>JANHMN010000006.1:34890923-34905588 GCA_030674055.1 Rhabdomys pumilio
AGAGAGAGAGAGAGAGAGAGAGAGAGAGAGAGAGAGAGAGAGAGAGATCTGGTATGATCTCTTGAGACCTCAAAGCCCATCTCCAGTGGCAGACTTCTTTCAACAAGGCCACACCTCTTAGTCATTTTAATCCTATCAAACCATTCTACTCCTCCCTGTAGGGGCCATTCTTATTCAAATCACCACAATGACTGGAGAATTTTTTTTCGTCTTTACATCCTTAACTTCCCTTTCTCTGAGTGTATGTTAGATAATTTACTTTAATTTTTCAATTGAAAAATGTTAGCATTTTTATATACCCAGTGAAGACATAAAACATGCTTCACCTCCTTACGTTTCTTCATTTCTTCCTTGTAGAATTCATATAAACATCCCCTGTGAATGCACTGTCCCATGCTTAATAAAGAGACTCACAGATTTCCTTTTCAGTCTTTACTGTTACCAAATATTTTTTTATGTCTGGTTTTCTTTGCATTTCTTTCAAGGCATTGGAGATCAGTATTGAGAGTGTGCGTCTGTTGTGCTCAATATTATAAAGTACCAGAAATTCACTAAATATCAGTTCATGTGTAGACAGATAAATACCAGTTCACTTTTATTTATATTCCAAAGTAAGCATTAATTTATTAAAATCATATTGATCCAATCCATTTTGTTCAGTTTATTTCTCAGCATCATCAAAACAATAATAACTAGCTCATCTGTAGTCAAAAAGTCTAGTTTCAGCTTTGTAGAAATGACCTCACAAATGAAACTAAAAGCAAAACGTTTAAGTACTACAGAGGTAATCTAAACCATTCTTTAAAATGTTAATAATGAATAGAGTATGGTAGCCTGTGTTTATTGCCCCAGGACTTGGAAGATAGGAACAAGAGAATTGGGTGTTCACGGCTAGTCTCCTCAAGTATTAGGTCTTCTCGAGTTTCATAAGTTTCTGTTCAAAGAAACCTAAATGCTAACTAATAAAAGGTCCATAATGAGATTTTTTTTAGACTATGCTATATTTAAGAACCCAGGAAAGACAGGCAGAATATTAATTTTATGTATTCACTCTTCAGAGAAAAGGTAAGTGTAAACCATAATACAATTGAATTTATGCTTAAAAGACTGAAATATCTGGAACCTGGGTCAGCATAGAGATGTGTATTAACCTAAAAAACAATTACATCTGATTCCACAATCCTTATCTCTTTGGTACTTCTTTATCCATTTATTCCAGGTTTTATTCCACTGCTCAGCTTGGGTAAACCAGAGTAAACCATAATACCAGCTATAAATTCCCTTGGAAAAACAATGGTATTGTGACGTTTAGTCCTCTATATTTAGTTAAACTTAGTCATAATGACCTGCCTGGCTATACCTTAGCCAGTTTTTTTCTAATCCTTTTTATGCTATATGCAAGTTTGACTGCCCTCTTCTCATACAGACAATATAAAGGCACTAGGTGTGAGCTTTTCATTCTAAGGACAAAGTCAATGAACTGTGTCTACTAAGGAAAATGACCAGAAATGTGCAATGTTTAGCAGTTTCAAGCACAGATTGCTTGGATCAGCTATATTGAATGCAGAAAATGGTCAATCATGCTTTTATACACAGTTTAATTACATGTAAAGAGTTAAAAATATCAGATCAAAGGCAATCATGCCATCCAGATTTTATCATTCAACACCAAATGGACTTTGTGTTCAGAACTTTGGTTGCTTAATTATTTTATTTCCTTAAAAAAAAATGAGTCAAAAGCATTTTTTGTAAAAATGTATATTTTTAAATAAATACCACATTTTTTCATTTAAGCTCTTCTGAGGGTGGGGAGAGGGGAAGAGGGAGGGAGGGAGGGAAGGAGAGACACACACACACACACACACAGAGAGAGAGAGAGAGAGAGAGGAGAAAGAAGATAGAACCTAGTTTTTAAAAAGGATTTTGAATGATGTGTAAAATATGTATCTACAGGTAGCATTACAAAGACCATGCAGGTTGAATCTATGTAATTATGAGTATGAGTGTGTGTGTGTGTGTGTGTGTGTGTGTGTGTGTGTGTGTGTGTGCGCAACAATTAGAGTAAATGATGCTATGAAGAGACAACAAGAAGTATATAAGAAGGTTTGTTTGGAAGAAAGGGGAGAGGGGAAATGATGTACTTGTGTTACCTAAATCAATGTTGAGTAGCTTGAAGGTAATTCGCTAAATGGATTTTGCTTTCCTTCAATTTCAATCAGATCTTTATCTCTATGAAATCACAGGCTGTGAACTGAAGCCAGAGATGGCCCCACAGCCACAAGTCTTAAGATTTATCTTCTCAGAGGTCTTTGCGGCCAACTAAGCACAGTTAGTAATGGAATGTTCTTATGCTTACATTTGGCTGAAACACATGACTAAAACAAATTAGCCAAAACAGCTATACAATGATAAGAGCCAATAAGTGATGAAATCTAGGGTCATTTGACACCTCCTTAGGTAACAGCTTGCATTTTCAGTGTAATGCTTTCTTTTTTAAAGGATAAACTTTGTTTCAGAGCCGAAGAAAATGTTAGTATTCTATAGAATAGCTGCTTCGCTCATTTCCATGATGGCTGTGACCTTTAGTACAACCCAGAGAAATTCATTTTCTCTCTCTCTCTCTGCCTTGGTTTGGTCATTTGTACAAAGGAAATCTGCAAGTTTTCGTAATTATGAAAAATATAGGACTGACTTTCCAACAGCAAAATGAAAATAAATTCATTTGATAATCAGCTTTTATTTCAGTGTGTGCAAAAAATTTTGAATGAAAAGGAGGTAAAGAGACTTACAAAGTAAAAACACAAAGGACAAAACAAATGAGAATAAAAATATTACATATCTTGGACTTTCCATCACTGGACCACTATAGTCTCAAATTCACAGCAACCAAAAAAGGGAGGGGGAGGAAAGAAGAAAGAAATATTCATGTCAATCCTGTCATCCCTGAGACTTCCCATCCAGCCAGAGCAGGCTCCATCTTCATACCACGGAATCCATTTGCAGGTATTTATATTGACACTGAGAAATACATAACTACTACTTCAGGTGACATGATTTAGGAGAAATGGGCATCAAGAACATATTAAAATGACAAGGGAAGCATATGGAGGAACCAAAGAGAAGGCTGTAAGAAGTCAGACAGTGGATTATGATTAACAACATTAATGTTTCGATTAACTTCCATTATCTATGCTTACAGCTTTCTCTTTTTTAATTATTTTTTTACACTCCAGATTTTGTTTCTCCCCTTCCACCCTCCAATTGTTTCACGTCTTGCGTGTTCCATCCTCCAACCCAGCCCTCTGTCACCCCGAGGCTGTTTCCATCTCCCACCCCCCACCCCACCTGATCTCTAAAGTCCCTGGGGCCTCCAGTCTCCTTTTTTCCATCTATCCATGGCTCCTCACACATTCAATGTTAATTTCTCCTTTCCTTGATAGGGTTTGAAAATCAAGTCTTCCTTAATGACTTGGCTGAATGTCCTAAGGGAACATGAAACAGTATGAGAATCATTATCTCAGAAACCAACACGCATTGTTCAAATTCTAACATGAGTATGCCACATGCTCCTAAGTGACAAGGCTTCTGAGTATTTCTTCAGGAGACAAGATCTCCAAACACAAACAGATGGACAGACTTGTGAATTTCAGCTACTCAGATCAGGCATCATAAATGGAAGCAGCAAAGCTCTGAATGAGGGTGTTAGAAACATACATTAAAATGTAAGCATTGTCTTACATCATTTGCCAGGTTTGTCTCCAGGAACCCAAGGTGTAGTAAGCTGATCTTCTTTTCTCCAGGAGCTAAATAGTTTTGAGGGATAAAAGAGATGGAAAATTAAATCTCTGCTGAATATAGATCTTATTTTGGAACTTGAATCCTTGATAATTATTTGTCAGAATTGTTTTGTAGAGTGGTCCTGGATGGAAGGGATTAAAAATTCTCCAGGTTCCTCCCAGGAGGACCCAATATAAATTTTACCTTATGGATTGTGTCTGAAGGAAAGATTGAACATAAAAAAAAACTGCTAATATATTTAAGTGTGCTTCAGTGAAATGAGTCTCTGAAGGATAGAAACCTGACTTTCCACATCTGTACCTCTACCTCTCTTACAGGACACACCCTCTTAATGGTTTCCAGTGGCAGGAATCCAAGATTCAGTAATCCTGTTTGGTTGGTGACTAACTGTGCTTTATGCTGGGAGAACTGACTCTAACAGTCAGACAAACTGAATTAGGGTCTCTTGCCAAAACCAGAGCACTCTCTGGACTTTAAAGAGTAGTCTTAGTCATCGATATTTTCCGCATAATTTGTGTCTTCTTAAAGGAAAAATCATTTTCTGTCACTCCAGTTGATTATGACAAACTTTATGCGATGTAATTGCCTAGAGGGCATTGAACTTCAAACACATGTTGAGGCTCCTAAAAGCCAGGATTCGTTCTGGAGGCAGTACTAGTGTATGTTTTTCACATCATAAAACGCAAATGGTTTTGGTCTGATTTGGCTTTAAATTGAATCAGAATAAGACATAAGCTTTTAGAGAACAAAAAGGGACTGTGTCTGACCTTGTTGTTAGCTTAGGGAGAATGTTTGTGGTGCTTGTCTTGCTCAGAGCCTAGCTATAAATCAGGATTGTGAAATTCTGCTGATGTTCGAGTCAGTTTGCCATGCCAAACAAAAATAATAGAAAAAAAAAAAACCTTTAAGGGTGAATGTGATCTTGCAAGGAGGTTTGAAAGCGAGGGTTCTGTTGTTAAGAAGTATCTGGACTTGTGAACAAGAAGTAGCCTCATGATCTGTGACAAGAGAATAATATCAAAAACTAAGCCGAAGTACAGGAATCAGGGTTAGAGGAGTCAAGAGAGACAAGAGACACACTTCAGCACTTTGTGTTCATTTCTTCAACAGAACCTCAAGAAGATACTTGGAATTTAAAGGACAGTGTTGAATGGCATTATCTTCCCTGCCATTCTGAGGATATTTCTAAGGATATTTCTAGACTCAAGAACATATAATGTCAAATATTATTTGGGTCAAATAGATGACCTTTAAATCATCAAACCATCATAGTTCATTGCAGAGTATGATATATATATATATATATATATATATATATATATATATATATATATATTATATGTATATATATTTAAAATTTTTGGTTAGTGTACAAAGTAATATGATTCATTATGATGCTCTCATGCATGTGTGTCCTCATGCTTTGTTCTACTTCATTCCTTTCCCCACCATCATTCTTGTTTCATGGCCCCTCTGGCTTATGCCCTTCCTTTCTGCTATGGTGTGACAACCCCCCCCCCCCCCACACACACACATGTCACAGTCCACTAGTTATAAGAAAACAATCCAACATTTATTCCCAAAGATTCAGAATACCTCTGCTTTTAAAAATGATGGAACACATCCTGGCAACACTAAGTTATATATAAAGAATATACAAATAAAAGTATATATTTCTATAACCTTTCTTGCTTTGGATATCTACAATAGTCTTATTTTTCTTGGTATTCCAATTAATTGTAGCTTAGGCAATAATGGCAAGGCAAAGATCTGTATATGTTCACCACAAATGCCACCACCATAACACTATCAGCACTTTGATAGCCAACTGTTTAATCTGTACTTACCAATGGAATATAGTCAGCTTCATATTCAAATCTAATCCAAATCGCCAACTATCAATAGCCCCTCTGTTTGAATAATGTTTCTTCACTGTTCACGCAGTATGAGCAAAATTTCTGCATTGTTTACCTAGTAGCTAGTAAGTCTGAGGAACTTTCTGTGTCATTTGATTTGTACTATGAAACCTAATGAAAGTTTGTATCTATTGTTAAGGTCAAGGCAGCCCTAATGACAGAGATAAACTTGGAAAATGGATGAGTTAAATGTTTGTGGGAAATGAGAACAAAAGGGGAGAGTACAGTTTGGTTTTATGCCCTTGCCCCTAAGGTGCAGCAAATATATTTCTAAGTAAATATGAGTTGTTAAAAAATTATGACTGTCATTTACTTACCACTTCTTCCAGTAAGAAACAAACTCTAACTAGTATAATTCCTTGATTTATGTAATGTCTCTATTTTCTCATAGACACCTGGATCAATATGTGTATTTATGTATATTTATGTCTATTTATAGTGACCCAGGTGTCTATGAGAAAATAAAAGTAATAGTTTCCCTTGTTTTATATGTCAGGGTTTAATTATTAAAAGATATTTGCTTATTATCTTTTATTCTCATTTCATGTTTAAAGTTGAAATTAGCTAACATGTAGTTCTAAAAGTACCCCTTCACTATGCAATATAGTGGAAACTGATTACATGTTTAATAAAAAAAAAAAATTCAGGCATACACTTCCAAGGAAGGCAGATGGTTCCTTTATTAGAACTCAACACCACAGTCCCTCTTCACACCACTGGTCTTTTTGTTCTAAGCGGTGACTTTGGTACCCCTTGAAGTTGCCTCCTTTTTTATTGTAGAGGCAATATTTTTTTCATATTGTGGCCTTCTGTATTCTCCTCCTTAAGACATAGGACTAGAAATTGGGTGCATCAAAAGCATTCTTTAATTGTAAGTGGAAGTTTCAATTCCTAAGTCAGGATCATAGCAAAGATATGTATTGTCTGCTTGATCTGCATTGTGATCACAGATTTTGTTACTGTAAGTATTCATCTGAAGAGCTAATGCTTCCAAAAATCTAGACAACTGGCTAAAATAGAAGAAAGTTTTAGCATTATAAGCCAATACTTCAGCAGGCCAACGAACACTTTGTATTCTTAACCATACAAATAATTGCCAATGATAAGTATGGAATATAAGTGAAGAGACATAAGTATGAAACATAGATAAATAAGATCCAATGTACAAATCATAGTCCACAGTCCATAGTTCACCTATTCTTACACGTATAAGTATAAAATGATTCTTCTCAATTAAAATTACCAATAGCATGAGAATTCTTTTTTTATTGGATATTTTATTTACATTTCAGTTGCTATCCTCTTTCCCCATTCCCCGCCCCTAGAAAACCCCTATCCCGTGCCCCCTTTTCCTTTTGGCTTTTATACAATTTTTTTAAATGTTAATCAAAGGCTTTATAAGTATGGTAGTGCTCAATCAGAAGTATAACCCAATACCCAACCTAGCTATGTAAACTATCTTTGACTGGTGGAGACACGTGAACTTCTGCCTCCATGCCCCCTCTCTCTTTCTCTCTCTCTCTCTCTTTCTCTCTCACATCACCTAGTTTCTCCTCTACTTCATCTTCTCCTCTCCTTACTTCATCTCTTCCTCTCGTTGTTCCTTCCCCCTTAGCTCCTCCTGCATATCACCCTTCCTGTTAAAATAACACTGTTCTCTCAAAATACAATTAGAGCATAATTATTCCTATTTGTACCAGTGAGGTACAAGATAGTGTTAATACCCAGTCCATCCTTTTCTTGACTGACCAGAGGATTCTAAGGTCCAAACACTTCATTTTTAGATATATAACCAACTACCCGTGCTTTTCTGAGTGAACATTCTTGATAAATGAACCAGGTCAATAAAAGGAGTTGGAGGATGGAAAAAAGAGAAAGAAGAGAAGGGTGAAGAAGAGGAGGAGAAAGAGAAAGAAAGAGAAAAATTTGATGGAGAAAGAGGAGAAAAGAAAGAGTTGGAAGGAGGAGAAAATATGTTATTTATGAACTGGTTTTGAGCTCAATGTGTTCTTGCTCATGTTTCTCACTGCTGGACCTCATCTTCTCCACTGCAGGCCCCACATGCTTATACTTCCTTCTTTAGTGGAGAAAAGAAAAAATGGAAACAATTTCTAGAGATATTTGGCAAGTATTCTGAGGATAGCAAAAGAGAGGATGGAATTTCACCATGTAGGGTGTATGTTTATAACATGTAAAGGTACAGCATGTATCACACTGTTCATTTTTAGCCAACAAATATTTAATGGTTGCAAGGAACTCATGGTCTGTGAATAAAGCTCAATTGCTGGGAGAGAAAATTTTAGCTAGTTTCACACTCTGCAGGTGCCTTGTGTAATTATTGTTGAAGACTCTAGAATGCTATTATATGGTATTACTGTTTACAATGTTAGGCTACTCTTTTTGCATAGAATACACATTTTAAAATGATAGAATCTCATTTATTATTGTAAAAATTATGAATAGGAGGTCCTGATACTTTTATGTTCCAATAAATTAATATTTATTCAATGTATGGTTTACAACTCATTTTTCAATAAAATGTGCTGCTTTGTAATCATATAATGGGTTTTCCTTCAACCTGTTATGCATTTTTTTGTGTGAATAGTTATGCAGTGCCTTGAGGGCAACATATTCAGTAATTATATGCCACTCTATACTTTAACTCTGTTTTTTTGGTGAAAGCTAAAAACCAGCAATTATAGTCTTGAGTGACTCTTCTTTGTTTCTATTAAATAAAACTGACTTAAGTCAGCTCATTTCATTATACAAAATAAAAGATAAAAGCCATTTCTATCTTTTAAAAAATTTCTCTTTCATATAACTTTTTTTGATATTGTTGTTTTTAAAGTAAAAAAAGAGTTTAAATAAACAGACAGAAACATTGTTCTCTGGAATTTAAGAGTGCACTTGTCCAGTTCATAATCAAACTAAATAAAGTGTAAATACTGAATATTTAAAAACACACTAAACGAAGAGGTTATATGATTTTTTAAAAAAAAATGCATAACATACAACATTTGTAACTTGTATATGTAATAATTATGAATTATTCAGGAATATAAATATATGCACACATATGAGTGCTGTTATATACATCTGTGCATATGTGCATATATATCTGTTAAGCAGTACACTTTACACTTAAAATTTCAACACAACGTTGCAATTGATAGAAGCATTTCAAGCTTTTAAATGAAGTATTTGTGAGAATCTGTGCTGTAAAACTGTTCTGTTTGCCAGGTGTTCATCTACATAATTTGGGATGAAGCAAATGTGTTGATCTGACATGTTTATTTCATCCCAGCAGGTCTAATGGGGGAGCTGTGAAGTTTGCAAGTCTTTGGTCTCCTCAATTTACTTTCTGTTTTTCATAGCTTGACATCACCCTTTATTTGAAGGAGAATTCAATTGAAATTATCTCTCTTTTAGAATACTCTGGCATCTTAGAAAAATTTATTGCTTTTTTTTTTTTAACATCAGCAACTATATAAAAATACCTTTGAGTGACTGAAATGATTTAAGCCATAATTACCCTTGACTTTCATGTTCTGGAAAAGTCACAAATTTAATATGCTTTGGAGATTTGCTCAGCCTTGAGTTTGTGTTTCTCTCATTTTAAGTGCCAAATAAACAACAAAGAGAGTCACGGGCAAATACAGATGTAAACTTGAAAACTTGAAGGTTTAAAGGTCCTTATAATTAATGATAAAAACTGAAAGATCAATTTCATAAATGTTTTTCTCTGCGAGATACAATATCAATAAGCATGTCATAAACTGGAGTGGCAATTGATTGTCACTGAACATTAATTAACTACTGATTTGATTTTCTGAAAGGTGCATGCATTTGGTGATGCATAAATGGACAATGTGCGTTCTGCCTGAACAGGCTGGAACTTAGCCATTATTCATCCTGTTGCTACACTTCCCATTATTTTGACTGCATTGAATATAAATTCTTCATGCCACTGATCTAAAAGTATCTTAGTGAAACAATACAATTACAAATTATTTCTAGAGGACTTTAAAGTGGCTCTTAACCTCATGAAGTCTATGTCCAAACACTGGGGCTTCCCTGCCTCTTGTACCTCTGGTTCCTTACCTGGATTAACATGTAAATTCTTGACATCCACAGAAGTAAGGCTTTCACTGTGATGTTGGTGAGGGTTGGAAATAGAAAGTGGTCAGATCGGGGAGTAATCCCAAAGCACAAGAGCTTAGAATGTTCCTACTGAAAATCAGATATACTAAAGTAAAAATATGGTTCCTCTCTCTGAATATGTCTTTCTCTTGTTGGGAGCTCTACATGAGGACAGAAATTACACAGACCAGAGGTACATGGATACCTTGGGCTTGGACCAACTGGGATGACCTGTTCTCCTATGCTGTATCTCAGTTTCTGCCCTAAGTTCTTTTAAAAGTCTCCTTAATGTCACTCCATTCCTGGGAACCCATTGCTGCTGCATGGGAGCTCTGCCCTCTTTCCCTTTTTCTTTGTTAAGCTCCTACATAATAAACTTCTTTTTGAAACTCATCCTTTGTGACCTTTCCAGATGCAGGAAACAATCCACTGCCTCTGGTGGCTTTAGTAGCCACTGAGCTTTTCAAGATCCCAAACTTCCCTGAGCTAAGTTCACCAATGGATAAGAAAAACTCTCTTGCTCTTAAAGATATACAGATATACACACTTTCATTTCCAAAGCCATTTAGCCTAGTTTCTCCGTCTCTAGCATCACATGAAAATATCAAGTTGTTCAAGTGAGTTCTTTCTTAAAACTCCACTTCATCTTGAGATCTCTATTTAAAAACTGAACACAATTTTAAACCAATTGTCTATTTCCTATCTATGTTTTCCACCTGGCAAATAATTTTGAGAAGAATAAAACTCTTTAAGTATGTAGATGAAGTTATACATTTTAAAAGTGATTAAGAGAATCTATACAACTTATATTAACTAATTCAATTGTAAAAAATAAATCATTTTTTTGTTTTTTTGAGACAGACTTTCAGCATGTACCCCTTTTCCTTGTTCATGTGAAACTTGCTTCCTAGATCAAACTGGCATCGAATCCTGTGGACAACTTTTTGGGGTCACTTGTCAAGAATTTGACATTGTGCCAAGACAAGGAAGTAAACTTAGGTAGGAATCTAATTTTAGGCTAGAACAAAAAAGTAAGCTTCAGGCATGAATATGACTTTGAGCTAGGACAGGTAAGTAGGCTCAGATATCTTTGTCATCCTGATAAGCCCTTAGAAACAGTGATCATAGGACTTTGTTTATTGCCTTGTTTGTTCCTTGACTATTTGTGTCTATTGTATTGCTATTTCCTCAACCTAGAACTGACCTTAATATTTGCATGTAATCAAAATGGTATAAAATCAGATTAAAAAAAATAAGCCTGCCTCAGCCTCAGAATTGACTAGGGTCATGCTACAATGTTGTTTAATTGTCTGTTTTCTTTTTAATCCTCTCTCCTGTGCTGGAGAACCTGTTGACTAACTGAGCTGGCTTGGTCAGAATCTACTTACAAAGATGAACATTGTATATCCTGGGTGCAGGGATTAAAGAAATGACCCAACAAGAGTCAGTGTCCCCTCCCCAATCATTTTTAATTTGAGCATATAATATTCATATAGATATAAGACTATCTTTTATTCTTATACTATTCCTCCCACCCTTCCCTGTCCCCCAGTGTCCCCACTACCTGCATCCCTTCCTGAACCTTGTTAGTTCCAATATCTGTTTTTACTTCTCATGAATTTTATTACTTTTTATTTCTTCCCTAAGTAAGATGTCAATAACCACTCTTAGGATACCCTCTCCAGTTTTATCTCCAGCCTCTCTCTCTCTCTCTCTCTCTCACACACACACACACACACACACACACACACAAACACTGAAAAGAGGAATCAGGCATATGTAGAGAAAGCCTTGTTGGAACATAACAAAAAGATCATCACCTACAAACCAAAGAAAGTGGACTCAGGAACAACCAAACTCACTGTTTCTTTAGCCTATGGATATATGACATAATAGTTTCCTTATTTTAAGTTTCTTGAGCTGTTGGACATTGCAAAATAACATAGCATAAATTATAAACTTACAGAAAAATGGGCAGAATGACCAAAGAGTCACTACTATGAAAAAAAAAAGACTACTATAATTCTGGAATACTAAATTCCAGAATACAAGGCTGTGAAGGAAAAGAAAAAACTTGTAGGCATGCTTTTGTTGGAAACAAACTTGTGTGATCGTCGTGGGAGCACCATACGGCGTTCTCTCAAAAACACTGAGTTTTAAGTTTAGAACCTTAATAGAATCCAGCAATCAAACTATTGAGTACAGATCCAAAAACATTAAATTGATATATTAAAGAAATATTTTCTCTCCTTTGGTCAGTAAAACACTACTTATAATAGCCAAAAATATCAACGACTTAAAGTTGTATTGGCTAATAAGTAAATTTTGAACCATGATATAAATGTACAATGGAATTTAACCATAAAAATTGAAATCACACTATTTACTACAGTGTGGATAATTCATTATATTAAGTGAAATAAACCAAGAATAAAAATAAAGGAAATGCATAAATTTTCTTTAAAAGATTTAATTTAAACATTTTTGGTACAATATATTTTATCACATTCTCCTATATCCTCCAGACTCTCAAACTTTGTGTGTTTTATCTCTTAATAAAATTCTAAATAAAAATATGAACACACACACATGCATGCTCATACATGCACATGGACACACACACACAGGAGAGAGAAATAGAGAAATGGAGTCTTTTTTCTGTTGGTCAACTATTACTAAACTTGAGGTCTACCCTGTATTAAAGTTGATATACCCATCAATAATTTGTCAGAGAAAAACCAATTTCCCACTGCCTAGCAATTATCAGTAGATAATAGCTTCTGGTTTATAGGCTAGACTTTGTGCCCACTTCCTCTTCTGCATGTTTAGATTTTTTTTTTCTTGATTGAATTTGTGCTTGTTTTCTGCATTTTCTCACAGTCTCTGTGAGTTCATATTGATATCAGCCCTGTTGTTTCTGGAAGATACTGTTTCTTTGGTGTGGTCCGCTACTTCTGGCTCTTAAACTGTTCCTGAGCATGGAGATAGAAAGTATGATAAAGATATCACCTTTAGTACTGAGCATTCCAAAATCTCTAAATCTCAACAAATTGTAGAGTTGGAAGTGGCTTGAATATCTGAATCTCGTCTATAGATAGATCATGAGAAAAAAAAAAAACAGAGAAAATCTAAAGTTAAATTATGTCATAAAATAAATGGTGTTCCATCAGAACACCAAAAAAATAAATTCTTTTTACTAGCTTTTAGAATTTTGAGTTGAAGAACACAACTAAAATATTACTCCCTGTGATTAAGATGGCATCATTGTACAATTTAAGGATGATTCAATATGTGTGAATCAATAAGATAAGACACTATATAAACAGATTACTATACAAAATCCACATTACCATCTCATTAGATATAGAAAAGGACTTGCAGAAAATCTAACATTCCCTTCTGTTAAAAGTGCTGGAAAGCTGAGGACTTAGAAGGACTGACCTCAACATAATAAAGGCAATCTATAGTAAGCCCACAGCCAACAAATTCTAAATAAAGAAAAACTGAAATGACTCCTACTAAAATTGGTAACAAAAAAATCTACTTTCTCCATGTTTGTTCAATATATTTGAAGTCCTAGCTAAAGCAATAAGACAACATAAGGAAATCAATAGTAAACAAATAAGAAAGCAAAAATTCAATGTATATTTATTTGAACACAATATGACTTGTCTTGACAGTAAAAGACTCTAAAAATTTCATCAGGAAAGTTTTACAGCTGATAAATACTTTCAGCAAAATATAAAATTAACACACACACCAAAGTTAGAAGCCTTCTTATTTACTGTAAGTGTCCATGATTTGCTGAAAAATATACTCAAATAGTATAAATGCAAAGAGTTTATTATTCCGCAGAAGTCCAAAATGCTGGGGGCTACCATCTACAAAGATAGAGAGCTTGAAGGCCCAATTTAAAGCATATTAGGAAAATTCTGGGGAAAGGTTGATGACTTCTATCTTAATCTTGTCTCTATCTCTAGGGACATCCCAGAACCATTGTTGGGTCCTAGGGGGCTGGAAACTTGCTGAGGAAGTCTGGAAACTATTCCGGAGGAAGTCTGTAAGCAGTTGTTGACCCATTATCCTTGCCTCAGGCCAGGTGGCAAGGCAGACTAGATTTGTCTGGACTTTCCCAGTTCTTTGAAACAGAGATTTAGGCCTAGTCTCCTGAACTACCAATTTGAAGCCTGTCATGGTGTAAGCCTAGCCTCTCATTTCCCGCCCCCCACTTCAGTTTTGAGTCATCTCGAATCTTTGAGATATTTTTATGATCTGGTGTTGTTTTAAAATCATTAATTGAATGCTGGAAATCTCTTCCTTAACAAATCAAACTAAATCATTGATTAGTAGGGACTACAAGTCAAAGCTAAGATCAGTACGGTAAAGGACTGGTCAAGGCAGAGGCAAGGATGGTCAGCCAAGGAGACCAATTGAAGAGGGACTCATACCAATCCTGGGACTGTTCTTTTTAAATTCTTTTGCTTTATAGTCTCTTTCTAACTAAGGGCACAGACTTTTTGACTACTCCTGAGTGGTAAACATAGAAACAACATTTTTTACCTAAGACTATATCAAGTCTTCCCTGCTGGAGGAACAAATCTAGGCCTCTTTTTTCTGTAAGACTAATTCTGCCAGAAAGGATAAGGAATACTTTAGGACCATGATGGATTTGTTTCTATATTCTGTATATCTGTATCTATTGTCATTGGTGAGCCTTGTAATTTTTATCCTGGAGTAATAGGGCTGAGGCTCCTATACTAGTAACTCCGGCCAGCCTTATGTCAGAAGAGAACCTAGTAACAGCAGAAATG
>JANHMN010000006.1:34911177-34931418 GCA_030674055.1 Rhabdomys pumilio
ATATATATATATATATGTGTGTGTGTGTGTGTGTGTGTGTGTGTGTGTGTGTGTGTTTAATTTCTTTTTCTTACTGCCATATTTTAAGAACTTCTATTCATACATGGCTATGGAATTACAACTATAGCTAATGGAAAGATTTGTTTCTACAGTAACTTTGGACTCCAGAAGTGTTTTTAAGGATCCATCTCTACTCTACTCTTCTCTAAGAAAATCAACTCAATGACATTAAATAGAGGAGACATTGGAAATGGAAAGTATGATGCATATGTTCATAAGTAACAGATAGCAATGGCATTAATATGATGCGTAGATTTACCTAGTTTATCATGCTGTATTGATATTACACATACATTCATAATCACTTTTCATGACATTCAGAGAACTAGTTTTACCTAAAAATCTGTGCACAAGAAAATAATCATCACTGAGATGAACTTAAAACCACATTCCTGTAGGATAGGAAAGTGAGATTAAAATGTCTAGACAAAGGCAAAACCAAGATATGTATCTTTATGCTCAAAAAGTAAAACATCCCCACTGTAGAGCACTTCGGTACATTCTAAAGGGTCCCCGCACCTTCTTCCTCCAAAGATTGCCGATTTCCATTCTTTCTGCTGGCCCTCAGGGCTTCTGTCCTGCTTCCTTCAAATTTGATCATGTTCCCCCCTCCCCTCCCTGTCCCCTCTCCCACCCAGGTCCCTTACTCCCTGTGCCCTCCATGTGACTGCTTTCTTCTCCCTCCCAAGTGGGACTGAGGCATCCTCACTTGAGCTCTTCAGTTTGTTAACCTTCTTGAGTCCTGTGGGTTGTATCCTGGGTACTCTGTAGTTTTTTGGCTAATATCCACTTATTAGTGAGCACATACCATGCAAGCCACTGACACATATACAACAGAGGGCTGCCTGGTCTAACCTCAGTGAGAGATGACGTACCTAATCCTGGAGAGACTTGAGGCCCCAGGGAGTGGAAAGGCCTGGTGAGGGGTAGGGTGGGGACATCCTCTTCTAGACTGGGGGGGGGGTTGAAGTATGGGATGGAAAGTGGTCTGGGAACAGACCAGGAGGGGGATAAATTCTGGACTGTAAAAAAATTAAAGAATAAAAATAAATAATTTTTTTAGAAAGTAGAACATCAGTTGTTCTGTGCTAATATGGAAGGGGGTAATCTCACAGGTTCCCCTTCTTTAGCCAAATTGCAAGAAACTAAGGATTGTTAAAAGCAGAAAAATTAATCTTCTCTCCAAAAGAGCTCCTTAATTGGCTGTGTGAGCAGCTCTGAAATTATAAATGATCCACATAAGCTCTTGTATTTGAAAACTTAGTTCCCATTTGACATTCTGTTAAGAGATTACAGAACCTTTAAGATGTGCAGCCACCCTGCAGGAAGTACTTCATTAGGAGTGGACTTTGAGGTTTTATGCCCTGGCCCCATTTCTTCCCTCTCCTCCCTCTCTTCCCTCCCTCTCCTCCCTCCCTCTCCTTCTCCTCCCTCCTTCTCCCTCTCCCTCTCCCTCTCCCTCTCCCTCCCCCCCTCCCTCTCCCTCCCCCCCTCCCTCTCCCTCTCCCTCTCCCTCTCCCTCCCTCTCCCTCTCTCCCTCTCCCCCTCCACTCCCTTCCTCCCTCTCCCTCCCCCTCCATCTCCTCCTCTCCTTCTCTTTCTCTCTTTCTCTCTCTCTCTTTCTCTCTCTCTCTTTCTCTCCCTCTCTCTTTCTATCTCTCCCTCCCTCCCTCCCTCCCTAACCCACGTCTCTCTCCCCCCCTACCCCCTGTCTGCAGACCAAATGTTCCTTGACAGTTTCCTGTTTCTACAAGCCTCCGACCATTCATAATGATGGCCTCTAGGCCTCTGGAGCCTTAAGCTAAAACAGAATGTTCTCATTACAGTTTCCTTCTTTCTGGTTTTGTTTTCTTTGGGGGGAAGTTGTTTGTTTGTTTGTTTGCTAGTTTTTTGGTTTTGTTTTGTCATGATAGTTATCACAATTACAGAAAGGAAACTGGTACACTTAACATTTGCAAGACAGAAACAGAAGGATCCAGACTTTGAGGGCATCCTCTCTGGCATACAGGAAGTTCAAATACAACCTTGCTAGAACTGAAACAAAAGAGAGGAAGAAAACGAATCTTTCTATAGTGAAGAAATAGCAGCATATATAGGTTATGACTTAGAGAGAAAGCTAAATACAAAGTATGTATGTGAGTGATATTCCCTTGTTTTTTTTCTGTAATGAATGCCCTCATCATTGGCTTTTTATGCTGACAAACTTGAAAGGGAGGCAAGAGCTGATAGACTCTTCTGTCAGACCTGTGTGAATATATTTAACTTGTGACCAAGAAATGAAGCTTCTGCCAAAAAGACATTCCAAGCTGATTTTAATTTGCATTCATGTGATTGTAATATCAACATTGTATTACAAAGTGTATTGTAGCAGGAGGCTAGTTGAAAAAAAAATAAAAGTCCTTTTCTTTTTCTGGTATAAGGAAGGTTTGAGATAATGAAGACCACTGCTTCTGGTATGATAAATAGGCAAATTTTGCCCTCTTCTGTGCCCGTGTTTGAAGTGATCTCACATTCTTTTTGGTTTGAACTTACCACTTTTGATGTATTCTATTGTCATTTAGCCTGTGAGAACATCCAACATAATCTCACAAGGCTTTCCCATCAACTGGAATGGTATTGATCCCCTTAGTCTCTTGTAGATTTTTTTAAAAAATCATCCCTCAGTGACAATGTACACTTTCATAGATGATCCAAAGCCATTCAACATGCTCACAATTATAAATATCTTTTTCTAAATTTACTACTGCTCTAAACATCATTCGTTGATATACACACATATATTCCCTCTCTTAGACTTAGGTGCACATTTATATTCAGATTTTATAGTCACATATGCCACAGATTTCACTCCCAGATGTCTTCCTGTGATATCTATTTTGTGCTCACCCTCTAGACAACCTCGAGGCATTAGCAGACACCTGCCTATGAATGAATTGCACCACTGCTTCCAGAAGCCCTAGGAGAGACATACTTCCCTAAGCTGCCTTCAGTTAAAGGTAGAAGAGGAACCTTCAGTTTCTACTGATTTAAATATATTTATGATACATGTTCTCATTTCCTGAGCCTTTTGTTCTGTGTCCTGTGCCATGTGCTCTGGGCTCTTGTGCCCCGGTGTGTGTGTGTGTGTGTGTGTGTGTGTGTGTGTGTGTGTGTGTTTGTGTTTCTCTTGTCCTTGTTTTCTGTCTTCTGTTCCCTGCCCCTGTGCTTTGCCCCACTTCTATGCCCCCCTGCCCTGTGCTCTGTACCTTGGCACTGTTCTCCATCTCTGCTTCTGTGCATGCTCATCTGCCCTCATCCCCTGGCTTCTATCCTATCTTCTGTCTTTGGTCTCCTGTCCCCTTCAAGAAATGGCAAATCTGACACACAATCACACGGTGTCAAAGGACAAAGTAACTTGGTAACTTCAGAGATATCAGGGCCAAGTCTTCAAGTGTTAAACTATTATGCAGAAATGTAACTTTGGATTTTTTCTTTTGAAATTTTATAAATAATGAATAGTATTCTCTCCATATTTAGCGCTGTCCTTGTTTTTAGAACGTGTCTAATGCCCAGAAAAGTTAAAATTTGGCACAGGAGTAACTGGAAAATAGACATTGGTGTAACCACAGGAAAACACCACTAAGCTAAAATATCCCAAATCTCACTTCTGCACACTGGTTACTTTAATTTCTCACCTTCTCAAATGCTGTCCAACTCATTATTCAGTTACTTGGAGAGAAAAGGAAAGCAGAAAATGGTGCTTGGGGTGCAGAGTGGTAACATCAACCCTCCTCAAAGACGTTTCTTTCTGGAACAGTCACTCAAAATTACCCGATTGCATTCTCTCACTTAAGTCAGGAAAAGTAAGTGAAACCCAGTGCCCAAGCCACCCTTCCACATGAACTGCTGCAGGGACACTACACAGTGTCAGCACTTAGAGGAGCAGCCTATGTTATGCTATTTACATAGACACTTTTTGGTTTTGCATATCAATGAAAAAATGAACCTAATTTCAAAGGAGAATTTTCAGAGAGCAAAATAAAACTCAGTTTAGAAAAGGTGAGTCAAGTTACATTTATTTCAAGGATAGTTGTCAAATATTGCATGGATATAGTTATGTACACTAGTAGTTTGATCTTTTATTTAGTTTCAATCTTCTGCATGTCTGTTTTTGTAGCAGTACCATGGTGATTTTACTGCTATGCTGTGTAATAGCCCTAAAAATCTGGTGTTAACGATTAGCCCTGGTTTGAAGAGGGGTTCTGAAGAAGGGGCATTTGGGAATGGTGCTTAGAATGACTCTGAAGCTAGACTTGTCATATAAGCTGACAGCCTTGTGTTCTGATTGAGACAGCTGATTGAGACAGCTACCCAGATAGCTCTTGGCTCTGCATTCTACTTAAAATAGATCTCTGCTCAATATAGCTCTCTGCTAGAGATAGCTCTCTCTTGCTAAAATAAAATAAAATAAAATAAAATTCTAAAAGGGGTTTGTATAGCTTATGTGTTTCCCAGACTGTATAGCTCATGTCTTTGTTCTCCACAGTTCTTTCTGGGTAGTTGCTATAAAAATTCTAAAAGAGCTGTATTTGTTTTCTAAGAAGTTTTCTTTGGTTAACTCTCCCTTGCAGACCAAAGCCATGTCTTTTATTTACATATCAATCGAGTTATTTACTACATGTTTCATATTAATTATCCCATGAATTAGCATTTTACCACCTCAGCCCCGGAATTCTTAGCAAAAGACAACAAACACACTTTTCTTTTAAAGAAAAAAAGATCTGCCTGCCTTTGTAAGCACAGACAATAAGCTACCTGGGTGGGAACTTTAATCACTATTGCCCCACACCTGGGCATAAACTAGCTCTGTCTCAGGCTGATCTTGATTTCAGCCATTCTGCCTTCCTTTGTAAGCACAGATAAACTTAGCTAGGTGAGATCTTGCTTTGGAATCATCACTTCTCAAATCTCTTAATCTCCTTCTTTAATATCCTTCTTAACAAGCCAGCTCATAGTGCAGTTGCCACTGTTCCTTTAGGTCTCTGAAGCCCATCAAGTAACTCATATTGCATCTTTATATTTTACATAGTTGAGAAATTTTACATTCTTGAACTCATGTTTTCAGAGTTCTTTCCCACAGCTGTAAGTTGAAAGTCATAGTGTTTACAATTTTGCTAAGGACATTTGCTATGTCCTTGCTTCCCAGACTTGTGCTGATTCTGATCATCATGGACTTATCCTTGGCAGGGAGAATATTTCCTGAAGAAGAATGATAAACCAACCATCATCTCTGCTCCAGTGGCAGAAACTGTATCATGCTGTCCCTTTTAGGTCATGCAGGTCTTGGGGTGTGTGTGTGTGTGTGTGTGTGTGTGTGTGTGTGTGTGTAGAAAGCAGAGCTTGCTGAACTACTTATGTTTTTAACAAATTCCAGCATTCACAGAAATGGCCAAACAACATCACTACATGGCTGAGGCTTGTGCCTAGTTAGTGCTCCACTGCCTTCTTCTCCCACAGACACCTGCTCAGTGTTCAGAATGTGAAATAAAAGAGCCGTTTCCTTAATAATAAGTCCTGGTGTGCACCAGGGCCTATGACAAGACTTGGTCTCACAACGGAAATAAAGTAAAAGCTGGCTCACACTAGTAGCCAGTTAGGATAGGAAGCAATTACAAAATTATTGAATATAAGTTCTTTCTCAGTGTCCCTTCAAGCATTTGAAAGTGTAGCGGGCAGGCAGTGTTTTAAACTCAGTGTGAATATGTATGCCTTTAGTTATCTTTGGAGAATGACTTGACAGGAAGACACTGAATTGTCTAATTCCAAGTTTCTGCTTTACAAATGGAGAAAACAGGTAAACAATTAAAACAAATGAAACAACTTTGAACTTCAAGGTGATATTCTGCTAGTGAATACCAGACAATTCCCTGTAGACTCAAAGTAAGCCAGGGAAGATTCTAAACCCAAAGTATCAGCTTTGTCCATGTTATTACTTATCACAGAACAGAGGGTACTGGTGAAACCGAGCCACCTTCATACAATTCAGGAAGATACAGTTATAATTATTCTATAGATAGTAACATTTTATTATAGATTCTGGTGGTTTCTTTTTTTTTTTCTTTCTTTCAGCTTTTTTACTTTGTGTTTTGTTAAAACAAAATGTCAAATTAAGTAGACTATTATTTATATCCTAATTCTCCTGCCTCTGCTTTTCAAGTGTTAGACATTATGCATACATGCATATATATGAATCTACACAAAGTTGACTTGTTTTTAAAGTTTATTTTCTTAGCATTATCAGTCAAGTCTGGACAATAAAAAGAATACCTGCTTTCCCAATTTTTATATATACAAGTAATCATTGCTACAATGTTCTTCATGTTTGCTTGAATAAAAAGTTACATTTGCCCAAATCTGTATATCTGTACCTCTCACTTCTGAATTTTCACTTCCGTCTACAGCCGTACCACCCTGAACACGCCCGATCTCGTCTGAATTTTCATTTCCTTCATTAAAAAAAAAAAAAAAAAAAAAAAAAAAAAAAACATATTTTTTCCGCTAATGTTTTTTTTGTGTGTGTGTGTGTTGCAAAAGCCAAAAAATTTAACTTTTCAAGAGTGTCTGTGTCACTGTGGTTCACTCTATCATCTCAATAAATAAACCTGGTTTTCAGATAAACATATATATTCAGAAGCATCAGTTTTGGAGTTTATAAATAAACTTTAAGTATTACTAAATACTAATGTGTTTCTATGCTTTGCACAACTTTTTCCTTATTCAGGCCATGTGCTTTTCTTTTTTAAGGAAACAGCGGAAAAAACGCTCTATGTACTTTATCAGACTTGACTAGGCCATTTACAAGCTATCACCCTCTCAAGAGTAGAAAGAAATAAATCCCCTAAATAAAGGATAAACAGGAATGGGCATACACATAACTGAGGTGAGGGGGTAAGAAGAAGGCATAATGAAAACAAATAAATAAATAGATAAAACAAAAGGCATTGTGAGAAGCAATGATAAATCTCTCTGGATTGTTGTGGAAATTATTTGAAAGACAGAAAGCACCATCTCCCCAATCCTTGAACCATTTTTTCTTTACCTACGCAGAGTCTGACAACTGCAGTTTACCTGAGGGACAAGAATAAAGAATGACAAAGAAACATCAGACAAAAGAGGGTGATCCAAGCAGAGCTGAGCCCCAAGCTTGAGTTATTGATAGCATTGTAATAAAATTCTTTCCATTGGCTCTTTCACCTGGCATAAGAATTCTTGTGGGAATTTTGAATCCCTTGCTTCCTCAACTTTTAAGGCAACATAAGCAAGTTGAGTTACTGCTGATACTGAAAGGAAAAATGAAATATTTAATGCCAAAAAATGGTAAAACTGATGAATTGTATCCTCCTCAGCTGTTTACTCATAATAAATGTTGAAAAATCTACACGCTTGTTTTAAAAATAAGAGAATAAGAAACTTCAAAGAAAATGAAAATTGTTTATTGAATATTTCAGCATCCTACAAAGGAATGATATTTTCTAATCAGAACACAAAGTAATTTAAAATATAACATACAGCCACTAAACGAGAGATAGGTTTGAAATGGTAAACATCTTGTATTCCTGAGTATCAGCATCTCATTTGTAGTTCTGGAAGTTGTAAGTCGTGATAATCCTTAGTGTCCTAAAGCAGCCATTTCTACATCTATGGATGCTGAGGTTCAGGTATTTGGACATAATTCAATGAAAGTCATTTCTTTTACTCTGAAATATATCCAGGAGCCTCAGTGGAAAATGCCAAGCCTGGGGCTAGGAAGAACTGAAAGTACATACATTGCCTTTACTAGTTGATGCAGACTATAGGAGGTATTGACAGTTTCTCTGCCTGTAGGCCTCTAAATGAGCACATTTGGCTTCTCTTCCATATGGTGGCTGTTCCAGTGAGAGATATTACAAGAGAAAATATCTAAAGGAAGCTGTCTTACATTTTCTAATGGAATTATAAAAGTAAGGTGTGACATTTCTTTGGAAAAATCAGAAGCCTTCCCAGTTAGCAAGCAAATGAAACTGACTTATGTTCTCTGCACATCCATAATATTTGTGTAGCTTGGTCTCCTATGAACTCCTAAGAAAGGGAGCAGTGCTGTCCCTGACTCTGTTGTCAGCCACTGGGACTCTTTCCCCCTACTGGGCTAAGGAGAAAAGGATCCTAATCTTACTGCAACTTGATGTGCCAAGGGTGGTTGATATTCTGGGAGATCTTCCCTTTTCTTAAGAAAAAAGGAGGAGTAAATGGGGAAAGGCGCTCACAGAAAGGACTGAGAGGAGAGTGGGAAACTGAGGTCAGGATATAAAGCAAATTAATTAATTAATTAATTCATCAAAAATTTAAAAAAGAAAATGGTTTCCTCTCTTTATAGGTAGTTGTAGAATTCTAGAAGAGTGTGAAGAATAAAAAGGAAAACAAGGAAAAGAAAAGTGCTTAGATATTTTGGAGAAGGAGCAAGCGTTTCTAATGAGGAAACTAATTTACTGAGCTAGAAAGACAATTACACCTCAGCTATGTAGTTACAATCCCTAAAGACAGAATGCCAAGCCACTCCTCACTCCTCTACCATACAGCTCTCAGTTACACAATGAGGAAGGATGACAATGTGAATCTACTACAAGTGGGAGAACTCTCTAGAGAAAGGAGGCATATTTGGTGAAATCAAGTCTTAGAGGCAAAATGAACAACTTCCGCAAACTGGCATCCCACAAGACTGTCCTGAGGGATTAATTATTCTAGGAATAATATTTATAAAGTGTGTGGTCATGAAGATGTGTCAAATTTAGATATTCAGATTTATAATTGGTCAAAATTCTGTCTAAGGGCTTGAGAAATGCACACTTCCATCTGGAATTTTACATGTAAATATGAAAATTCTAGGCTACCCTTTGTATAGTAACATGTCAGTACCTAACATATACAACAAGAGATGAGATATGTGAGAATAAAGGAATATGATTAAAAAAATGAACACTTCTGCAGTTACGCTCACAGCTACTATATAAAGCTTGCTCAATTGATTTGACCTTTAATAACCCATCAGGTAATTTCTGAGTATGGCTGTTTGCATTGTATAAATATAAATGGCATATATGTATCCAAGTCTAATTCATACATGTAAATATTCCACAATGGTAGTATCTTCACTCAGAGTCCCATAACTTCAGAAGGGCCAGTAGAAAATAATATAAGCACAGAATTGCCACAGAAGAAGTGTCCTTTTCAGAATGCCATCTTAGCCAGCTTTTCTTCACAAGTTCAGTTTGTTTATACGAACATGTGTTCTTGGGCATCAAGGAAGACTTGGTCGGATAAGACAGAGAAAAAAACAACTCATGGGTATATGTGTTACCCTAACCTTCCTCACATAACAGTCACCTCAGAAGTTATAACAGAGTGCATCTTGGCTCTCTGTCTAGAGAACTACAACAGAAAAGCTTTATCCACTAACTGGCATTCCTTTTATGGACAGTGATGGTCAAAGACCATTTATACCCCTTCATGTCTAGACAGCAGTGCCTGAGAGCAGAGCCAGTTGCCATCATACAATGGGTTGCCTGAGAACAGGAATGAGATGTTCACTCTCAACTTTCCAGGCCCTGGAGTAACTCTCCAGTTCACCCCTTTGTTATCAAGA
Organism: Rhabdomys pumilio; assembly: GCA_030674055.1. NCBI lineage: Eukaryota > Metazoa > Chordata > Mammalia > Rodentia > Muridae > Rhabdomys > Rhabdomys pumilio. The sequence continues at coordinate 34,920,896 of JANHMN010000006.1, forward strand.
CAAAATTGAAACTGGTGTTTTCCAACTTCACACTTTTAAACTGGAGATTTAATTTCTATGCATCTTTTTTAATATAATATACATGTTATGACAAATATATATGCTTTTGTTAATGGCTTCTTTAATGTTAATGCTTAATGTTGTTAACTCGAGTTACTGGTAACTCAAGCTCTTTTCTGTTGGAGCACTGAAATGTTTGTTTATTCACTTCTTCAGTATTGTACTATGGTTCCCAACTCATCCCTATCATGAGTAAGAGACTGAAAACTCTCTTGCCAGACCATGTGTATACATGTGCATATATTTATGTGTCTTTGTCTATGTATGCATGTGTGTATATGTATTTGTATTTGGCAATATATATGAATATATATGCATTTACATCTGTAAAGAGTTGGGCTTATATGTATATATTTATCTATATATATATATGTATTTATGCATATCTATGTTTGTGTTATTTATATATGCATGCTTTGTGTATACATATGTTGCATGCTTTGTGTATACATATGTGTATATATGTATGTATGCGCATGTGTATGTATGCATGTTTGTGTGCATGTGTTTGTATTTTGGAGGCATATAAGCAGACATGGAATTCCTCAAGCATACAGCACGTATTTTATAAAGTGCCAATGAGCAGTGTTACAAAAGACAGTGACCTGTGGTCTTGCTTCACCCCTTGGCAATTATTGAACATTTTCTCATTTTGCTTTTGGTTTGTTTTCTTCAAAACGTGAGTGTTAATAAATTCTAGATCTAGTTTGTACTTCTTTAAAGAATAATCAACATGAACACTTTTCCAGGCTTTTTTCATACAATTTAGGATACTTATCCAAGTTTTTAATCTATACCTGTTTTATTCCATACTTGTTTTTTGGAGGTTTCATCCAACATATCTCAGTTTTGTTCAGACAAGTTGAATAAAAGTACTCAGCAGCATATGGTGCTATGACAGAATATGCTTCCTCAGATTAAAAGTGTCCACGGTATCCTGAGAATTTTCACCTGGCATGAGAAGTCTATCTATAGTAAAACATATTTCTCTCAGGCTAATCAATTCGTACCTGACTAGAGTTTCTACTTCTCTAAAACAGGTGCTTCTATAAATAATAGAGGGATAGAAAGTGGAGCTCCAGCCCACATAGGATACAGAAAAGTAATATTTGGGTGGTGAAATCAGATTCAAGCTCACTCAGATTCCTCAGAGAAGGTTGATAGTTCTATACCAACTTCATGGTACAGCTTGATTCTACTCTTGCCAGTCTCTGAGTTTCACTTGTACAACCAGTCTACCTTAACTGAGAGTAGAGATGTTCTTTCTAACAGTGATGGTATGGCCCCACACTACTCTGTCATTTGATACCTATGTATCCCTCCCAGCATTGGCCTAGCTTATTATCTTATCTATATAAATTCTGACCCCTTTTTGAAGCCCCTTGAACTTTGTTGCATCCTTTTTATTTATATTCATTCTCTAAACTATATATACACGTATAGAGATATATAGATACATCTACAATGCATTGTGTCATATGTGAATTAATATTCATAATTAATAGGAGCTTACATCCTAAAATGAATATTTAGAATGAGTTTCTTCCTGACTTGGGAAGAAGAAGATGGTAAGAGAATGCTTAATTGGATGTCCTTACAAGATAAAAACCAATTTTTTGCTTATTTCATCTTTTTAATTTTCAACCCATTCTCACATCATAATCCAAAGTTGCAAATAGAAAGAGTTAGTGATATCACTAGGCCACTATCAACTTTTAAACCTCTCCCTTAATGTTTTCAGAATGTCAGCTTACATGTCTCATTGATGGAGGTGCCCTGGGTAAGGCACTGGGGGATCTAAGGCAGGTCACACTTGCAATGAGATGTACATCCATCGTTCTGGACTCAGTCTTCTTTTGTTTGAACCTTCTTACCTTTCACTCACTGCCCTTCCCCTATCTTCATAGCCCTTGGCTTCTTTGAAACTGATTGCTCTTAAATTTTATGGGAAAAATGTCAGAATCAGGGAGAATTCTCTGATGCCGTAAAAAGTGTCCAAGCATGTGATAACCACACTGTTCCAGCAAGTATCTTGTGAGTTCTTCCTTCCCTCTCTAAAAATGAAAACATCACAATGAATTAGCAGCAACTGCATTTCTCTAGGTGTTCAGTAACAGCACAATAAATAAGCCTGGCATGTGCAATTTGGTTGGCCTCTGCCAAGGCTTTCCACCACAGTAGTTCAGGTTTTAAGTCATCGTCATCAACACTTACATTTTATTAATACTAGGAAGGAAAGTCAGGGTAACACAAGGAACATCCTGTTCCCATGAGCAGGATGACCAAGAATATATTTAGCTAGGTTAAGAAGTTGTTGACCATTCCAAGGATGAAGACTGTTGTATATAATTAGTAATACTAACATCCCAAACATTTTCACAAAGCAAACAACAGAAAAAGCTAGAGACACATCTGCTATATTTGTTTCTGAATGCAAAAACTTATTTTCTTGCTATTTTCGTATTTTGTGAGAGAGCTGCTTAAAGAACACAGCACATTTTCTGTGATAAATTCATTTCTCAACATATATATATATGTGTGTGTGTGTGTGTGTGTGTGTGTGTGTGTGTGTGTGTGTATGATGTATATAATCCAATTGTGTTTTATAAATATTTATGCCACACTCACTTAACCTCAATCCATCAAATAAATTCAGTTATATTTGTATAACATTCATGGGGAAGGAGAAACTTAGCATATAACTCTCCTAGCTAAAGTATTAGAGAAAATAAATCTGTATTTACTCACTGTATACTAGTCATCTTTATTCTATCACAGAAAACAAAAAGGATCAGCAGAAATCTCCCTTTGCCAATACTTATTATGCCTGAGAAAATGCATGTGGAAATAAATCATAATGAAAGTGATTTTGACAGAACTATGGGCCAAATAAAGAAAAATTAATTGGTTCTTATTTTTTGATGAATAATGGCATAATTAGTTTGACATTATGATGCTGAACAAAGCACACTTAGCATCATGTGTATATTTACTATAGTCATTCCTTCCCCAAGAATGATTTTAGATACATACTTTGTTCTCCTTGGACTGAGTCCATGTACACAGTTGAGCCAGATGAACACACACACACACACACACACACACACACACACACACACGCACACACACACACACACATGAAATAGGAAGACTCACTATAATATATTAAACATATCAGTTGTAAGGGTTTTATATGTTTTAATCTTATTTAATTTGAAAATGATTATATTCAGCAGATACAACTGTTTTCCCAAAAAAAAAAAGGAAAACAGGAGCAAATCGTTAAGTTATCTGAGACTGTTCAACTATAACCAGGATTGGAAAACAGCTAAGATGCTCTCAGCAGATTCAGTTCCTACCCAGTGAGTAAGTACCACTTCAAAGAAGAGATTCAGCAACAGAGGCAGAAAGTCTTATGCACACGGCAATCCCAGAAATCCTATTTTCTTTCTACCACAAAGCTAGAACAGATTCAACAGAATCTTTACAGAATCCCCATGAACTAGCCCACACACTTCCTTCATTTGTTTGCTATACTCACTATTGAAATGAAAAGTTCTAATCCACAGGTGACACATCTGAATGGGGACTGCAATTTCTACATCGTATCCATGAATCTTTAATATTAATATTGAATGCTGCCGGTTTATTCTGTAGACTCTGATAGAGTGACCTTCTTTTTCTCTGACTCCAGATGGCTATGTGCTCACTTACAGGTACATCTAACCCAGTAGATCTGCATCTCAGTTGTTCTTGTAGCACTAGGACCTCAATTTACTGTGGTAAGTAACAGGTTGCATTAATGAGTATTGAACCAGACCAGTGTCTACTTCTCTCCAGCATAGTTATCTAAATACTGTGCTTTAAGGTTTGAGTCACTGAAGCTTTCACACGTAATAATTAGTATCCTAGAACACATTCAGCTACAAGTGGCAAAAAGTCTTTTATCTCAAACAGCAGTTTTCAGATGTTTTTAAAAGACTCATAAAACTCAAGCTTAAAGCTTCCCACAATTTAACAATTGTCTAGAAGGCATCAGCAGCAAGCCTTGATGATTCGATTTTACATTGGTCTTTTGGCCTGTGTTGTCTCTCAGTATCTGTCCACACATTTCTTTCATAGTCACTTACCTCACACACATGAAGTTACCCCAACCAATGGCCTTCATGAGCTAACCTCAGCTCTATCAAGTATCTGGTTCAATTTCTACATGTTCGTGTAGAACATGTTGGTGCAAAAGTCTGTTGGGTGATGCTTGAGTCAAATACTATCAGTGAACTTGTCAGCTTAACACAACCTAGAATCACCTGGGAAGAGAGTCTCATGATGGATTATCTACATGCCTGTAGACAGGTCTGTAAGGAACCATCTTCATTGAACTAATTGATGTGTGGAGACCCAGACTAACATGAGTAACATCATTCCCTAGGAAAGGGGGCCCTGAACTATGTAAGAATGGAGAGATGGAAATGAGCGCAAGCCATCAAGGAAGCAAGCAATTGAGCACATAGGCATTTATTTTTCTCTGTTCTTGATGGGATATGACTAGCTCTTTGAAATTTCTGTCATGACTTCCCTGAAATGAGGAACTATAGCATGCACTTGTGACCTGAAATAAACTTTTCTCTCTCCTATGATGCTTTGAATTGTCTACTCAGCAGAAATCATGAAAACACATACTGAGAAAAGATAGGGCAGACAGCTGCTCCAGAATAGTGTGGGGGCAGAAAGAGGCTGACCTCATAGGGTATGGAATGACTGGAATCGTGAATGCATGTAGTCATCTGGAGAAATGATCCTTCTGGAGCCTTTGCCATTTATAAGTGCTGGCTATGTGCTCATGTGTAATTTCCTTTTTCTAGAAGTACATAAAACGTTTGAATGTGGGCTCTCAAACCTGTAATTGTGCAACTCACAGGGCTGCAGTGGATTCAACACAGGTTTGAAGGCAGTCTGGCTTTAACAGTAAACTCTCGGTCAACCTGGGATGCAGAATGAGGTCACATTTCAAAAAAAGAAAAGAAACAAGGCAACCAAGTTGCTTGTTAACTACAGACCTTGGGACGCAGAGACAAAAGGATCAGATGTTCAAGGTCATTCTAGGTTGCATGGGGAATTAAAGACTTGCACACAATTCCTACATGCTGGGAGGGAAAGGGAGTTTTTCTGTAAAAGTGTAGAGCCTGATAAGTCAACCAGGAATCAGAGAAGCAATAAAATTAAGAACGCAGTTGAGCCTCACAAACTAGCCGTCATTCTGCAGCAAGGACACAAAGTTGGATAGGGAAGGCAGTGAATAGTGAGTTAAGGAAGAGTTGGGAAAGGAGAATGGAAATAATTAAATACATTTTCCAATTTCTCAAAGAATTATAAAAACAAAAAAGGCTAAGCTGTGCTACTCTGGTCTGTGTCAAAGGAAAGACTGAAAGAAAGGTGTGTGTGTGTATGTGTGTGTGTGTGTGTGTGTGAGAGAGAGAGAGAGACAGAGACAGAGACAGAGAGAGAGAGAAGAAGAGAGAGAGAGAGAGAGGGAGAGAGAGACAGAAACAGAGAGAGAAAGAGACAGAGAGAGAAAGAGACAGAGAGAGAAAGACAGACAGACAGACAGACAGACAGACAGACAGACAGACAGAGATACAGAGAACAGCAACTTACTAGGAAAAATAAACTATTTTGAAGACCACATATTCTAAATAAGGGAACAAAAAATGTTTGCTCCTGTGGTTATCAAGTAATCTAAATACAACACAAATGCATCTAAACCATCTAAATGCTCTCCGCATTTAAACTCCACTTCAACTGTTCTTATTCAGTAAAAGCTAATTCAGCATATTTACTTGAGAAAAATATCACATGCATGTATGATGTATACTTTAGATCTATTTATGAGGCAAGATTTTATGTAGCCCAGGTGGGATTCAAATGGGCTATGTAGCATAGGGTGATTTTGAACTTAGGATTCTTCTGTCTCACCCTCTTGAGTGTTACAATTATCAGCACACATAGTTTATACAGCACTGAGGATGAAATTTCACCTGCCAGCTGAGCCCCAGCTCCTGACTTAAGCTTTAGTTACGTACAACTGAAGATATGGGATTATAGACATTCAATTCTATCTGCCACGCTTTCACCAACTGGGCAGTTACAGCACAACCAAAACCAAGGAGTCTGGCTTTCTTGTTTTCTTCTGCGTTTCAGGAAAAAGGTCTCACTGTGCACCCTCATACTCTCTGAATCCACTCCTCTCTGTTGCAGGCTCCTGGGTGCTGAGTTTGAAGACTTTCACCAGCCTGTTCCATTGTTTTATAATTTTTAGAAGGAAAAGTCAAACACATGGCTTTACTTCATAAGACAGAGCCTTAAGAATTTCAGGAAAAGGCCGTTCCTGAACCTCTACTTCTAGAAAAATCTTACTTATCTAAATGTCATTCACAAGTTAAATTAAGGATGATTCAAAAGTAATAGAAGCACTCTCCTATGTATTTGAATTCTCTGAAATATCACCTTGATAGACCAGTCAGACAACATGTTCTCAAAAGAAGTACTCAGGATTGCCACTGCCTGTCATCAGGTATACAGTTTGACATTTGGGTTCAATGAATATTTAAAATTTTCAACTTCCTCTTCATACTTGAGAGTGAACCAACAAAGCTACACTTTTCTTGTTTTTGAGCTTTTCAGGAAAGACACATCTTCACTGTGCAGAGTAATTTGATGTTGTAAAATTGCTTGTGTAATCAAAGTCATTCAATGCTAACATGGACATCTGATATGTGACCTTTAGAATGGTTGTCAACACCAGGAATAACCTCTTCCCATCAGTTGTAAATATACAGGGCAGTGAGAAGAGAGGCAAGCTATCATGTATTTGGTATACAGTTATTTCAGACATTAGAGAAATTTCTTCAGGCCCTTGTGAAATGTTGCTGTGCAGTCTTTGGAACAATGCTGGTCTTTTCCTGCCACTAGAAACCATTGTAAGGATTGAGCTTCTCTTCTTAGCATATTTCCCCTGTGCCTGAATATGAATCTGCCTTTGCTTTTCCTATGACAATGCAATCGCTCTAATGCTCCTTTCCTGTTATGATTTATGTTCAGGTTATTTGCTCTGAGATACTGTTTGTTCTATCATCTATCTATCTATCTATCTATCTATCTATCTATCTATCTATCTCTATTTTCTAAATCATAGCTACTTTCTTCTTTTATGTCAATAAACATGGTTAAATGAAAATACCATGGCTCACGTCTAATGTAATGGCAGCTTAGATGGAGTCTAGATCTTAAGCAGCACAGATAGCATCCTTGGGATATTCTCTGATAATGCATTTGAGTTTGAGCTAACATGTTATTGAGGGTCTTCAGACTTTTTTTTTTTATCTTTTGTTCCTTTGTCTTTGATGGCTGACCTATACCTCCATGTCTCTCTCTCTCTCTCTCTCTCTCTCTCTCTCTCTCTCTCTCTCTGTGTGTGTGTGTGTGTGTGTGTGTGTGTGTGTGTGTGTGTGTATAATGGTTAATGGTTTTTGCACTGATATGTGAGAAGGAAACATAACTCCATGCCTTACTGCCCAGTTGAATTAAATCAGAGCTCTGCAATCAACAACAGACTTTGAAAGACAGTGGCAGTTGTTCACTGGTAATAACACTCAACTGTTTTTACATAGTTGTATGTGGCCTGAAAGACCAGTTGTAACATTTGAGCTTTCCAGAATTACCCAGTCAACATGCCATGGGGACTGAAATTTCGACAGGCCATTTAGAATAGTGATATTGTTGAATTAATCAGATTAACTGGAAATTTATGTGAATTGTAAGTAGGAAAGACATGACTGTGTTTGGGCATGTGAATAGGGAAAAATAAATTATTTAAACACATGAAAATGATCAGTTCTAAATGTAGAAGGAGGTGGAGGCAGAGAGAGAGATGGTAGGGAGAAAGATATAGAGAGAAAGAGGATAGTATTTTTAATACCACCAAAAATTATCTTTTTAAAAAACATGTGAAAATGTTCTTGAGCAACTTATATAAGTAATTTCATGCACTAAGAATTTTTTTACTAGATAATAAGGAGATGATGAGAGAGAAATATTCAATTTATCTTGAAACTAAGTGACAAAAAGAGACCCTTAAAAGAAATCAATCCAGAAGGCTACACAGAAGAAGATGAGGGAAAACCCAGCCAACAGATGCACACAGAACAGAAAGTTAGTTTTATAAAGGCAAATCAAGCTAAAATTTCTTCTTACAAAGCCCTTGAATTATGATAAATGTGAGCTTTGCATGTGTACATTTGGAAAGCCAAGTCTGCTTTCTGTGTTGGTTCCCATTTTTTTGCACCAATAATTTCTTGAACAATATTCTATTCCTACAGCATAACTATCAGTGTAGTGCAGCCATGCTTATCTCTGACAAATCAAGTACTAAATAATTCATTGCTGATCCAAGAGGAAAAACTCCAGTCCACACAGCTAAGGAAAGCTTCCCATAACCTTAGCTGAGCAGCTAAATCTGGAGATACAGTAGTCCGACTCCTAGGTGGGCAGACATCTTTCAGTTGAATCAGTACCTGGTACACATGGTAAGAAAGTACTGGACTCGCTGGCCAACACATTATCATTTTTGTAATATTTTGCTGCTGTTATTATTATATATCTGAGTTTAATGACATAAACTTTGCAAGAAATATGTTCTTTGACTAAAGCAATAATTTTATCTACTTAAAGACTGATAATAAATATATTGGGCTCTAAAACTATTTGTGAGGCTGGGGATACAGCTAAGTGTGATGGTTACTGTTTGTTTTCAACTTGAAAAAAAATCCAGACTTACCTGGGATATTGGTCTTTGAGTACAAATGTTGAGGGATTCTCTTGATTGTGTTAATTGACTAGGGAACCTTAGTCATGGGAGGGATTGTTCACTCACTGGGGAATATAAGATGAAGAAAATGAGCATAGTACATATCTTCATGGCTCTGCACCTTAGACTGTGTGCATAATATGACCCAGCTGCACACTGCCTTGACTTCCCACCTTCATTTATTTTGGCATAAACTGTTGCCTACACTAGAGCCTTTCTCCCTTAAATTGCATTGGTAAGGAGGGCATTTTATCATAGCAACAGAAAAAGAAACTAAGACACTCAGTTGGAAGCATGCTTGATCATCAGATATCAAGCACTGTGTTTAATGACACTGTATTATGTCCTGTATCATGTGGCTCACATCTGTAATCCTTGTGATGGAGAGGCAGAGACAGAAGGATCAGAATGTCAAGCGTATCATCAGATATGTAGTGAAAATGAGGATAGCTTGGCCTCCATGACTCTCAAAATATTTCTCTAAAAGAATGTATTTCCAGGACTAGAAAATGATTCAGCAGATAAACGCATTTGCTGCCAAGACTAGCACCCTGAGTATGATTTCTGAGACCCATATTATATAAGGAGAGAACTAACTCTTGTAAGTTTTCCTCTGACCTCTGCATATACACAGTGGCATAAGCTTTCTCTTCTTTCTTTCTCTCTCTCTCTCTCTCTCTCTCTCTCTCTCTCTCTCTCTTTCTCTCTCTTTCTCTCTCTCTCCCCTCTCTCTCTCTCACACACACATGATCAATAAATAAGTATAAAAAATTAAAATCTCTTTTTCTATATAGATTTTTTGTGCAATCAAAAGAAATGGGAGAAGCCACAATAGTAGATAGCCACTATACTTAAACAAATGATAAAGACAATAAACAACATTGAGATACAGAGTTCGAAGGTTATATACAGGATTGAAATATACTATAGATGGACCTACACAGTAATAAACACAGCTAGCATGTGTGGTAGTTTGAATGAAAATAGGCTCATAGAGTGACATTATTTGAGAATATTAGGACATATGGCTGTGTTGGAGGAAGAATGTCACTGAGAGAGGCCTTTGAGGATTTAAATGTTCAAGCCAGGACCATGTCTCTCTTTCTTTGCCTGCTGCTTACTGATCTATATGTAAAACCCTGAGCTACCTTTTCCACACTTGTCTGTGTGCTTCCATGCTTGTCACATGATAATAGTACTCTAAACCTCTGAAATCGTAAGCAAGCCCCAGTTGAATGCTTTGTTTTATATGAGATGCCATACTCATGGTCTCTTGATGGCTCATCACAGCATTAGAACACTAAGACATTGTGTAAAGTAGTTCTTTAATTGTCTTTTTGAAAAACCAAATATTAAGATCTGATTTATTATAAGCAATATTACTGAGTTTGCTGGATGAGTGCACACATCTTCCTTTCCCACTCTGGAGCAACAAGCGCGTTGAAGGAATTATGCATGTAGTCATAAGATATTTATGTTGCATAGCTCTAGGGATTGGGAAGGGCTTACAAAATTCATACCATTAATTCTCCCTCTCTCCTTGTGAGAGAGAAAACAAGAAGATATTATTAGACAGTAATATAAGTACTTTGCACAAATG
>JANHMN010000006.1:34944113-34957392 GCA_030674055.1 Rhabdomys pumilio
AGAGAGAGAGAGAGAGAGAGAGAGAGAGAGAGAGAGAGTGTAAGGGATGTGCGGGGGAGGAGGAGGAGGAGGAGGAGGAGGAGGAAGAGGAGAATACAACCTATCTGTTGAATTAGCTGGATGTGTGTAAATGCTGAATTTATTATTAAATAGGGGAAACTGAGTTTAAATGTGGGGAAACTGAGTTTTAGGTGGTTAGAATTTCTCACTTCTCTGTCATCTTAACAAATTGTATCATCCTCTAAAAATGATATATTAAAGATAGTAGCCACTATTCTAATGAATATCTGCTTCTCTGATCATTCTAAGGTGTGTCTGAGAGTGGATCAAGCTTTACTTCAAGTTTTTATATGAATAATGTAACAAACTTCATTTTTGAGAAGACAAATATGCAAATGAGTTGTACAGACTAATTTTTTTCTTTGATTCATGTGTGTTTACCATTAACATGTTAACATGGGATGGGTTAATATTTTCAGTACACTAGAATAGTTGTAAGCAGTCAATCCAGTCTGAGTGTCTATTGTACTATACATTTTGATGGTGCTTTGAGACAGGCACAAAATTTTCTATGTTCCTAAGACTGGACTTAGGACTTAAGATCTGCTAACCTCCAACTCCTAAGTCCTGGAATTGCAAATGTGCACTATCACGTACAGAAATTGTAAAATATTGGGAAACTGAATTACTACTGAACCATGGTGATTTTTAAGGCTTTCAGTCAGTACTAGTCAATCTTGCATTTATTATTGGGTCAGCTATAAAATAACTGTGAAGTGTGACTAAAGAGAGCATAAAATGAAAATCAGAAATCTGTGCTAATATTAAACTTCTAGAGAATTGTAGAAGTTTATATTTCACTTTCTTTCCACTTTGATAGCAATAACACCAGTGGGATACTTTAATTAAATAATGATACATTGCACAAGTAAACTGTTCATTATAGAACATTTTTTAAAATGCATTGGAACGTTAAGACAAAATTCCTCTGTAATCCACTGTCCACCTGGCAGTTCCTGCTAACTTTTCGCATTCCTATGTGTTTCTAGTATTTTCCTCTGAACTGTTTTGACACAATACTAAAAGATGTGGCATTCTTGCTTCTATATTATTTAAAATAATTCAGTTAACTTCATTAAAATTGTTAGGATAGCATTTCCTAAGCCATTAAAATTCACATAATGCAGTACTGACTCTCAAAGTAAAAGGTTATTTGGGACAAAGCTTTAGTAAGTAATAAGTTTTGAGGGGTGTGTGTGTGTGTGTGTGTGTGTGTGTGTGTGTGTGTGTGTGCATGTATTTGGAGAGAGTGCCATATCTGAGGTTTTATTGTGTAGCTACTCTATTCATATTAGTAGAAGGTTAAAGATAATTTTAAAAGTAGTTTGGTCTGTAATAGGCTGTCATCGGTAGTATAGAATGCTTTTCTTTTTAATTTTTTATTTATTTTCTATGTATTCACTTTATATCCTGCTCACTGCCCCCTCCTGTCCACCCACCCCCACAATCCTTCCCTCATCCCTCTTCCCATTTTCCTCTGAGTTGATGGAACTCCCTTGTTTATCCTCCCACACTGGCTCTCCAAGTCTCTGCAAGGTTAGGCACTTCCTCTCCTACTGAGTCCAGAAAAGTCAGCCCTGTCTCCCTTTGTCCAACCATTGTCCACTGGCATCTTTATTGATCAATCAAAAACCAGCTGAGGACAAGGATCTTCAGTGTTTGGACATGCAGATTCCTGATTAAATCAAAATATTAGAACCAGTCCCCTACAGTAGACACCCAGTTGGACTAGCACCATTTGTTAAAGATGTTTTTTTTTCCTATTGCATAGTTTTTGCTTCTTTATCAAAAATCGAGTGTCTATAGGTGTGTGAGTTTTCTGTGTCTTCCATTTGATTCCATTTATCAATGTGTCTGTTTCTGTACCGATACCATATGGTTTTTATCACTATTGCTCTGTAGTACAGCTTGAGATCAGGAATGCTGATTCCTCTAGAAGTTCTGTTTTTGCTATCTTGGGTTTATTATTTTTTCCATAGGAAGTTGAGATTTGCTCTTTTGAGGTCTATAATAAGTTGTGCTGAAATTTTGATGGAGATTGCATTGAAACTGTAGATTACTTCTGGTAAGACGGCCATTTTCTCTATGTTAATTCTACCTGTACACGAGCAGAGGAAATTGCTTCATCTTCTAATTTCTTCTTCAACTTCTTTCTCAGGAAATTAAAGGTCTTGTCATGCAGATATTTTGACCAAGATATTTTGTATTTTTTGTGGTAATTGTAAAGACTGATTTAGTGTTATTTTCCTGTGGTTCAGTTTTGTTAGGAAATACACAGCTCATTATAGAAGGTTAGCGATGCTCTGAAGGCGTCAGATTGCCCTGGTTTTTGTTGATTGTCTTCTTTCGAGGACCTTTAACTACCTGGATGGCTTTGGTCTCTGGTTGTTTCTGTTGTAGTAGATATTGGAAAGGGTGTTAACCTTGATGGTCCTGATGTGGCAAGCCTCTGATAAATAGCCTTGTATGGTTCAGAATCTGCAAGTCTCTATGGTTCAGCGTTAAGGTAAGAAGAAATGTAGTGAGAGAATGGAATGGAGGTCTGTATGGGATCGGGACAGCTTGGCACGCCCAGAGGACCCAGCAAACAGGGAAGATGGGTAAGTGAAGGGAATGTAACTTGTATGGTTCAGTCTCAGCAGGTCTGATGCATGTGGGAGGGGAGATGGCAGGATGGTGTAATTCTCCCTGGGATACAGGCTGCTCAGATCAGCTGGGCTTGCTCCAGAAGCTAGAATGCTTTTATAAGCAGATATTCTATAGTAATTCATCTATGGTTTTATATCTCATCCTCATTTCATCTATAATTGATTTCCCATCTACAACATCCTTTCTGCATATGAATTCCTGCTTTCTGACTTATGAAATTTTAAACTCTAGAAAAGAAGCTACCAGTTTTCCATATAAGCAGAGGCACTTTGCATGTGTCCAAAAATCTAACACGGGTAATTAATGCTGTTTTCATATCCACATCATTTTCAGTAACACTATCTCTTTAGGGGACTGCAAAATAACTGTCCTGTTGAAATCCTGAACTGAACTAAGCCAGAAAAGTTTTCGGTCAATCTGGTCCCACAGCTCCTGCCTCACAGTTCTCACCTACTCCATTTTCTTCCTTAGTTCCTCCATCTTCATCCCTCCTCCTCATCCACCAATGTATTCTGCCTGCCTTCTTATCCACATTCTTGTGTTGTTCCTTTACTCTTCCAAATTTCACATTTTAAATCAGCAAATTTGTCTGAATTCATGGAGACATGCCAGACACTCCCTGCCAATGTATGATGTGTATATCTTCCACAGCCACCCAAAGGCATGTGACTACTTCAAGTAGCTTCTAGAGATCGTTTTGGTCAAGAAATGAACATAACAGCACACAAGTGTTTCTGAAACAAACACAATGTAGACTAGAGCTGAAACTTTCTGCAACCTTGCAGAGCCCTGAAGGTGCTCGTTTGATAGCAGAGATTCAAGGCAGTTTGCGTGACAATTCAATAAAACCTTAAATGGTTTGGGGACCATCAGTCCCTGGTTTGTAAAGAATTCATGAAGAATTGGGATGACCTGCTGCCTTGATATGATTTCAGCTCCATGCAGCTCTCCGCACTCAGTTTGACCTCCTTTGCTACCTTAGACATTGACATATTCTTCAGATTTTAGCTGAATGGTCTGTGTTTGAACCTGAGATTAAAGTTGGAAATAACAGTCACCATAATGCCTTTGCCTGTGAGTTGATGCTCTGGCCCTGCACTTCCCCTGTACTAATCAGACACCACTGAAGGGGTACATTTTGAAAACAAGATCTTCAGGGACGTGAGTCATGATGGAGCAACTGCAGAAGGTTGAAAGCAAAGGTTTCAGGACACTAAAGACTGCTCCTGAATAATGAAAGGATACCAGAAAGAGCTGCTAAACATGGCCCAAAGCACTTTGCATTTGATATTGGCTCATCTAATGTCTTCAGCCAGAAATAACAAAACCCTCCTTTCTCCTTCTTGTCATGGGATGTGCTGAGATGTCTGCCTGGTTTATTTCCAGCACTCCTTCCAGGCTGCTCCCTTACTGCCAGCTGGCTTTTATCTTCTGTGCCCTGCCGCCAAGATAGTCAGGCATATTTTTATTTCTCTGAACTAGATGTTAATTTTCTTTATCTCTTGTGATTTCAGTAACATTTTATTATGATGAACTGTTTGTAAAAGGTGATGAAATTCTGGTGGGTTGTCTCTTAGTCTCTCCTCTTTCATATCTTTTTCCTCTTTGGACAATCCACAATTATTTGGAATAAAAGGATATCTGAATATTTAAGAATGCAATGTCAGTAGGATGCTCCTATTTAGCCAAAGAAGGAGTGGGGAGCGAGCACAGCAGTGTAGCAGGTCTGATAAGTGGGTGCCCTGCCTTTCAGCCACAGGGGCTTCTTTTTCTAGCTAATTTCTACTTAGAAACAAAAGGGTTTTCAGAGAGTAAGGAAAGAGAGGCAACTGAATGATGCTGCAATTTGCATTTTTGTTCACATAATATTCATGTTCAATTGACTAGAGAAAGGATCTCTATTTTTCTCGTTACAAATGGAAGCACCTGTTTAAAAATACTTGAATCAATTTTTATTCACAATTACTATTTTTCTCAAACTTGCCTGCAATAGTCAAAGGGATAAATGTTAAAACCTACTTAGTTTTTTTTTTTTTTGACTCTGTACTAAATAACTTGAGAGTGTGGCATATTAAGAAAGAACATTATTTCAAGTACCTGAAGGAGCAAATTCTAATCCAGGCTCTGTCATTAACTGTGTGTTATTAAGCAAATCATCTAAACTTCTTTGTCTCCATTTCGTTTTCTTTTAAATTTGGATTTTGTATTGGACCACTTGAGATTTCCCTTCCAGATTTAGCTTCTTTTTTTCCCTGTCTTTCTCTTTATCCTTCCTTTGTTTTCTTTCTCTTAAAAATGTCCTTTCATTCTCCGCTTCTCTCTTTCTCCTTAACCCCATTGCTTTTCCCGGGACCACTCTATGTCTGGGCAGCTGGGATAAGATGCCCCACCTGCCGGGCTACTTTCTAGGTGTCATTGATGCTTTTATTGAATGGCAATAGTGGGAACAAAAGAATCCTGATTTCTCTAGCAATTCTCAATAAGTTGATGAAATTAACTACCACTATGATTGAACAACTCTCCTTTTCAATCCATGCCCAATCCTACAATGGACAGAAGTTTTTTTTTTTTTTTTTTTTTTTTCACAGCAACCTCTAGTCCTTCCTGCTGAATTCTCCCAGCAGACAACTGGAGAGCTCTGATCCCAACCAATCCTTAGAAAAGGATATTCATTAAAAAGTCATATGAGGAGGCCAGAGAGATTGCTCTGTGCTTCAGAGAATTCACTGTTTTTGAAGAGTTAGTTCATGCGTTCAATTCACACGTGGTACCTAGAAATTCCCAGTACCAGGGGATCTAATGCCCTCTTTAGTCTTCATGAGTACCAGGCATCTACATGGTACACATACATAATAGCAAAGTCTTCTTATGTGTAAAAAATTAAAAATGCAAGTAAAAGTCAGATGAAGTAGAAATCAAACTAGAGTCTCTCTCCCTCCCCCCATCTTTCTCTCTCTCCCTCCCTCCCTCTGTCACTGTCTGTCTGCCTTTCTCTGTCTCTGTCTCTCTTTCCCTCTGTCTTTCTCTATCCCTCTGTCTGTCTCTCTTGCCACAACTCTCTGAGTAGTACTGGGAATTGAACTCAGAGCCTCATACACAGTTGGCAAGCATCCTACCACTGAGCGTACCTCAGTCCATGTCAGGCTCCTGGAAGACATAGCGACAGTTCCATAGTTTGCACCTCCATTTGAAACATTCAGTGTGAGACACTGAGTAACGATCACAGGAATTTCATCAGTTGCAATAGATGTCAGGATCAAGGAACCAGGTAGCATGGCAATGACACAAAACCATGTATCTTAAGAGTGACATGGAGTGTTGTTGTAAATATTCCACATACCATACGTTCTGAAAGGACTTGCTATCACTTGTTCTGCATCAACTAATAACTTTTATTTGGCTTTTGCTTAGTTATTCCTAGAAAGAGAAAAACCCATTCTAGTTTTCTTCTATGTTAGAAAAGGATGAATCCAGACTTACCTGGACTGAACGTGTTGCAGTTTCCTTTGCTGGAGGTAATTACTGCCTGAGTCCTGTTGACATTTCTAACTTGTCTCTAGGATACACTTACTGCGAGTGCTGATGATACAGAGTTAAATTAACAAGCCTTCCTGGTGCCCAAACCCCCATGCCCACCCCAGTTTCTCCTCTATGACGGACACTGAATTCCACAGTATCTGCACAATGTTTATCTTTGCTGCTCACCAAACTTCCAGTGGTAAACAGTCTCCACACAATCTCTTGAAGCCTATGTTCTGACTCAACCTATGAATCATCTGGAAACAGGAATAGAGGACTCTCAAGGGCCATGCAAGAGGAACAAATTCGGGCTTTAGAACTCATGGAATGTGACCCACCTGTTACCAGAGCCACATGGGTGAGACTCAGTGTGGCATAACCCAGAGGATCATGTGTCCTGAGGACTTCATACTTTTACAGAGTTCTGCTCTGCTGGTTGCTCTCACATCCCTCTTAATATAAGAAGTGTATGAAAATTTTAAGGCGACTTCCAGTCCCTCACTGGACAGTATCTCTGGCACTCACAATAACAATGCTTGATCTCTTTCAGACACTGTTTCTGGAATAGAAGAACTTAGAGATGTAGACTGTCAGCAATGACCACTACCCTTACAAAACATTTGGAAAAATAAAATTGGTAGTAAACTGAGGTTGAGGGCTTTTACTACTGGTTTTGATGTAGAAAATCTTAGAAAACAATTTGAAGTTCAGAAAGGCGTACTCTTATTAGTTAAACTAGGGACATCTTATGGTCGGGGAACAAGAACAATGGCAGCACAGACTGACATAACTCTCACTGAGGCTCAACTGGTGATAATTGATACCCAATTTTATACCCATTTTTGACCTCAGCTTCATGACATGATTTATTAAGAATTGCTGATGAGTAGCTATGCATTCTGAGGATTTAAGGTAGATATGACTGATTTTATATAAAAATTTAGTTTTGCGATTCCTTTATGATTTTTACTAGGTTACTTTTAAAGATAAGTAATAAAATAATTACAACTTTCTTTGTAACTGCAAATTGCTGCCTGCAAGTCAGAGAAGCTGGCTGAGAAAACTACCTTCCTTGCTTACACTTTAATCTATAACAAGTTGCTTAGTTATGAATGTAAGTGATTTTTGGAAATAATATGTTTTTTATGTGTTCTATATAATATTATTTCTTGTAAAAATGTTAGAGAACACAGTTTTTATTCATAATCATTCACTAGAAGAAAACTAAAACGTAATCACATTGTAATTTTCTACCACTTGAAAGATTTTGCAGCGATATATAAGCTATGGAATAAAAAATGTAGTATGGAGGTTGGAACATTGTCCCTTCCATCTATCAAATGTGTGTGTAAATATATATGTAAATTTTGTACAAATGGGGTTTGAAACACTGGTCCTTCCACACATCAACTGTGTGTATGTATGCATTTATGTAAAGCTTGTCTGAGTGTGTGTTGGAGCTTGGTCTATCCACCAATTGTATGTATATATGTATGCTTGTGGATGTATAAAATGCTTAGAGCCTGCATACTGGAGCTTTGCTTTAACCATTTTATGTATGAATGTGTATATGTCTGCCTATAGATCTATATACATGTATGGATGCACATATGTATGTATTATGTACACATGAATGTATGCATGTATGTACATATTTGTATGTATGAAGTTATTAGACTCTGCTATTTATTTCATCTACTTTGTGTGTGTGTGTGTGTGTGAATTTTCTCTTTCTATTCTTAAACTGCTAAATATTGTAAACAGCAGCCCCTTTACGTATCTGGATCCACCCTAGTCAGCACTGACCATTCATCAGCTGCCTGCCTCAGTTTACCCTCTGATATCAAAATTGGTCTTTGGCAGATGACAATAAAGATGCTGTCGATTAACCTTCTCTTACTGCCTCAGTTACGTTCTCCTGGCAACTATTTTTCTTTACCAATCAAATGTGCACTCATTCATTTCCTGAGGTAATGTTAACTTCTCTTTCACTATGTAAAATGGCTCTTCATTTTCTATACAAGTATACAAGACCCCTATGTCCTGTATGACAACAGTGGGAAGAAAAGTGACTATACTCACATCCTTTTAATTCAACCTAACAACCTTTTTAGTCTCACTCTATCTGAAAAAATAAATAGATATGAATAGGGAAAACATCTCTGAATGTCCAGACTGCTGTTACACTATGTGACTGTATGGAAGACTGACTAGAATTCATGGCCATGTTCATGGGTTAATATAGGAACGATCTCAGAAATATCAGGTGTGCACTTGTGTAGATGATAAGATGAAGAATTGATTTTTTTGTATTTTTTATTTTCATTTTCATTTTAAACTGGTTCAAATTTAAAAAAAATCATTGATGGTTTTGATACAGTATCATATCTATTTTGTGACACTAAATCCTGCAGCTGGGAGAAAATATTTAGAAATTCTACTGGAAGATTTCTGCTAACTCAAGGCATGGGAGATTGTGTAACGAATTCTTTTCCAAGTAGAGAAATATTGTCTAAAATACACTTGCAATATACATTAAAACATTTAGGATAAGATGTACATTACATGGACCCCCTTGAAACTTCAAATAAAAAGGTTCATATTTGTGAAGATTTGTAATGAATAGGTGTGCATAACATATACTTTCACATATATGCTAATCATTGCACTTTGAATAGCCAATCACTGATTGCATGGTGTTTTGCAGATGTAAAATCTATGCAAACATACAAAGATCTTAAGGGATTTAAAACCCAATAGCCAAAGGAATAAAGGAAAATGACTCCCTCTAATTGTGATCACTTATTTTCTATGATGCACTAAAGAGAATAAGGTTTTGTTGTATCTAATTAGATGGTTATGAAGAATATAAGAATCTAATAAGAAGGCTTTGTTAATTCACAAATACAGAGACCTGGCTGATTATTAAAGCCCTGTATCTGTCTAGAGAGGCAAGCTGTTGCTTGTATGTGACACAGTGTGAAAATTTATGAACTATGTATGGTATAGAATTAAAATAAAATTTTTTCACTCCCCTGGAAAATTATTAATAAATGGTTTTAATCCTTTATTTGATATATTGGAGGCATTTTAGACTTATATAATAATGCACAAAGAGAAAAGGAACACTTATTAATTGAGCATTTTTATATCTGTGTAGTGTGTTGTATGTTTATGTGAGTGTGTGTGCATGTGGAAGTCAGAGGTCCACACTAGATGTCTTTCTGAATTCTTTTATACTTTAACTTTTTAGATAAGATTTCACAGTGATTTTGAAGCTTATCATTTCAGCTAGCCAGGCTGTCCAGTGTGCTTCAGATTCTACCTATCTGTCTCCCAAGCACTAAAGTTGGAGACATACACTGCTTTAAGTAGCTTTAAATAGGTCTTGATGCACATAAAACATAAGTTACTGACTAAACTGTTTCTCAAACACAATAGAGTAATTTTTATATCCAATATTATCACATAGCAAGTGATTATATGTCTATCGATGTCTGTCACCTATCTATCTATCAATCTATATATCTATCAACTATCTTCTATCTATCTATCTATCTATCTATCTATCTATCTATCTAATCTATCCATTCATTTATCTATCCAGATTTCTTGTCTCCGTTCCCTTGTACCTGTGAGGTAGACCCAATATTCTACCAGTACGACAATGGGAGATACTGCAATGAGAGTTCAGCACATTTTAGAGGTCACCAAATCAAATTAAGAGCTTGAAGTTCTACCAGCTGATTTCCAGGCAAACACCTTGTAAAGAATCTTGGATGCTGCCGGCTTTGTTTTCAGTAATGAACACAGTGTATTACAGTGATCTTCTGAGCCAGTATCCGCTCTATTCACCTACAGGTTTTTGTTTGTAGTAGTAAGAGTTCCTTTTGTACCCAGACCCACAACCTGCCTGGCACATAGCAAACCCTCTGCAAATAAGCAGTGAGAGGCAAGCAAGCATGTTCTCTGCTCTGGTTTACTTACACGATAAACCCAGATGTTCCTCTGTCTTATAAAATACTCTAAACTGGAGCAGAGAATTCCTAAGAACAGACATGAAACCATGTGGAAAATTCTTTTGCTATGCCTCCATTGTTACATTAAGCATTATCTGATATTAACTCAGCTCATGCGACAAGGGGAACTTGTACCTCATTATTTTTCTCTCTTGGCAAGTACATTTTCCATCTTTCTTTTTCTCCCACACAAATATTTATTTCTCCAATCATCAGGAACATTTTTTGTGTGATTTTACAATCCTGGTTAAAGTTGTTGCTGTGTTTCTTGTTCAGTTCGCTACTATGTCTGAAATTCAGCATTAAGTAAATACATTATGTTAGAAAGGTGTTATTTTTATCTTCCTGGTCGTACATCTAAGGGCATGTTCCACTTCACAGTGAATGCTGTTGTCCTGTACACAGAGAACACAGGAGACTGGAGGGAGAGAGAGAGAGAGAGAGAGAGAGAGAGAGAGAGAGAGAGAGAGAGATTTAAGAGCTTTGTGCTGTAGAATTCATCAGGCATATGGGAAAGTCTCATTTGTACCAGAGTTCATTGTTCTGATTTGTACAATAATTATCTTCCCTATATCTATGCCTCCCTTCAGGCCACTAAAATGAAACTTCAACTCAAGTAAAATGATCCCAAGACTGACTAAGACATTTGAATTCTGCCTTCCTCTGTGCTACCCTACCCCCACCCACATCTGCAGTTTTGTTACTAAACATCTTGGTATTTGAAACAGCAGGATCATATCACAGCGCATACACTGCCTTCTCTCCTCTCGTTAGCAAGTGAGCTCAATCTTTTAATAAAGTGAGACTATCAGCTACGATGAAGAAAATGTGCAAGTGTGTAAGAGTGAACATCATAATATAAAAACTAAACTTTTATAGATATGTAATGTTCAGAATTGTATTGAAAAACAGGTCTGGTATGTGTTAGGGTGATGTAAGTCTGGGTAAACAAAGAACTGTTAATACTACTGTATATGGCTATGAGTCTGTAACTTTTATACTTGGTAATGAAAAAAATCCATTATATTTATTGAGACTGATACTTAGAAAATGACATAGGCATTCACAGGCATAAGGAGTACATGGTCAGGCTCTAAGAAACTATGGCTTCAGGCTAATCTGACCTCACCTCTCTTGTTGTGTGGCTAATAAACTACGACGTGTCCTCTTTTCTTCATTTTTAGTGACTTCTTTGTTAAATGAATTAAAGTTAGAGAAATGGATAAAAGTTATATGGCCCTACAATTTTTTTCATGATCATGTTTAATCTGTCTCTAACTTGAGGCCTCCAGGAGGAATTAACATTTTTCAATAAAAGGCTAAATAATACATATATTTAAAATTTTTAATTTTTATATTAGGACATTGACCCATATACACCTGCATACTTGTCTTTGTTTCTCCTTTCAACCCTTCAGAAACAAAAATAAAACAATATTTTATTGATGCTATAAACAAACTCAGCAGACATCTGTGGACACATGTGACCAGTCAGCACAAATTTGAAGATCATGACTTTGGAATATGATTTATCCACAAGACAGCATGGAAACTGAGCCACTACATAGTTAAAAAAAATACACCAAGCAAGAACCATAATATCCAGCATCAACATCACCATAGCATGGACTTTATGGACTATGACACAAACACTACCATGTCTGAGGACACAGTGAAGATATCTATTGAAGAGTCCAATTCAACAGAGAACTAATAGAGAGAAGATAAGTAAGGTAAGACTTCCTGGAAAATGACAGATAAAGACAGGTCTAAAGAAGAGAGAGAACCATGCTATGTCTGCAAGCCATGCCTTCCAAATAGCAGCCTGTGAGTTAAGAGCTTATCTCTATGTTTGAAAAACAAAGAGGGCACACATGTGCCTAGGTTGGAGAACATCAAGCTTTGAGCTCTGAGTGGCACTTACATTATGTAGGATGTCATAGGCCATGGCTCCATATGTATTTAGATAGAACTGGGAGTCTACAAGATAGTGGTAACTTGAGTGGTGACATGATGGAGCCCCATTGTCAAATACCACTTAGCTTTACTGGAGCATGAGAAAATAGAAATGTGGTACCCATCATGAAATTACCATCACTCAAGTGAAAGATGACATACACTTGAAAGTCAAAGTCACTGGGAAGATAGAACGCACAGAAGTTTGCTAAAGGATGGGATATGTTATTCATAGAGAGCTGTTCAAAGTGGCTTCATTATCACTTATGCCAATGAAAAGTTAATTTTTCTGAATCGAAGAAAGCTAGAGGAAACCAGGCTCAGCACACTCTAGGAGTCAATTTTCTCCTTATTGAGCATGTTAAGTCTGTTAGACATCATGTAGACAGGTCATGCTATGTTTGGATGTACATGTCTAGGGCTCAAGGATAAGATCTGGCATCTGGCACCTTCCCTTCTTACATTTCTGTATGAGCCACTCTTAGGATAATTTTAAAGCGGAGGAATATGTTGTGTTTGCTGCATGATTTTTCTTTCCTAAGTTATTTACTTATAAAGAAAATGTTGATTTGTTTCGGATATAATTTAACATCATGTATAGTAAATGATGTAATAGAAGATAAATTTTTAAAATGAGTTTGTTAGTTCACAAACATTACAGTATCTTTATAGTAAAGTTTTCACATTTGTGAAATGTACTGATTGCACAATTCCATATTTACATATAAACCCAAGACAGTACTGTGGGTATAGAAGTCAGAAGACAAAATGCAAAAGTCAGTTTCTCTTCTACCATTGGGACCAGGGATAGAACTCAGATTCTCAGGCTTGGCAGTAGTCGCCTTTTCCCAAGGAGCCATCTTTTAGGTTGAAAGCAGAGTTTTGTGGGCTTTTAAATGTAATTTTATTTATTTATTTTGACTTTCTGTGTATAAGTATTTTGCCTATGGCTGTGCAGCAACCAGGTGCCAAGTGCCCATGAAACTAGGAAAAAAAAACAGATTCCCTGAAATTGGAGTTACAGATTCTGTGAATCAAGCTGTGTTCCTCTGCAAGGAAAGCAAGCTCTTTTAACT
>JANHMN010000006.1:34957402-34968176 GCA_030674055.1 Rhabdomys pumilio
AAAAAAAACACCAAAAATATTGTCTAAGAGAAATGCCCCTCATATACCATGAGGAGCTTTAGTTAGTTACACTAAGATAATATATTTATTTTATTGTCAGGGATAAAAACAATTCTAGCTTTAACAAAGGAATTACAGGCTTTTGTCTCTGCTCAGGAGAGTATATTTTTAAGAGATACTGAAATATACATTTGGGTTTTCCAATGTGATCCCACTCTTTCTTGGGCTTCCTAATAAGAGGCCTGGCCACCCAGCAGTGTTTTATTTGTTTTATCTGCACCTGCAGTCAAACTGCAAAGCAAGCTTGGTGTTTTAAAGAGATTAAGGAGTGAGAAGGGATCTTTAGCAGGTTAAGGCAATTACTTAGTTTTCCTGCTTGTGGCAGATTTTCATTGTCTCAAAACATAGCCCTCCATGCAAAGGGGAAGCTCCTGTTTATTTGTTTTTCAGCTTGAACAAGTGACTCATTTCTTCCTCCCCTCCCTCCCAACCATCAGAGAGGCACACATTCCAAATACCCACCACTCTTCCCTCAGAAGACCCAGGGAGCACACCAATTACTGCTGTGCTGTTGCAGCCCAGGCTGCCCCACATTTGGGGACCGCTCTGTCAATGTTGGAACCCACACTGCCAAAAGTCTTGGGGGCTAAATTGTTAGAGCCCGCACTGGCCCAAGCTGCTCTGGTCTGTGGGTCAAGGTTCAGCAAGAGAGAGAGTGAGGATGGACGTAAAGAATGGAGAACAGACAGAGTGTGATTCAATCCCGTTTATTCTTCAGTCTCTCTTCCTAGTCCAAGTCCCAAGTCTTGAGTTCCGAGTCTCTAGTTCCTATTCCCTAGTGCTAGTTCCAGTTGCTAGTCTCTTTCCCAGTTCCAAGTTCTTTCTCCAAGTGCTAAGTGCCTAATGTCTAATAACTAACTCTCTCTTCTGTCTGCCTCTTGCCTTTTATATGTCTCACTTCTAAGTCACACACTTAGGTCTTATTTCTAAATCTGATCTTTAAGTCACACCCTTAAATCACACACCTTTAAGTCTCACACACCCAAGGGAAAATCTTGGGTATCTGAAACAAGATGTTATCAGAGTGTGCTCAGCTGTTGTAGGCTATTGTAATCAAGTCTCTTGTCAGGGTATATGACTCAAGATGGCTGCAAGAATAATAGCCGCCTTCTGTCGGCTCCCCACACTTTGCAACTATTTATAGGTTAAAATATCAGAATTTTTCTACTATAGATTGTTTTAAAGCATTGATTATTTATAATATTTCTTTACTTAAGGAATCAAGACATCACACACAGACTCACACACACACAAAGAATTTCAAAGAATGGTGAAAGTGAATTGACACTTGCTCAACTATATTCACTGCTGCTCTATTCATAACAGCCAGAAATTGGAAACAACCTAGATGTCACTCAACAGAAGAGTGAATAAAGAAAATATACATCTATACAATAAATATCACTCAGCCATTTAAAAAATACATAAATTTACAGGTAATTAGATGGAAATAGGGAAAATAAAAAAAGCGATCCTTAGAGAGGTACCTCAGATCCAGAAAGACAAATATGATATGTATTCACTCACATGTAGATATTGTCTGTGAAGTCACCATCACCAAGCTACAATTTGTAGAACCACAGAAGTTCGGTACAGAGTAAAAGACAGGGACTGGGCAAAGAGCTCTTCTGAGGAAAGAGAAATAGAATAGATAGTTATGAATATTTTATTAGAAAATCTAGTATTGAGTAGTCTTTATACACCAACATCACCAGTTGGTTCCCTAGAGTGCATTTCTGAGACATGTTTCTTACAGTTTGCCAGAGAGTGTACTTCAGACCATGCGAGCCTACTGGAGGGAGGGCAAAGATGCCCGAGTAGAATTGATCTGGTATGCAGGTCAGATGGCATAAGTCTGCTCTGCTGAACATCTTTAAATTTCAAGGACCTGTTAAAAGTTTTCTTAATTTGGACCTAAGTAGCTGAACTTCAAGTTTTGAGGGATTTGGTGGATGTTGATAGCTCCATAATATGACCTTTGAAAGATTTCTCTCTGGAATTGAAGCTACCTCTGGTGTTCTAAGACCTAATCACACTCTTTTTATCACAAGTCTAAATCATGTCTGAAGTCCTGACAAGATCCACATGTGGCATCTGCATGCCTAGGAAATTAGCAATGTTTCATTTCTTGTTTTAACAAATGGAAACAATTACTAACACTACTGAATACTATAGTGAAATACTAAGTATATTAAAGATCTTATCTCAGTGACTACTAACAAAGATCAATGATCTTCCAACCTTGAGATCTCCACATTAGATATTGCTATACCTTGAAAGGTCATGGGAAATGAAATCTGAATCTAGAGAAACTGGTCACGAGCATAGACCTTGTTCCCTATACCTTCCCACCAAAAGGAATGCAAAATCCAATGGAGAACAATAAATCATCTTGAATGTCCCCAATTCACTTTTGGTTCAGTGTAACTATTTCCATTTAGAATTTAGTGAAGTGAGCTACATTTTCCTGACAAAGAAATGCTTTTCTATTTATGCTTTTAGATACAAGAGGGTGACCCTTGCAATGATAAATGTTTGATGTCAAAAGATAAGATAAATGCAAATAGAAACATAAGACCTCAGGTAAAACAAAACAAAAAGCAAGTGACTCAACATTTTTATCTAAAACTATCACCTGTACAATCAGGGAACTGAGGATAGTGAGTTACAGAACACCCCTGAAATAATCTTTTGAGTATGTACTTCATTATATGATTCCAAAGAGAAAGAGTATGTATTGTAAAAAGTATATAGCAATAAAAATGAATTTTAAAGATCTAAATCTCAATGAAATGTCAAATGTTAATCAAATAAAACATTTCTGTGGATTTTGTAGACATGCTGGAATGCCTTATAAATTTGAAAATACAGTAGGCATTCATTCCTCTAGAGAATACCATGTTAAAACTCCAGCTAACATTTTTATTATATATAGTAGGAAACACTTTCTAATAATATAGAAAAGAAGACATATAAACACTGAGAAGAATCAGTTTGTTGACTTTACTCCCAAAGGATTTGATAGATGCACTGAGACTAACATTATTGAAAGCAAGAAGAGACAAGAATAGAGACTGGGCAATGGAAGATCTGTGAGCACAATCTTCTAGCTCTTCATTTGTATTTCTGAATTCCTAAAGTGAATGATAGTAAGTGAATTATTAAACAGATGCTTAAAGTGTAGGAAAAAACAATTTAATGACACCACAACTAATCCATGTCACTAAAAGACATTTATTTTATTGTAGGGACTATCTATTTCATTATAAAATATTTAGAAACTTACAGCAAGATTTTACAATACAATGCATAATCTTTAAAAGTGAGGTAAATACATGTAAATATATCTGAAAAGACCTTCATACAAGTATAATGTTCACCTAAAATTATTATTCATTATAGTTATATATAACTCAATTCTACTTGCATCAGCCTTATAAATATGTTATTACAGCCTCGTAATTCATGCCAACAGTAAAATAAATGACACAACCACTCCAAAGAAAATAAAATCTAAGGTTTAAATGGCTCAGTAGTTTAAGTCCTTACTGTACAAGCAAGAGGATCTAACTTTTAATCTCCAGATCCCACACAAATGCTAGTTATGTACTGAAGTCAGCCTGGGGAGGCAGTGGCAAGATCTGTGGAGCAAGCAGTTTAAAGATACTAGATGCAAATGCTGACTTGGACTGAGATACCATACCTCAAAGAATACAGTGGTAACCTGATCAAGGAAAATACATGACATTGACCTCCACACCCTCACATACATGCCTGTGAATAGATACACACATCCACAATTATATGAACATATTCACATACATGAACATCACATGTGTACATGTATGCACATGTACACACACACACACACACACACACACACACACACAAAAGAAGATAAGCCAGACAGAGAGAAAAAGACACAAATGAGAAGTTGAGATTAACGTAAACATAAAAAAGACTAGCTATTGTTGGTGTGTATGTGTCTATAGCTATTTATACACGTGTGCATTACAGACATTTCTTTTAGTGGTAGAAACACTAATTTCCTGATTTCCTAATGATGTGGTCAATCTATTGACATCAGGTACACTGAGAAATCAAATGGTCAAAAGATTAATATGCTTAAAATCTGCTTCTCTATCTAAAAAACTTTAATGGAAGCATGAACATTTTGTTTTAGAGTTTTCTTCAGGACCTGATTCAAAATCCCTCAACTAATGTCTGTTGTTACCATGTACTCTTCCTTACATTGACTAACTACGTTATCAAAAGACTGTTGTAAAAGACAGTGTAGAAAACAAAGGACCTCTGCATATGGAGGCTCACCAATTCTTTCTCTCATTCATTTCCATTTTTCAGTATGCCTTGGCTAACCTGACTTTTGCTTCTCATGAGTCCTGATTGCTTCCTCTCGTGTGTCATATAACTTCACACATCTGCATATTGCATAAATTCTTCCCCATGACAAATTTGACAATCCCTTAGGAACCACTCAGACTAAAGACATCGTCCTGTGGTTTGTCCCCTTTGAGTATCTGCATACTGGTGACACTAGATTCTTTGTGTCTCTACATCTGTGTCCTTCACTTTTAGATTCCTGAGGATGTATTTTTTGCCTTTCGTTTTTTGTTTTGTTTTATATTGTTTTACCTTTTATTCTATATTGCATTGCATTTGGGTTGGTGGCTTACACAATACAGTATTAATTGTTTCTGTGACTAATATGAAGTGCACTGAAACTATTCCCCCAAAGGTCTCAATTTGGGTCTATTTACTCAGCAATAATCTATTTTTAATAGCAAATGAATAGTGATCTGAGCAATTCCTTTGAGCTCAAGAACATCCGGTTAGTCAATTTTGAGTGAAATACCTGTATGTTTCGCTTTTTCTATGAGTTTATATTCCGAGCTATATGATATGTCTCCAATTTGAAGCCTGGCCTAGATAAACAGCACATTCATATTTCTGATGACATCTAAATAATATATAGGAAGAGATTTGTGATTGATAAAACACTTCTATCTGGATTAAGCTGTGGGCACCATTGCACACAGCCTGCAGAGCTGATAAAGTTCAAGATGTAATGTCTACCTACGAAGGGCCTTGCAGTAAAGAAGGCATCTCTGAAAACCTGAAAAGAGGAGAATGATGACAATTTTACTCAAGCGGCCTCTTTTTTTTTTTTTTTGCATTCCTTGTATTCTCAAGTAGAGTTGAACATCTTAACAGAGTCTTCTTGTTACAGATGTTGAAAGAAACATGAATAATTGTATGCAGATCTGTGTCTAACAAAACTTCCAATTATCTTAGAAACAGCATTTTCTAAAATGTGATAACATGAAATCATGAAAAAAGAAAAGAGATTATGGGAGGAAGTACAAAAGTCAGATTTCACTCTTTGGAGCACATGACTACTCAATTGCTTTATTATTGGATGCACAATTTTTGGTCTTTGATTCAAGGTATAAGATATGGAAACAAAAGACTTGTAACAACAGTCCAGAAATGCTTAATCTTTCTTCTTTTCTTCTTTCCTTTGAAAACTTTGTCTCCAGCTTAAATGGGAGAAATTTCAGTAATGAAAAGGACTTTACTTCTAAGATGGATTAGATTATACACTAAAAGACATACTCAAGTAGCTACCTCCAACAACACAGTGAATGACGCTCCAGGAATAAGTAAATAGATGGGACTGAAAACCTGGGAAGTCTATGCTGAGCTTAGCTCTTTATTTCTATGTGCACAGTGTGAAATTAATGAAGCTACTTTGGATGGCCAGGATTTCTATTAGTTTAAAATACTGTAATGTTAGGTAAGTACACAAGAGTGTGTTTTAAAACACCATTACTGGAATCCATATCTTCTCTCTTCAGGAAATAAATTCAGATTTATTTGCTTCATTAATGAGAAATCTAATTTCACTTGAGGTTGTACAAAGCGCTCCTCAGTGATAGGGGGTGTGTGGCAGTTTTGTTCTGCAGCTGTGATTTCCACCTCTTAAATGGAACAATACTTATAATGTAATCGTTCTAAAAATATTTTGGCAAATAGTGACTCAAGCATTGGCCCACTTTCTTCATCGCTGAGTTTAAGTAAGTTCTCTACTTTATTAAGGCTTCAGGCTCTTTGTTGCCAAGAAAGAAAGAAAAAAAAACAGTATAAGTTGCGGGTTTTTTGTTTGTTTGTTTGTTTTTTTAAGAAGTTTGGGTCTACTTAGACTGTGTAAACTTTGGTTTGGATGAAATCAAACATTATTCAAGCTAGGGTGAGGGAGGGAGAGAGAGAGAACAAGAGTGACAGACAGATAGAGACAGAGACAGACAGACAGACAGACAGACAGACAGACAGACAGACAGACAGAGACAGATAAATTGAGTTAGAATTCTCTGCTCTGGTTATGAGATTTTGTTGAGACAGGGTTTCACACTATAGCCAAGGATTGCCTGGAACTGATAACAGTCCTCGTTCCCCAGCAATATTCTAAAGTACTGGCATCATTATAGTATGACCTTCCACATCTGCCCTATATCCAATCATTAATAAAGAAAAAACTGGTATTTAGTCTCATACTTTCATTTTTCTCTAGAAAAGTTTCTGAAGGCAGGGTGGCATAATGATTCAAGAGGTATTAATTCAGTCTAGCATCATTGGTCAAAGGCAACATCTCAGTGGCAAGTCCTGAAACATTTCTACTGCAAAGAGTAGGAAACACTCACTATGGAAAATCAGCCATAATTCTCTCTGAAAAATTTTGATGTATTTGATTATATTTAAGTACAAAATGATAAGTACTAAAGATTGTATTACACAAAGATAACTTGTGCTATAAAAATAAATGTGAGATGAATATTTGTAGGTTTCCCACTCAAAAGTGACAACAACTTGGTACTGAATTCAGCAAATTCTTCACGACCCCCAATCCTCACATCTAAAAGACACCTTGACAAGTCCTCTAGGACTACACTCTTTAGAAACTTCCTTTCTGCTCTTGCTTCTCAGCTGTATCCATTCTTTCTCTATTGTTAAGTTTTTTAAGCCTTTAATATTTTCAAATGCAAACCTAGTTTGAAGCTTGACCATCTATGCGATCTCCAACTTCGGCAAACTCTCCTTCTCTGGGAGTTTGACGGTCATCCTTCAGTATGTAAATCACAGTACAGCTGGCCCATTTCTTCCTGTTTTGGAGCACATGGTGATGTTTTGTGCTCATTACCATTCTCTGTCTTTCCCACTGTGTATTTTTAGTGTTGTGATGAAACTATGGCGTAATACTCTCACTTCCAAGCTCACCAAGCTCAATTCTTTTAGACTTTCCCCAGAGATCCCATTTTACAACTCTTTAATTATCTCTGTGGCTCTTCTTTGCAGATTTCCAATATCCCCAAGAGACTTTAGAGCCAAAGTCTCAGCAATAATTTTTCTGTCTTTCATTCTCTGTCATGTGGTGGATGTTGTGGGTTTGGTTTCTCCAGTGACCTAGATTGTAGGCAAATCTAGAATAAACATTGTTTTCTTCTCATATAAAGCATTTTAGATGATCATTATGCCCTATAGGAGTGGGTACAACAGGATGTACCCTGCAAAAGAGCAATTTATACCTTATAATATGCAGACCTTTCATATTTTAATGTGCTGTATAGCTTTCCATCTGTTCAGAAAAATCTGAATACTAACCCTGTATTGTGAAACAGCTTGCAACTCTTTTTTGGGCTAGCTGAAGATGACAAAAGGAGATATTTGAATGGAGATATTTGAACAATTTCCATTAAAATACAAACACTTTTTAAAAAGATGGGATCTCATTCAGTAAACCCGGCTGGCCTAAAAAGCCCTATGTTGAGGAGAGTGGAGAGTGGCCTTGAAATCACAGAGATCTGCCTTCCTTTGGCATCCTCAGCCTCCCTATTATTGGAACTAGAAATAAACTCTACTATGATAGCTCTAAAATATAGACTTTGACAAAACAGACAAAAAAAAGTTCAAATGGTAAATTCATTTTTATTTAAACATGTTTGTATTTAAAAGTGGCTATTTGGAGTAGAGTAAAAAAAGAAAATACCAGGGAATGGCATAAGGAAAAACATGTAGCCCATGAATTTTAGACTCTGTGAGTAATAGTGATTAGTTATAATGGATATAATGATGACCAGTATATTATTTGATCATGAAATAACCTAGGAGAGCCTATTAAAAAAATGGGCATATACTATATGACAAGACCCAGAAAAGAATAAGTATAATCTTTCATTTGACAGAAATTATTTGTTAAAGCATTTAAACATGAGTAGTTGTGGAAGAGAAAGGTTTGACGATTTTGGAGACAAAGGTTAGTTGATTTTGTAGACAGCAGGTCATTGATTTTGTAAGCATATTTTCAGATTCTTATGAAAAATCAAAACTATATCAGTATTAAATTTATTAATTTATACTAATGCATTAACAGTACACTACTCATGTATTGCAGGGGTTATTGTAGACAATTCTATTCTCATGGAAGTCTGGTTGATATTACTTTTTTTGTTTAACTATATCGCAAAATCCCATCTGATACTAAATTTATGAGAATATTTGTGACTGTACTTTGCTTCTTTGTCATCTTTGTAGTTTACCTGCCATGGTATCTCTGGTTTTATTGTATGAATTGGTAGCTGTTTTCCCTTCTGTCTTCTGGAAGACACCTGTAATACAAAAGATGTGGGTATCATTGTTTCTTAAAATTTTACTGTATTTTGAGAGATCACTTTCAGGGAATTTATGGAGGAATTTCAAAGCAAGGCAAACTCACAGAAGACACTATCGGACCTACATTTGAGAAAAATATTTTCAATAAATGGGTAATGACAGAAAGAAAAGTAGATAAATGTTATTTCCTAGACAGGTTCCCAACACACACATGTATCACCACATCTAGAAGAGACCCTGGCCAATTGGTAAATAGTCAGTCAGTGCTACTTTCTTTTCTATTTCTTGTTAGTTTGATTTCTGTGGAGGACAGAGAAATAAGCCAAATTACTGATATAGGTCAAAGATACTAGACTGTACCCTACCTGCTGTTTGTTTCCTTTTAATTTTCTATATCTAAATATTTGTGTATAAATTCAACTATTCATGAACCATAGAATGTGTGATAGTGTTTAAAGATAACTCATGGAAGTCAGATTTCTAATCCCAACTCCTGGGATCAGGGGATAAAACTCAGGTTGTCAGGCCTTTGTGTAAGCACCTCTATTTCCTGAACTTTCTTGTTGGTGTTTGTACACAAGATCAGTGAATAAAGTTAATAATGACAGATATGCTGTCATTTTGTTAATATATATTAACATAGTATCTATTATATATATATTATATCTATTATATATTATAGATATATATAATCTATAATAATAATAGATATAATATATATTATATATTATAATATCTAATATCTATATATACATATATAGATATACATATATATATATATATTCACCACACCCATTTTAGACATATCCTTCCAAATTGCCACAGCAGCAGAATTCAGAAATTGAAACAAAGTACCCTCACATATCCCTTTAGATGAATCTCAGTCTATGATAGATATATATGTAGCAGCTTTTAGAAACATTATCCCTGAGAGAGTCACCTTCTGTACAACTATCTTTAATGCACACACCCCCTCCTCACCTGACTTTCTCCGCTGCCGGTTCACTCTAAATCTCATCCTTTATAAAACATCTCTCATTTTTTTATCAGCCCCCATGACTCTGTTCAAAAGTTCACACATGTCTATGTTGTATGAACTTCTGCTGGAGATTCTTCCTCCATCTTCTCCCTCAATTGCATCCATTTTCTGCCCATATCCCTCCCCATATGTTTTCAGTAGGTTCATGCTGATGATTATTGTGATTATTAGGAAACTCAGAAATAGTCTGCCAAAATTCATGAATTCCCAAATTTCTAACAACTTGATTTTTCTCCAAAAATCCTCTACCAGGCTTTAATAAAAAAACACTGTGAAAATTGATTTCTATAATTCTCCTGTATAAATCTAGTCACCACTAAATCTTGAAACTTACCCTTTACTATACAAGTTCTACCAAGAACTTAAAGCTTAATATAAGTAAGAAAACATTTAAGTTGTAATTTTAAAACCTGGAAACTAAAAGGTCAGGGGATTCTTTTTTCCTAACAAAAGAACACGTTTTCATGTGATATCTACCACAGAATTGGTTCAAAACCATTAGTATTCATCTTCAAAAACACTGCAGTTTTACTCAGCCATAAAGAAGAGGATTAGGTCATTAGTATGAATATGAATGATACAGAAAATAATCACGTTAAATGAAAGTTACAAGAGTCAGAAGATACATTCCCTGTCCTCTTTCATCTGTAGAAACTCGACTCTATTTGTAAAGATGTTAAATTAAGAGGGGGCAACTAGAAAGAGAAAGAATAGCAGTGGGTTAAGAATGGACAAGTAGTACTGGAGTTTTGATGTGATCAAAGAATACTATATCCATAAAAATGTCATCAGAAAACATTATTTTATTCAATTGGTGTATGTTGGAGAGAGAGAGAGAGAGAGAGAGAGAGAGAGAGAGAGAGAGAGAGAGAGAGGAAAGAAGAAAGAAAGAAAGAAAGAAAGAAAGAAAGAAAGAAAGAAAGAAGAGAAGAGAAGAGAAGAGAAGAGAAGAGAAGAGAAGAGAAGAGAAGAGAAGAGAAGAGAAGAGAA
>JANHMN010000006.1:34968186-34978892 GCA_030674055.1 Rhabdomys pumilio
AAGAGAAGAGAAGAGAAGAGAAGAGAAGAGAAGAGAAGAGAAGAGAAAAACTGAGAGGGAAGAGGATGAGAAAGAGGAGAGATAACATTGGAGAAAGTATTATTTCCGCATCAAGGTCACCTCTGAAATTTTCACAACCCCATCTCCTTTATCTAAATGTCAGGAAAGTGTAAGATAGGCAGTGTTTCTATCTGAGACTGTCAAGTGAGAAGTACAAGAAGAAAGAAAGGAAGGAAGAATTGAGAAAAATGAATCATTATCTCAGTTTGAACCATGTTTTGGAGAGGCTGTCACTACTGTTTCCTGATTTCATCAATCTACAGATTCCATGTTGGGAACTAGAGTACAACTCAATAGAAAAGCAGGTACCTAGTGTGTACAAGACTTGAGTTCAACACTCATCACCAATAACAATAATAATTAATAATAACAAACAATAATACAATGTCAGCTTCATCTACTGATGCTGTTAAATAGATTAATTTCACCTTCTGCATGTTTTAAATAAAGTTTCTAAGATCCTGGCTCATTTATCTTTAGTAGAGCCAACTTGTCAAGTGCAGAACTCAGGAAAGAGGCTTCTCCATCCAGCATGTGCCAACTAACTTGTTCTTACCAGAAGAGAAAATGACAGAGAGTGAAACTACTAGAGGCACTGGTTGCCATGGTAACTAGTTGTGTGTCTTATCTGAGTGAAGTGAGCCAGCCTGAAATTCCATCCTCCCTCTTATCTGCTTGGAAACAATGGGAGGACACTCAGAGAAAGCTTGCTACTTGAGATAGGGTCCAGAGCTGATGATGAGTAAGAGGTCAAGTACTCCTTTTGAAGCAGTGCATAGAAACATAAAGTAATACGTTAATATCTAATATATCATAATAAACACAAGGCAGTTTTCATTATTTAGAGCCTCTCTCATTCCTACAGTTTCAGAGCTCCTAAAATCCATCTATCACTATCTTCCACCTCACTCTAAAAGCTCCTCTAATTGGGAAGACATTTCTCATTCTCTAATATCTTCCCCCATGCATTCTTCTCCCTTTACAGTTCCCACTCTCATTCGCCCCAAACTAGAGTACTTCATCAATATGAATTTAGATGTTACCAACAGATTCCTGGCTGATTTTCTTGATCCTAATCCCTTCCCACCCTAGTGATAATCTTTTGCTTTCATTTCTAGTAGGTTTAAATGGTATTAGGTAATATTTATAAAATATTTTGCATGTTGCCTATGTTGAATTCATGCAAGTTATTACTATAATTCTATTACAAGTCAGTTATTATTTCCTAAAATAAAAGTCACTGCTTTCAGTCCCTGTACTATTCTAGCACACAGAATAAACTTTTGGTCAACAATAAGCCTGGTGCCCAATGGGAGTCCCATAGAATTATAGGGCAGCTCAAGAAATCCTATGTCCAGTGATAGCATAGCTGACATAGTATTGTGGTGTGGTGTATTTTTCACATCTTATGGTAATGCATGGATGAAGAGCACTCAACCTACCCAGTCATGTGAGTGTGCAGCATAGAAAACTGAGTAGCAAACACTTCTCTGTAATGCTAATACATAATGCATTGCTGGTAAATTGATTCACTGTGTTTTTGGTTATTAGAGTACACATCTACTAATAATAAAGTTAGTTTAGAACAAAAATGCCTGCTGTGTTTGCCGCAGGTTCCTCCAGCTAATGCTTTCTGCTTGTCTACCGTGCATCAAGAGTTTACATGAAGGACTGTGTAAGCAGACTGTGTAAGCAGATTTCACAAAATGACAAAATCACTGGACACTGGAAGATGTGTTTTGCAGAGCTTATTCTGTCATTAAGTGACTTAATATTGTAAATACACACATACATGTGAATGTAAAAACATACATCTATGTCTTTAGATGAGTTAAAATGCATCTATATTATAGATGCGTACACACACAGAATCTTAAACTGAAATATGCAGGCTCGACTCAGTAAAATAGGATCTTATGATATATACATGTACACATACACACACACACACACATACACACACATATATATATATATATGTATATATCATATACATACACATACATATATATGTTGACTTTGTTATATGAATGGCCCCTAATTCTTACTAGAAACTGAATTGTAGTCATGAGTACCACACACACACACACACACACACACACACACACACACTTCAGCCCCACGCACACTCTCCCATCCCATGTGACTTCTGGTTTTAGTCAGTAGCTCTGCTCTGCATTCCAGCTTCTCTGTGGCATACTCTCCCATCCCATGTGCCTTCTGGTTTTTGTCATTAGCTCTGCTCTGCATTCCAGCTTCTCTGTGATGAGCCCATCACCCTGATTTCAGATTTCTCCCAACACACCTACCTGCCCATGCCTTTGCTCAGTCCTTTATCTATCCCTGCTTGGATGCACTGCCTGTTCTACAGTCCTCACATTCATACTTCTCTGAGAAACTATCCCGAGTTACCCCCACCTTCCCATAGGAACTCCCCTAACTTCAGTCTAGACTTATTTTGCTGTTTCTCTTTTCTCTAGAAAACTATACCACCTGTGCAAGTTATTCAAAGTCGTAAATTTATGTGTTAGTTAAAAGACATGAACACTGAGTGAATAACCACACTAGACTAAACAGTTAGAACTCTGGTGCAAGGATATGAAGAAATACAAAGAATGAAAAGAATGGGAATAATCATTTGTGTAAAACCTAACAACCCCATTGGTGACTGCTGGATAAACTGGCCCAGACAACTTGCTGTATGTGTGAAACTCCACATGCAATGTAGTAGTTAAGAAATCACTGGGAGATTTTGTGAATCACGATTTGTAGTAACGTCCAGTAAAGCACACTCCATATGCTCAGCTGTTATATTATTTGAATCAAATTTATCAGATGGGGAAACTAAGTCTTAATAGGGACCTGAACCAATGTCATGGGTTCCAGACGAGGGTGGAGTACATCATGGAGTCAGGACTAAGATTTTGGAATCCTTCCTTTCAAAACTCTGGGGCTTTAACTCTGGATCATGATTGTATAACTATCTTAGACATAAAATGAAATTCCTATTTTTACTGAAAGTTGATGAATTGATCTTTTTCCTTATCATAAAGATATTTTGAGACCAGGTCATTTCATCAGAGACACCCTGAGCTACTTGCTTGGGGCCTTCTCAACTCCTATCAGCTTTGGTGATAACGTTGTGGCATTTTTCCCTTGACAGATGTTTCTTTTTCACAATGTCACAAACTCTTTTAAGAAATTTTGGGTTAATTCATTTGAAGAATTTCTGTGCCATTCACTAATTTCTGATGTTATATGTACTGAGTAATTGAAGAAATGGTTACATGAAAATTTTAACTAAAGCCCAATTAATAGAGAATAGTGCATTGTGGGATGCATTCAAGGTAAAAAAATTTTTTCAATAATCAATGGGTAAAAATCACAAAATCTCCAACTGAAAACCAAAGGAAGTACAAGAATCTGCCTCTGGGAGCAATTATAGTAATGGGATGATTACTTGTAGTGCTTTTGTTTTGTTTTGATTTATAATGTCCAAAGCTAAGTAGTAATATAAGCCTTGAGACAAGATGGGACCGTTGCATCCTTTCCTGTTTAGACAGCACTACAAGACAATTGAGAAAGAAAGCTATTTAGAATTGTTGGTGCACACTGAGCATAGAAATCCATCTACTTTGCATAATATTTACTTGAAAATAAGTTCTGCCACGTACTTCTTACATTAGAGTGGCCAAATCGTCCGTCCCTATGTCCTTCCACACTACACTACCCACTAAAGTCTATAAATTTGCACTTCAATAGTACGCCCCATGATTGTTTGGTAAAACTGGTCCATATTCTCTTTATGATAAAGGTATACACAGTACAGTATACTGGCAGCAGACAGGAACCAATACAGATGACAACCTAAAGGCATGGGATTTGGTATAATATCATATATTGAATTGAAGGACATTCTTAGAAATAATTTCCCATCTGTATTCTTGAGTGAATGATCTAAAAGTCTAGTCTTTCCTTCACAATGCTATCACTGAGTTTTCTTTTCTGAGCCCTAGGCAATCTGGAAACAGCATTGACAGAGGACAAGGCAAGTGGGGTACATGGAAAGGCTAGTTGTATGCTTCTCAGAGTAGAATGATTCAGAGGCTCCAGGAAGACAGAAGGTGGCCATAGCAACACTCCTCCACATGCCCTGCTTCTGATCAAAGTTAATGAATTGTGATCAAGTCAGATAAGTGAGTAGCTAACTAATTTAAAAAGAATTTTAAAAAAAGGTTTTCACAGTTCTTTCCAAGTAGGAAAACCCATCTACTTAAAGGACTATAATATTGTCCAAGAAACTGTCGGCAAGGATTATTAGGCCAGCCTCTCAAGACTTGACCCATTGTTTGGGAGTCTGCAGATGCCCTTGATCTCCCTGGAAAGGCAGTATCTATAAATAATACATTAATCATTTTCACATGTGGCCGGAGTAAAAAATTCATATCTGCCCATGGATTGGAGTTGCTCTTTAGGATGTTGCTTAGGTTTTCTCCGTAGCCACCTTTAAGAGATGATTGCAGAATTTGCGGGAAATGAGAGCATAGTTCCCTCCTGTGTATTGCAATAGGAAGCCAGGGCTGTGGTTGGGACAGGGAAAAAGTTCATGGCTGCAACATCTAATTTAAGTATGACACGTTTGTTTCAGTATAAGCATTCTGTGTTTTTACTGCTTTGGTAACAATATAAATTATCTCCAATAAGAGGAGAGACTTCTTGCCAGTTGACCTCAGATAGGACATTCTAGAAGCCCGGATTAGCTGCCTGAGGACATTTCACAGAAACCGAATTTGTCTCTTTCCAGCTCACCAATACAGATTTAAATTTTACACAAACTGTCCAAAGGAGCCTACTTGTGTCAGGAGCCTCTGGTTTGGTTTATGGTTCTGTTTTCAGTATCTTACTTACTGTCAATGAGCAATACTTATGCAGCTCTGAGCTTGCATCTGACTGTCGAGTGTCTAGGAAATCCAGATTAATGTTATATAAAGGCATAGTCGATCTGCTAGTGAAGCACAGGATTTGAGGAAAAAAGCAACTGGCCTGGCTAGATTCTGCCTGCCTCCTACTCCCTCCAAAATACATTTTTATTGTCTCATTTAAGCTTAGACCTTGGGCCTCAACAAGCCTCTTTTGGTAATTAAACTATGTCTGAAAAAAAAAAAAATAACAAACAAAGAAATGAATCAGAGACCTTCCCATACCACCAAGGAAAACCCACCATGCCTGAAGTTTTCAATATTGTTTAAAATATTTATTTCCTGATCATTTTAATTGTATACCAGCTTTTCTGAATGAGCCTTGTACAAAATAAAGAGACTTTATTTGCATCTTTTATTCTCTATTGCTATGGACAAGAAAAGATTATGCCAGAAGAGGAAGGGGGAGGGGAAAACAAAAGGAGAGTCTGAAACTGGGCTATTACTGCCATCTAGTGTGCAGACTGGCTGTCCAGAGGGGATGAGAGTGTTTTTGAGACAATACAATTTGAGACTGCAGAGGATGAGAGTCAGAAATGAGAGCACTTCCCCCAAGAAATACCCTCCAAACTAGTGCTTTCACTATGTAATGAATTCCTTGGCTATAGAGCCACTGGTATGCAGCTGAGCAATATGAAGCACCCCATTTCTTAAGCAAAAAGTGGAAGAATCCCAGTCAGGTCTAAAGGCACAGTATTTCTGAGACTGAGTGTCCTAGCTGCAGATGTTGTTAAGCTGGAGTAATAATTTATTCAGATGACTGTAATCTTTGAAAGGGATCCAGATTGCCAAGTGTCCTCTGCCTTCTGCAAGGAAAACCTTCTTCCTAGGAGCAGGCAGGCAGGTTTGGATGGTTTCTTAGCCTTTTTCAAGTCTGTAGTTATAAGTAATGCAAATAATATTTGCTGCTCATGATCCTAATTTATCTGTTGCTGGAAGAAATTCCACTTCGATGAGACTCACTGTGTAAGATTCTAAACATTAAACCCCTTTACAAGAGTCCGAATGGCACGTCACAGGGTGTTTCATATATTCCTCCTTCATATAGTACAATTACACACAACCCACAGGGATCCTCTCCTCCCAATACCCTTGCCAGTTCTGGCATGGATTCATTCTGGTACCGGCTAAAGACATTGTAGCTGAAATCAAATCAAGCTTGACTTCTTTTATTCGCCTCAGAGCAATGAATGCTATATTCATTGAATGTAATTCTCAGCTAACACTAATACCCTTACACCTCCCCATCCTGCAAGAGTTTGTTACCTTAAGAGCAAAGAACTTTGGTGCCCTGGTTATATTCATAAACTATGACTTTCAAAACTCAAAAGGCAGAGACCTGCTGAGATAATGAAAGCTAATTTAGAGGCTCATAAGCACAAAAAACATATCTAAGCTCAGAGGAATTTTAAGTCATTACCTATGTCAGAGTAACCTAGAACTGCAGGCTGTTTTTTCTGTTTTCAATGGAGCCTGCAGCTACAGGTACCTAGAATGAAAAATTAGCTCTGTCTCACAAAGGTACCACTGAAGGACAAATGTGCCACTTACATATCCATGGTGGAAAAGAAAGTGATGACATCACAGCCAAAAGGGCAGGATCTCCAACTGTTTGGGGACCCTGTAGCTGGAATTTTATGCATGACAGCCAAAGAGATGGTTCAATGAACAAAGTACCTACCATAAAAAGCAGGTGTGGAAAGCAGAGTTGGATCCCTAGAACACACTTAAAAATCAGGCAGGCATGATTTCAGAATCTCAAAGCAGTCCTGGGGGTCGGTGGAGTCAGGGTACTAGAGACAAGCTGGGTAGCCACGCAGCACAATCTGTGAGCTCTGGGTTCAAAAAGAGATCCACTTCTGTGAATACAAAGGAGAATGAGGAAAATATTGGATATTAACTTTGGGGTCTCCACACAGGCGAACATACCTGTACACCTCTCTCTTTCTCTCTCAAGCCCACATACATACAAACATTGTACTTATACGTGGTGGTGTGTGTGTGTGTTTGTGTGCGTACGCGTGTGTGAATGCTCGGGCATGCACATGTGCATGCACACAGCATTCACATGAGAGGCCAAGAAGACAGAAATAAAAATCCACATATTATCTGTAGACTCTTCAGGACATTGTAGCTAACTGTGTTGGTGAGCAAAGTTCAGATGAATTTTCTACTGTTATTTCCTTTCTCTGAAAAGTGGAAATGCAAGAGGGGTTAATGTGTATTTGATAGCAAGGGTGAAACCCGAAGATTGAATTTAATGGGTCTGGATCTTACTAATGAGTACATTATAAAGATTACATTGCTTCTCATTTGGTAAGGAAATGGGAGAAAAACTAATTTAACTGTAAGTCTTAGGTGCACACAAGCCAGAGACCTGCTCACTGTTTAGAATCAGTGCACTGAAAAGGAAAATCTAAAGGCGAATCTATTGATTCATCATTAAGCTTGGTTCAGAAGTGAGTAACATTTTCATCTTATTTTCTGTAGGATTAATGTCTGCTTTCCTCACCAAAAACCCTAGAATGGAAAACTGAGCCCCCCCCCCCAACCCAGAGAAAAATGTTGCCCTTCTTTCTACGACGCTAAGCCCTGGAGCCCTGCCTCCCCAGTCACCTAGCCTCATTTTTTTCCTGCTGCTCCGGATTTGTCCCTCTGTACGCCACATGAGTAATGCAGCCATTGGAGAACGCACAGCCTTCTGGTAAGGCATTCACCCAACTTCTCTAGGATTAATCACGGGCTAAACTGCTAAATAACATACTGATATATTAACTCCATTAAAATCTAATTCAGTGGCAATAACTTCTAGAAAGCCAACGAAGGGCTTATGAAGAACAAAGTGAATAAAGACCACCAAAAAGGTAAATCATTGTACTCGCTGGAAGTAAATCAGAGTGAAAGACAAGGACATGAATCAAAAGAGAGCATTCTTGAGTCCCCGTCCTGGCCACCAACTCTTGTTCTGTTCTGCAGGCCTATCCTTGAATCCAGGTATAGACAGAATGGAGTGCTGGTATAAACTTAAGGGAAGACGCTGAGGCTACGGAGGCTGAGGAGATAATTGTGTAATAAGTGCTTGCCTTGCAAGAATGAGGATCTGAGTTTGACCCTAGAACACATGTGAAAAAGAAAAAAAGAGGAGGAA
The DNA here is from genome assembly GCA_030674055.1 of Rhabdomys pumilio. Lineage (NCBI taxonomy): Eukaryota > Metazoa > Chordata > Mammalia > Rodentia > Muridae > Rhabdomys > Rhabdomys pumilio. Next base: position 34,976,374 of record JANHMN010000006.1, read on the forward strand.
GAAAAATAAATGAAAGAAAATGGATGAGCACGGTATGTATACATGCAATCCAAGCACAGGGAAGCTAGAGACAGGAGATCCTTCAGGATTATTGGCCTAGCCAAAGGAATGCATTTGATACCAGTGAGAAATCACATCTAAAATTGAGTAAATAAAAAGATACTGCCTTAGAATTGATGCACAAGACTCTCTTCAGATCTCCACACCTGTACAAAAGCAAACAAACAAGTATACATGCACGCGAGCGCTCGTGTGCGCGCACACGTGCACGCGCGCATACACACACACACACACACACACACACACACACAAATACACACACACACACAAGTTAGCTAATGGAATGTAGACAAAATAATTTTGATTTCACTTTCAATGATTCCTTCCCAAGAGAGTGATTGTGGGTATTGATGAGTCTGCTCCTTAAACTTTCTCCGTGAAGGCAATCTTCTTGATCAAGTACAAAGGGGTGAGAACAGACTGCCTGCCACAGCTCTCCTCAAACTTGCAAGGAGAAGGAGCCATGGGACAATAACCCAGAAAAAGCAAAGAGATGGGAATTCATTTGAAAGATGCCTATAGAAGACAATGCAGACAGAGGAGAATACTGACTTCTGCAACTAGCTGGATAATAGCCAAGACATTTCCTTCCCTCTGCAGCCTCTGAGGGGAAGAGCAGTTGTCTGCTGACACCTTGATCTCAGCTGTCTAGCCTTTAGAGCCTTGAAAAATAAATTTCTGCTGCTTAAGTCACCTAGTTTGTGGCCCATTGCTATAGCAGCCCTCACAACTGTAGATTCTAGATCAACATGATAGCTCAATTTAGTGTCTGGACACCAGCAGCCATTAGCAAACCTCTGCACTAGCCAGACATACTACTGGGCATCCCTTAAATTCATATTTGCCAGGTTTGTATTTTAAATCTCAATTTTACAGAAAATGAAAACAATCCTTCAACCCAAAATCATTTTATAAGAGAACTGAGGTGGTTTCTTTTTCTCTTTGTTCCTCCTCAAGTCAAAATCTGACATTTGGAAGAATAGAGAACCTAGATTAAAAACAAAGATAAGAAAATCATAGTTAGAACATGAAGATTATTTTTTTAATTATAAACTTTTCTTTCTTCTGAATAGTTTCATGTACTTATACAATGAAATGCAACCACATCTACCACATTTCCCTTTTCCAAATGCCCTGTATTACCCCAATATATATCTCTTAAAATTATTGTCCTTTCTTGTGTAACCCTCTAAGTTCAATTAGTGCTACCTAAATGTACATGTGTTGAAGACAACCCACCAGTGTATGGAAAAACTACTACTGGCAACATAATAAAAACAAAATAAGACAAAATAAATAAACAAAAACAGTGATTCTTCATCCACCTGCAATTGTCTATCCACTGCCAACAGCTCCTCAGTGAGGTATAAGTCTGTAAAGTACCTCTCTCATTTATACTAGTCCTTTGGTTGATTTGGTCTTACGCAGCTGTTGAGCAGATAAAAGATATTTCATTAGATGCAGTATGTTGAACAGTACTGATTTTACTGGCCTTTCATTTCTGCTTCAGAACTTCATCAAGAATCAATACCTAAGGTACATAGTAGATGTAGGAAAGTTGGAGAACTAGAAGAGGAGCGTTGAACTTTTTTTTTTTCTTTTATAAACTGCTTGGCTCATTCATGTGACTGCTCAAGGGCACAGTAGTGCCCTAGTGTCCTGTGTTTAAACCTGCATTCAGCTTCCATGGTTTGATTTTGTTTGGGATACTGCCGAGTCCTAGCTTGTGGACCTATCTGCAGACACAGAGAGAGGCTTTGTGTGCGACTCATGCAAGATCTGACTGCCTGTCTTCACTAGAACTGAGGCTTTTGTTCACTTCTCCTTTCTGAACTTCAGTCCTCCCGTGACCACAATTGTGAATTATGAATCCTCATACTATTTGTCTTAGAAGTTATTAGTGTCTGTTTAACTCCTGTCCAACTCCAGACCAGGCTGTGTCACACATCCTATGCTCCAGCCTAGTGTGAGAAGCTCTAGGTTTCATCAAAGAAACTTTGCTTTGTAATAGATGGATATTGTTACAGAGATTTCAAAGTGGTCAAAATACAAGAATAAGTGACTCTGAAGTGTTTAACCACAACCGATACATCTATAATTCAAACTTTTCCTAATCCTCATGTGAAATTATGGAATCGGTCATGGAAAGACTGTAAAACCAGAAAACCATAGTATGCTATGAGATAGTGTCCCCAAAACATTACAAGAATCAATGCACTCGTGAACTATCAACAGTATGGCTGCCTGAGTAACGCAAGAATAACAACATTAGTCATGTCTATGTGGATGGGAGAAATTCTACAGGGCGCCACCCCTAAATGAAGAGCTACAGGTGATAAACAGCTGCTGAGAGAGGAACAATAAGTCTCCTCAAGACAGAAGCTTCACAAAGGTTATCTAATTCCAGGTAGTCAGTCCCAAACACATGTACATAGGAACTAAGCTAAATGGACTCATTA
>JANHMN010000006.1:34994294-35073272 GCA_030674055.1 Rhabdomys pumilio
ACACACACACACACACACACACACACACACACACACACACACACGGGCACACACACACAACTTATACACATGAAATAATCTTTATGAAAAAATAAACATCAGGGTGCAGTATCAAAGGTGAAGAAAAGCGGTTGTTCTTCAGTGACATTTCAGTTCACACTTGTGAAATGCTATTTGATGTAGCACTCAAACCCTACACTGAAAAAAAAAACAGATACAGGATTTGATTTTTATAAAATTCTAAAAGAACTGTGAAAAGAAATCAGAGGAAATCTAAGTACTTTATTCATGCTTTGTGTTCCTGAATTGGAAGATAATTTTTTTAAGATGTTAATACTTCACGCTTGATTCAAACATGTATACACTAAATTGGAAGAAAAAAGGGATTAGCCCAGGCCTGGATTAGGAATGACCGACAGAGTTTGTAACACCCCATACTTTTTGTTTTGTAACCTGGCTTATAATATACAATTCATTTCTGTAATATTATCTTCATAAAAATTTTGGTCACATCTTTCTGGATTCCAGCTCTGTTTATGTATCAGGAAAAATAAAAATAACCTCCTAATCATAGAAATGAGGATATACTTCAAATACCCTGACTTGAATTTTTCCTTTTTCTATTTTTCTTGAAACAATTATATGAAATTTAAATGAGAGTATATAATATCTAATACTTTTCTGGGTTGTTTGTCAGGGAAATCAGAAAGATTCATAAAATAATATAAATTTTGATGCTGCCCTTAGATGTCTCCCAGAAGTTGAAATCAAATAATAATTATGTACATAATTTGAACACTGAATTTGGAGGATTAAATCTGAATGTTGTCCAAAAATGTCCTCCCTGGGACTAACTCTCACATTACTAGAAGGTTCTATGCAAACTGCCTAGGGAAGAAATCATTCAATAATTTTACTCAGCTATGATGCCTACAAAACACACAAAAAATGACCATCAGACCAAGGTAGCCCTAAAGATGCAGTAGTGGCACATAAGTCTTGGCAGTAAACATCATTTGTCTAATTGGACTTAAGACCCACTCAGATGGAAGAAAATCATTCCTGGTAATGGAAACTGACACAATACCCAGAGGATTAATTACTTTCAATACTTCCTACAACCAATGTAATTTCTAACTACATTCTAACTACTTACTCTTATACAAGCAGATAAGTATTGCTTTTATGCTTCATCAAAAAGGTTTCTATTGCATCAAAAGCTACAGAGGATAAACCCATGGCCATTATGGAGATGAACATGGCAGCAAGTAGACAGAATGGGGTTGAGGCTGTAGCTGAGAGCTTGTTCATCTGACAGTTCAAAAGGTAGGAACTTTTTAGATCTTAAAGTCCATTTTAAGTGACACACCTCTTCCATCGAAACAACAAGGCCAAAACTCCTAATCCTTCCCAAAACATTCCCATAAACTGGGTACCAAGCATTCAAATATATGAGACTATGGAACCATTTTAATTCAAGTCATTAAAAGGAAAGTTACAGAAAAATGTACCTGCTTGAAATTCTGAGAGTAACTGACCATAAGGTGCCTACTCCTATCTGATATATCTACAACACACTCCCTACACCCAAAGTCCTAAAAACATTGAGGGATCCCGCTGTAAATTTGTGCTAAAATGATACATATATATACATACACATATATACATGTATGTTTACACACACACACACACACACACACACACACACACACACACAAAACATCTAACCATAGCCTTCATAGCTTACATAAAAATTAAGTCTATATTAACCAAAGACATAAGTGCAAAATCCAAAATTTAAGATTAGAATATAGCAGAGAAAAATGATATGACCTAGACAGATTTTAAAATTCAATGTCAAAACTATAATCCATAAAACAAATGATGGGATGAAGTTCATTAGAATTAAAAGCTATTGCTCTGTGAAATTCACAGCCAAAATGAGAATAGGTCAAGTTGCCCACTGAGGAAATATGCTTACAAATTACATATCTGAGTGATAAGGTATTTCAGAAAATATAATAGGTTTTAATGTTCAACAATATGTAAATAATACTAAAAGTATACTTCAGAATGTTTTCTGAAGACACTGCTGTGTTTTCAGATTTGCAAGTGGAAAATAAACATATATGAAGATACTCAAATTTTTTAGGAAAGCAGACATTAAAGGAGCTAAATGCAGCTTTACACTTTGGGAAATAGGCAAATCAAGGCAGGGGCCGTATGAAAGAGAAAACTGCGGAAAAGGAGCAAGAGGAACTCCCCTTTGTGCAATTGACAATTTACAGTATCCCTACTCTTGAAAGTGGTAGAGCTTCTATTTATAATGCTAAATAATCTTTCTATTCAATCCAGGAATTGTTTTACAAGATCTCAACTGCCTCCTCTCTCCCCCATTTCTATCTTTGACCCCTCCATGCTTTTCTATCTGTGCTGATTTATATGTGTGTACAGGTGTATGTGCTTGTATGTGAGTATGTGCCATGTGCATGTGAAGGCCAAAGGATAACATTGGGGTTAACCCCAGATACAGCCCACCTTATCCTGCAAGACAGGTTCTCTCCTTGACCAAAAAGGGATGATAAACATGCACCAGACACATTGCTTTCACTCCAGCCCCACTTGCAGATATTTACTTAAGTAACTTTGTGGCCTGTGTTCTTACACAAGCAAAACACACTCCGTACATGAATATATGGGGGTGGGTATAAATGAATATTTGTTCTATATAATGTTATAATGAATCCAAAACTATGAATTTGTAAAAATCATTAAATTTGCCTATGCAAATGATGAATGCATAAAAGTAATGAGTGTACCTTGGAGAAATAAATGATTATAAGTGTAGCACAGACAAGTTCACAGGATGAGCCCAAAGCTTCGGGCACCTACTCAAGAATGTGTCCAACAAATACCATGAAAAGTGTTTTTAAGAGCCTTACGATGAGCCACAAAATGAATAACACAGTATTATATTACATAGTGAATATCTATGAATCTGTCTTGGTAAAAATCGAATATAGAAACTGAGGAGATGGCTCAACAGCTAAGGATGTTTGTTGCTCTTTAAGCTGAATTGAGTTCAGTCCCCAGAACCTGTGTCAGGTAACTCACAATCACCTGTATGCAACTCCAGCTCTAGTTGTTCTCTTCTGGCATTTGAGGGGACCCCCTCACAATAGCATATGCTTTCATAGACACACATAGACATTAAAAAGTTTAAATACAGTACATGTAAATGAAGGAAAACAAACTAATCTCTCACACAGATAAACTCCAGATGCATCCTGAATGTTTTTCTAAGTGCTGGCACATATTGCCTCTCCACCATGTGAGCTGCACATAGAAAATTCTCCCACAGAGGACAGCATGGAAAGCAAGGTCAAAGAATCTGCTAAATATGGAAAAAGTTGAGAAGCATCTCTTCCACCAACTAATGAAGATGCTGATCAAAGTGTTGATGACAACTCCATTGACAGTAGGTAAGGACAAGATTTTGCCACTGTGACCTTCCTCTTACACCTTACTATAGTAGCAAACCAATTAAACATGAGAACATCAGACAAGTTATACCCGAGGGACATTTCACAAGACACCTTAAGACACCTATTTCAAAGCAGTACAGAAGTTCATAAACAGGGTAAGACCGAATACATTTTACCCTAGAAAGTCCTGAGGAAATAGGATGCCTCAATGTGAGAGGTAGACTGGAAAACTAAAAGGACACTGTAGGAAAAAGAGTTGCATTTGAAGAAACTGTAGATGTTTGTGTGGACATATACATATGTCATTAACTCTGAGTTACCAATAAAACATCAGTGTCCTATTAAGGACTGAAATAAAAGCACTTCTCCTTGCTGTTATTTAGCCAAGAGCAATTCCAGATTTGAACTGTGTACTTCATGCTCCATTTCTTCTGTCCCGTCTGTTTGTTGGATGAGTCTGAACCTGTACGTGATGGCTGTCTTGTGAATCTGTCCCTACTTTGTCTTCTATCTATTTCTTTCCCCATCAAAGGACTTTGTTCTGTCTTTATTAACTAGCACTAAAAACATCTCACAGGGAAGGAATGAGATACTTTACAGAAATCCTGGACAGGGTTTTATAAGGGATTAAGACACTGGCTCCAACTGATCCAGAAAACAAACATCACTGTTTATCAACTAATATCCATAAATGCTGCTTTCAACTATTATGATAGATTTTAGAAAATTGCTTTCAACTTCTGTACTTGATGCTTTCAACAAATGGTATCTGTGCATTATCTGGGTCAGGGCTATGAAAGAGTACATGATTTTAAGATTGCAGTTATGCATTAGCTTAGGTTGTAAAAGTTGATTATATTAGAAATCCAAGGCAAGTAAAATCGGTTGTTACACTGTTCTTTTAAAGACAGGTTAAGCAAACAGTCTGAATACACAGTAGAATAGCAGTCTGAAGTCTTAAAGGACTTCAAGTATCTTATTAACTCTGGCTGTGAGGTCCAGAAAAAGTTCCAGTCTCTCAGCATTTAAGAGATATTTTCATAATATTGCATTGGCACAGATGCCAGTTATAATGTTGTATTGAGAATGATCTCCAACAGGCTGGACTAGAGAACTTGTTAGTGTGTGTACAGGAAGTTTACAGTCTTGTACTGCTGCTTGACTCAATCCACTGGCTGCTTAGAAGGTATCACAATCATCTTTCTCCATTATTCTAGGAAATTTTAAAATTCTTATAAGCACAGCCATCTTGTGTTTACTTTAGATTAACATTAACACTTTCTGGGGTTATGATTGGTTAATACATATTTATTGAATATTAGAAGAATGTTTTTAAATTCCCAGATGAAATTACTCTTTTAACATGAGAAGTTTTAAGTTTCCAACAAAGAGTGGAAACTTATCATTCTGCTCATTGAAAGCATCCTTTGGGTGGGCATGTTGCGAAACCTCAGAAGATGAATGATCACTAATTTTGCATAACACAGTGTAGAAACTAGAAACCATGTTTTTGCATACAGTCTGTCCTTTGGATCCATTAGAATCACAATAAAAAGCATGTGACTATAAAATATGAGACCAAAACCGAACATAAGCAAATTTTCAGGCTTTCTATACTGAAGGACTCAAGATCTCCATAGGAAAATTGATGCCCAGGTAAAGAAGATTTTCAGATTCTAGACGTTGCAACTGAGAAATTAATTTTCCCTGGAGTTTAACCTGGTGACAAGCAACTATGTTAACTCACAGAATTGAAATGAACAAGGTGAGGATGGAGCTGTCACCTGTATCAACAAAGTCCCAAGTGTCAAGAGACTCAAGGTTTCTTAAAGTCTGGGGCTGGAGGCAATATAGTTGGTAAATCACCCAAGAGATCTGGTCTCAGGCACCCATAAAGCTTCAGGTGCATCAGAGAGCACTCATAATCCTTACATTGAAAGAGAAAAAAACAGAAGATTCCCTGGGTCAGTGGCAGGCATCTTATACAAATAGAGAAGTTCTAAGTTCACTAGGAGACTTTATTTCGATATGGAAGGTAGAAAGCCATCAAGAGAGACATCCTGGGTTGATCTCTGACATTCTCATACAAACACATATGCAAGCACACCCCACTCAGGTGAACATGAACAAGCATATACATAACACACACACACACACACACACACACACACACACACAAACACACACACACAGAAAAAGAGAGAGAGGGAAGGGAGAGAGAGGGGGGAGGAGGAGAGGGAGAAGGAGAAAGAAATAAAAGAATGAAAATCTAAGAGCTCATGGCATGTAAACAAGGAACACTGAACAACGTCAAACAGCCAATTACATCTTAGGAAGCTTGTCCCAATATCCAATGAGGACGAGTGTAGGGCTGTACTAATCAGCTTCACCCAACAATGGTAAACTAAGCTTTTCTGTTTAGCCAGTTCTGAAAAGCTAGTAAACTGAAAGTAAAAATGAACTTCTTATACATTTACATCTTATACATTTATACTTACATCTGTAATAAATTGTGAGATTTTTTTAGAGAGATTTTAAAATTAATTTTTGGTCATCACTCAAATAATACATTTCATTTTCACATGCAAATATGTATCTTTATACTTTTTGATGTGCACTTTTGTTAATTTATTTATGTATTCACTTTCCATACCAATATCAGCTCCCCTTCTCCCGGTACCCTCTCAAATAGCACCTCCATATTGCTTCCCCTATTCATTAACCTTTAATTTCTTCTCCCATCTCTTTCACCTTTCATTGATCTCTAAAATCCTCCCAAATATTTTCTCTTTCAGCATTCATAACACACATATTCCTTCATCCTCTTTCATTTGCCCTTCCCCTTCCTCCTGATCATTCCCTCTCATTTTATATTATCTTTCTAGTTTGATGCCCTAAAAGCATGCATATATGATATATATGCATATTTATGTGTGTATATATATATATACATATATATACACACACACTCTTTATGAGGAAAAATGTGTGAGATTCTGTTTCTGGCTTGCTTCCGTTTGAAATTCAAAGATTTCTCTGAGATCTTCTCTGCAAAGCTCGTCTCTCTTTTATCACCATTTCCTCACCAGAATGGAGATTTTATTGAGTGGGGACAAGTGTGAATAGTTGCTTTGCAAACTGATTAGAAAATTCCTAGCTTACATGGTGCCTTGGATTTTCATTTCCTGGCTAGATAGTTAAGACTCTTCCATTTAAACAGTGAGCGGCTTCCCCTTTCAAAGCCATCCCTGCTTTAATGGGTATACACCGTGAAGCCTAGATTTTGCAATAAAGGAGAATCTAATTAGACCTTTCAATTCAGAAAGGCGGCTAAACTCTTTTGCTTCAACATAAAAATGTTCAGTAAAACCTTTCCCCCCTTCTGTAGTGAAAATAGCAGTTATCTTTAAGAGAGAAGAAAAGGCACAAATTATCCCACCTCCACTCTCAATTCAAGCATAAGTCAGAGGCAGCGGACCCAGTCTCTTTGCCTTTCCACATCAGAAGGAAGGTGAATTTCAAAATCTGAGGCAGCAACTGAGAGTAAGACTGTGGAGGAAAAAGCATTGCCAGGGCTTTTAAGCCCTTTATACCAACTCGAAACGCCTTCGAGTTAAAAGCATGAAAATTGCAGTACCTACTTCAATAAGCAAGTCGCTTAAATATAATTTTTGGCACCACATACATATTCACAGAGAAAATGAGTTGAGAAAGACAGTTTGTAGTTTTACAAAAGGGAAAGCGTAAAATTTTAAATATTCTCACCCATGTCTCTTCAGGAAAAGTAATATTTCTTTTTTTTTTTTTTTAGAAAGAAGGAAAAGTAAACTGTTAAGTAGGACTTAGCATCAAGGGAACTTTGAGAGAAAGGGTAGGAAATCAGCCCAAGAGAAACTTCCCTCATTCACATGACAGGAGGCCTGTCTACCCTGTAGCCATAAGATACAGTGGGAGTAAAGGAGGTGGCAATAATTCTTTAAAAGATTGGTTTGTGGCACTTCAGAAGGAAATGAGCTTGATATCCTGGATCACAGAGAGTTAAAAGCATGCCATCCTATCCTCATAGAACACCAGGGCTACCACAGACACTGTGACTCTAAGACCCTAAGATTCTTGTAATTATGTAGAAAAGTGTGTGTGTGTGTGTGTGTGTGTGTGTATGTGTGTGTGTGTGTGTGTCTGCTTGTGTTCTTACTTGGGAAGAGTAATGTAAAGGGCTAATAGCCTAGAGGTCACACACAGCAGTTAAATAATAATCCCCTCCACTGGTGAGCAGTGGTGTCAGTGTGGCATATTACTAAGTCACAGTATACTGAATGGTTGAAAAGAAGTCTTTAGAGGTCACTCATAATTGCCTAAAAGCAATGATAGTCTTCCAAAAGGCAAAAGAGGCGTTTGATATATAGGCAGATGCTTATGAATGCCAGATTTTATCATCTCCCTTGTTATCCTAATACATAAGTCCATGGACTTGATACCTTACTTCCCCTGTATTTCTGAGAAAGTAGGAAACTTATGTTAGTGAAGTAAAAGGGGACTCAACCTTACTTTGCTTTCAGTACTGCTTTCCCTATGTTCATACCCACAACCACCTGACAATTTACAGAAAGTCCTCAAACAAAGTCTAGAGTAAATGGCAGTTAAAGGTGACATAGGCTACAGGGATCATTTCTTGGGGAGGATGCCCTTGACTCAGCTTCCCTCGATTTTCTGTTACAAAGTCAGGTTTTTATTCACTTTCATATCAAGGAGAATTCTTTTTTATTATTTTATTTTTGAGATTATAATATAATTACATTTCTCCCTTCCTGTTCCTCTCTCTAAACTGTGCCATCTACCTCTCCGACACTCCTTCAAATTCAGGGCCCTTTTTTTGGTTAATTATTATTGCTTACTTATATTTATGTTTATAAATGATCCCCAATTTGGATAAGGGGAAAAGAGTTTTAGAAACTCTTTCGTGGAATGGAAGATCTGGTCTCACTCCCGGCCCAACAAAGGTGACCTTTAGTAATCTGCTGGTGACCTACTGATTTGCGAGTACCTGAAAAGACAGAAAAGAGCACACAGTAAAAGTCACAAAACTTTGAATGTTCTTGATGCCTATGGAGTCTTAAATTTGGAAACTTTTACATATTTTCAAATTTGGTACGTAAGACTGTGTTATTTTTAGTAGTACTATTACAACGTCACACCAATTTCTCACAAAACTTGACTGAAATAAACCTTAAAGTTCTTTTACAACTGGGGCTGCGACCATCACTACCACTGGTAAAATTTCATCTGTTGGTTTGCCTCTACATCGTGAGTCATGACTGAGTCCTAGAGAAAGGTTATACCATGGAGCAATGCAAAGTGACAAACTTAAACATTATGAATAGAAGATCTTCCAATTATAAAATCATTTTTCTTAAACCTACTCCAAAGCAGTATTTATATTTATATATTTATATGTTTATAATATAAGTATTATATTTATAAACATAAATAGAGAAAACTACTATGGTTGTGCAGTCAAGCAGGAAGAGGGGGCCAGGATGTTGGCTTCAGTTTAACATAAAGTCATCTTGTAAATGTTAACATGTCCACTGATTACTTCAACTGTGAGTTCAGAAAACCACTTGTGAAAAAAATTTTGTTCAGTTTGCATTCTGGTGAACTTCCATTGTTTGGTTAATAGAGCCTAGAGTCATCTGAGAGGAGAAGCCTCACTTGAGGAATTGCACAGAGAGAGGTGTATCTGTGACCACACCCACAGAGGGTTGTTTTTACTGTTCATTGATGTAAAATGCCCAGTCTACCTTGGGTAGTACCATTCCCTTGGCAGGTGGTCCTGGGCTTAATAAAAATGCTAGCTAAGCATGAGTTTGTTGTGAGGGAGCAAGAGAGCAAATGAAAGAGTGGGCCAGCAAGTAGCTCCTTCATGGTTTCTGGGTTTAATTTCTACCCTGATTTCTCTAAATGATAGATTATAACCTGAAAGTGTAACACAAACAAACTCTTTCTTCCTTAAGTGGCATTGGCTCAGAATATCATTTCACAACAGAAAAAGAAACTAGAACAGCATGGAATTTTTAAAGAAATCTCATTTGTAAATGTTCTTTTTCTTCCGGTTGCTGGGATTGTCTCCTGTAGGATACATGATAGAAGTTCTTTAAGGGTATAGAAATACACACACATTCAGCAGAATATGCACTTTTCTGAAGCATCAATTTAAAAGGAATATTTTTTCATCAGTCTTAATTAAAGTCCAACAAACATTATGTGGTTTGGGGATTTATTTGGAAAATATTACAGGCATGAAGATTTGAAAAGAGCAAACTACTAGAGTAACAAACCTCGAAAAGGTTCACATCTGAGAATAAAAAATGATACACAGGCAGACTGTGATATTATTATTATTAATATTAATATTATTAATATTGTTTGGTTTTTCGAGACAGGGTTTCTCTGTGTAGTCCTGACTGTCTTGGAGCTCACTCTGTAGACCAGGCTGGCCTCGAACTCAGAAATCCGCCTGCCTCTGCCTCCCAAGTGCTGGGATTAAAGGTGTGTGATATTATTTTTAAATGCAGCATCCATTTGTAAAAACCAAGGAAAACAACCTCCATGTTCTTCCTATCAACACATTTTATTTCTTTACCAATATTTGTGTGATTCTTGGAATAAGATTCCTGATCCATCAATCCAAGAGCAGATTTCACTATTTATCTATTAAAACATACATTGTTGTAGAATTTCACAATTTTTTTTCAAATGAGTAAACTGATTGTTTGAGCTAGAGAGCTGAGTCCTAATGGTGCCACAGGAGATTTACAGACTATCATGAGGACGGTTACAATGAGTGGATGAGATGTGAGGTAAGATGTGGCTAATGTCCAGAGAGACATATAGTATTTCATTAGTTTCCCTTTTAGGCTTGAACCCTTAAAAATTACTCTAGAAACTTAAAGAGTTTGGATTAAGAAGTTAAGGGCCCAGATTGCTCTTGTGGGGATCCAATTTTTATTTCCCAGCACTCAAGTCAGATGGGCAAAATCTTCCTAGAAGTTAGCTCCAGGCAATCCAATTTTTCTGCCTTCCTTGAGTACCCATAGTCACATGCACACACCATATTCACATGTATAAGCCACACACACATACATGAACATACATGCATGCACACACTTTCAGCAAACTACTAAAAGAGAGAACAACCTCAAAATAATAAAAGAATCTATGAAAATCCTCAATAATATTTAATAAGAAATGACCTTGCTTATTCCTAACCTTGGGAAACACAGATTCCCTAATCTCATCATTTCTATTAAGCATTTTTTTCCCTCAATTTTACCAGTGGTATAAAGAAGAAGAAGAAATCTAATTTAGAAAAAAAAAAGGCTTACAAAAATGGAAATAAAAAGGAGTTGATTTAGGGACCTGTGTAAAAGCAATAAATATCAAATTGGTGAATAATTAGTTAATGTATTGGAAAAGATAGGGAGTAAAGGGGGTGGAGACTCAGCTTCCAAAGTGCTTGTTACACAGGCATAAAAGCCTGGCTTCAGGACCTCAGCACCTGTGTAGAAACTCAGGAGTATCTGCAATTCCAGCTGTGATGAGATAAAGACAGGTGAGAAGCGCACACTTGAAGTTCAATGGACTGTGAGGATAGGTTCACTAATGAACCCCATCTCAAACAAAAAAAAGGAGGAGGTAATTGAAGTAGACACCTGATATCAACCTCTAGCCTTCATGCTCATGAGCATAAACATGCATTTGCAACCTCACTTACAAGTGCATACAGTGTACGAGAATACACATAACACACACACACACACACACATTCACGCATGCAAGCATGCACACATGTACCCACATGTGCACATACACACACAGCCTAACCCTAACCATAACCCTAATCCTGAACCCTAATCCTAACCACACAGAAAAAAGAGAGACAGAGACAAAGAGGAAAAATTGAGTAGAGAAAAACATTTGTATTTTCAATTGATTCAAACTTCCAAACATAGAAACAGACATTTAAAGAGCCCATCAGTTACCAAATAAGATAAATAAAAAGAAGAAGTATGACTATATGTGTTATTTGCAAACTGCTCAAAGCAAAATGAAATTTAAAGCTATTAGCAGTACCTAAAGACACATACTACACAGGTAAAGCAATGACGAACAGTCACTGATGTCCGAATTGAAACAGAAGATGAGAATATTATAGAAAGCAACTGTTTTTGTTGTTTTCTTAAAGACTTAATTTGTGTGTCTGGATATGTTCCCATATAGGGACCAATAAAGACCGGAAGGGGTGAGTCTTGGGATCTAGAGTTACACATGGTAAGCCACTTAGCAGTGGAGGTGCTGACAACCAAATTCTGGTCTTCTGCAAGAGCAGTGCACATTCTTAATGACTAACTCGTATCTTCTGTCCCCAGGAATGTATTTTCAAAAGCTAAAATGAAAAATATTAATATATATATATATGTATATATATATACATATGTGTGTGTGTGTGTGTGTGTGTGTGTGTGTGTGTGTGTGTGTGTGTCATGTAGTGTAGACCTATTGGCAAACATTCTTTCAACTTGAATATCTGAAAGTTGAATTCCCAAAAATTATTTTACTATACACATACACACAAATGCACACACACACACACACACACACACAGAGAGAGAGAGAGAGAGAGAAAGAGAGAGAGAGAGAGAAGAATCTGGCCATGTGTAATGCTGGCATCTGTTAAAAACATTGTCTGAAACCTTAACTCAGAGAAGGTAATTTCCTCACTCCTGTGGAGTTCAATTGGAAACATCGGAGTTCTGCCCATTCACTCCAGAAGCTGCTAAGATGTAACCTATGTTCTTATATTGCTAAGGGTCCAGTGGTTTACAGTTTTGTTATAGACACCAAAGGGAGGGAGGAAAAAATAATGAGGAAGGTTCATAGCAAATGATAAGATCATAAAAGTTTCTAAGATGCTCTAGGCCAGCACTTCCAAAATATCTCATACACATGCTTCATGAGCACTGCCAATGCTTTCTCAGTCCTAATTGCGTTCTGTACTTGAGAGCATGCACATAGGACAGAAGGACTGGCCGATGGACAGCAGTAAGTGTCTGAAGCTGGGCTATCCTATGAACTAGGCAATAAAGGGATGATTGGGCCAGGTCTCTGAAAGGAAGGCAAATGCTGGAAGAATCAATAAGGGAAAAATCAGTGTGAGAATTCACAGCAGCGTAAGTTCAGAGAAAGGAGACTCTTTCATTGGGGTAAAGATCAGCCAGGGCTTTGAATTTTGAGATTCAGGAGATCATTTTGAAATGTAAAGTAGTGAGTCTACCAGCCACATTCAGTCTTCAAACCTTTCTTTAACTATGTTTTTCTTTAGATGCTGCCCTGTTGCTAACCTCAGAAGCCTTCAGGGAGAACTAAGGTCTTCGAGAGTTCCACTTATACCCCACTAACATAAGTAGCCTGTGTTCATGTCAGCCCAAAGTAACTTCCTGAAAATTGCTATAGCTGATCCCACTCTAGCCACTTTTGACAAAATTCTACTCTGTTGATTGTTCCATCTCTAAAATCAGTATCTCTAAGTCTTGTAAACTTTGCTTCCAAAACCAAGTAGAATCCATATGTCTTCTTCTGTAAGGACTTTGTTCACTAGCATGTCAGTACCGAGCTAGATATATTTCTCAAAAGGGTCACCTCTGTTAGCCTATTTATTTATTTATTTATTTATTTATTTATTTATTCATAATTTATTTGTCTGCTAAGCACACTGTGCAATCAGTAGCATTTGTCTGGCAGATGGTATTTGAACTGGCTAAAGTGATACTGACTTGAACTGACTTAAACCACATCGATTAGAGTTGAGTTCTCTATATGAAACGTAATTTAAAGAACGGCTAGAATGAAAATAATTTTCCTAAGAAAGAGCTTTCACTTAGGTAGAACAGTTGTAGCATTGATTTCCTGGAGCTTAGTTCCTGAGTTATTTGACTGACCTTTAGGTGAAGGACACAGTAATAAGAAGACATTCAAAATTACTCTTAAATAACCTGTATCTTGGACCCAGCTTGACTCAGCATCGGTGGCTAACCCTGATGATTAAATGTACTTGCATCATAATAAGACATAAGCCTGGATCTGTGCATTGAAATTTCCAAATTTGAGAATATAGTTAAACTGATGCCTGAACATTTGGCAGGCCAAGAAGTGTTGATAAATTTTTGTCCAATGGGAGACATGGCTGAATTATGCTTAGATGAAAAGGAAAACTCAAGACTATATACTATGTCAGTTAATAATGACAAAAATGTAGACGAATATGATGAATGGCCTTCAGAGCACCAGTGTGTTTTCTAGACACCCTTACCACATCCTCCCTTCACAGTGCTTAACAGTCGTGAGATTGAATTGAGAAAGACCACGAAATATAAGAGAGTTAGAAAAGTTGACCTGAATCTTTTGTCTAGCACCTCAAGCACGGAGGAGTAAAAATCCGCTTCTTTCTTCCTCTCTGTTGTCTATTACATCTGCCTTCCTTCTCTCTTCTTTCATTATCTCTGTTATGCCCAGATCATGAAACCCCTAAAACCACCAGGAATCACAACTCTTTTGTAAGCACATGAGAGTCTTTATTCAATCTTAAGTTTGGGATACAACCTTCCTGATAGGTGAGCAAACCCGAGGTCTAGGGGAAGGAGGTGTTAAAGAAAAGAACTGCAAGTAGGGGTTTCCAAGCCTTGGCATTACATGATTTGGTAAGTGGTTATGGGGAAGCTGACTTTTAAAATGATTAGCTTGTTTGGGGTGCCAAGGCCTCAAACAGCTCTGGCCCAGGCATCTGGAGAACTCTTGGTCATTAATTAACAGATGCTATGGAAGAGGAGCTATTAGCACCCTTGTGATGTTTGCAGGAACACTGCTATGTGACTCCCAAGGGCCATTGCTAGGGTTGCTGTCTTCTAAGAGCAGAAAAGAATACAGTAGTACTATTGGCTCCCAGCAGTGGCAGCTGGGTAGATATGTTTCACCCTGACATCTGTTTTTCTGTTTGTTTGTTTGTTTTGTTTTTGCTTTTGTTTTTTGTTTTGTTTGTTTGTTTAAATTTATGTTTAGGTCTCTCAACTCCTTTATTCATCCTCATCCTCTCTGTCTCTTTCTCTCTCCCCATCTCTATCTATCTATCTATCTATCTATCTATCTATCTATCTATCTATCTATTTATCTCTACTAGCTCTTTCTCTCCTTCCCTCCTTCCACCTTTTATCTTTGTATGCTTGACGAAGAAACAATCTTCTGACAGTAGAATGTTTATACAAACTACTAGTGTCAGAGTTCTCTGAAAGCTGCCATTTGAAGAAATCAATAAATAATAATCTCCAATTAAAAATCAAGCTTTTAGAGTAACTCTTTTCTTTCTGACAGATAGTCATTCCCTCTGTGATCACGACCAGGTTTCATTCCACATGACAGATTGAATGGGCTTTTGTAATCAATGACTATTTTTGCCAAGCAAAGGAACAGAGAACACCTGAGAACTGAACAGTTCTTGGAGTATGGACAAGGTTTAAGGAGGTTAAAAGTAAACAAAACTGGAGCAAAGATTCTCGAAGTGTTTTGGCTGCAATATCAGCTTGTCACAAAATGAATCACTGACGATTATGATTGGTTAGATATTTTGAAATTATTGATTCTTTAAAATGTATGATTTCTAAGATAAAAGTCTAACTTTTTTAGCTTATATACATGATAAGATCTAATAGTCTTATTGCATGTGTGTTTATTTGTGTTTTGTGGGAAGTGGAGACACTTACGTCAGTTTTCTGTCTATTCGAATGCCTTGTAAGATTTCCAACTGCCCCTCCACCATCAAGCAATAATGTCATGGAAAAAATTCTTTTATCTATATTATTACTTCTCAGTTAACTCTGCCATAACCATGATCATATAAGCATGACGATGCCATGGCCATTTGTTCAAATCAGAAAGAGAGCCCATTTTGTGTCTTGAATATAAAAAAGAACATCTTGCCAAGTGAAATTTTAAGTGAGGGCTAACCTATTTTATCATATAACCAGTGGAAACATCAGGTGTTTTACATGAAGGCAAACTGACTACAAAGGAAACAGTAGAAATGGTTGAAAAGCCATGTGTCCTGTTGTTTAGGAAAGCTCAAGGCACATGAGCTTGGACATCCTGGGAAGAGTTAATGCTTGCAAATTATTCCATGTTTAAAATTAAGATAGTTGGCTGTTTCGTTAAGTTTTATCTTTGACTATAAATTTGTGAGATTTCACTAAGTCTGTCAAATTTGATTTCATGTTTCATGACACATTTACTTGTTGTGTCTATGATTTGGTTCACATATGCTTTTTTCTCTAATTCTCATAGTAAAAAAAAAATACTGTTACTAAATATATGTCTACAGGATACACATTTAGTGCATTCAGGTAGGTACTCTGAGGAATACACAAGCATTTAGAGACATATACTTTACTTTTGTTGTGTGAGACTTCATCCATGCATGTATTGTATTTGGTCAAATCTACCCCCATTCCAAATCCCGCTTCCAATACCTCTTCTATACCCCACCACCTTCCACTCCCAACTTCATATGTTCCAGTTACATCAATCTTCATAGGCTGTCAATATGTGCTTCAGTGTTGACTAACTACTGGAACATGAGTAGTCTTCTCCTCTGAAGACTCAGGAATGTTTACAGAAGGTTCCAGAAAGTAGAAGGCTGTGATGAGATACTATTTTCCAGACAGAATAGAGACATTATATGCATGGACTTACAGTCTGTGAGTAAATGCTCAAAACATGATCAAGGTGACTCTCGAGTTATATCCTGGACAAAATTTTACCTCATGGTAAATTTTATCAGGGGAAGAGGGAGTATGGAACTCTTATGTTCACAACTCAGTTCTAATCTAGGTAGAGAGAAAATAAGATATGTGTTCAGTACATACCAATACTTAAAAAGAGCATTGCTAAACATGCCCATTTCTCCGTTGTCTTTCTGCTATCGTTAAGTATTGACCCAGGAACTATCCACTTTCCAAGCTCCCATCTCTGACTCACATTAGCCTCTCAGGGCTGTCACCTTCCTTGATATTGACTTTATCAGGTAGAGGAAGGACAGTTGTGCAGACAACTGCTTATAAAATAATCATCTATGACATCCCTAAAAAATTATGATACCCCCATCAGATGTTGGAGACCCTGTTTTCAATCATTTGGGGGGACTGTCACTTCAATAAAATAACTATTTTTCTCTACAAGCCAAAGCATTTTAATTTGATGTCATACTGTTTGTCAATGTGTGCTCATATTTCGTGAGCTCCTGAGCTCCATCCAAGAAGTTTTTGAGTATGCCTGTATCTTCTGTTTCCTATAGGTTCTCCCTTAAAAGTTTCAGAATGGTAGCCCTTACTTTCAGGTCTTTTATCCACTTTGAGTTGATTTTGTGTCCATAAAGAGATGAATGGATTAAGAAAATCCACAAAACAATAGAGATTTATTCAGCCATACTGGAAAATGGGGTGGAAGTCAAGGTCATGAACTCAAAATAAATTTAATCAGAATCAGAAGGATAAATATTACATATTTCACTCATATGTAGTTCCTAGATTTTACAATATACACAATCTGCTACTACAGAAGCCTCTCTGTGTCTCTGTGTCTCTTTCTCTCACTGTGTGTGTGTGTGTGTGTGTGTGTGTGTGTGTGTGTGTGTGTGCATGTCTATACAAGAGTGCAGTGTCGAGGCCAGAGGATCTCCCTGAAGCTGTAGATAGCAACTTGATATCGGTGAAAACTAAACATTGGGTCCTCTCCAAAAGCAGGACGTGCTCAAAATCATTGAGCCAACCATTCCACTATCTATGAAATTTTTTACGCAATGTAAAGATAAAACAAAACTATGTATGAATTGTGTGCATAGGAGTCTTGAAATTTTTCATTTGATTATTACAACCAGGACATTTTGAAACTTTCTACAGTTAGTTAACACTTAGCAATATAACCGATTTAACGTCTTAAGATAATTTATGGAGGCATTTTGATGGCTAGAATTGTCAACTTTACACCTTGGAAGAGGAAAACTCAATTTAGGAATTTCCTCCATCATTCTGGCCTGTGAACAGGCCTGTGGGGATATACTTGATGCTAATTGATACTGAAAGGCTTAGCCCTCTGGGCAGTGCCACCCCTCAGCATGTGGGCCTGGGTTTTATACGAAAGGTAGCTGATTGTGAGCCTGGAGTGAGCCAGTAAGCAGCACTCTTCCATAATCTCTGCATCCCTTCCTGCTCTCGGGTTCCTGCTCTGAGTTCATTCCTTGGCTTTCCTTGATGATGGATTGTAACCTACAAGAGCTAAGTAAACCCCTGCTCTCTCTTCTAGTCAGTGTTTTATCACAAAAAGAAAAAACAAAATAGGACAGGTATAGATTTTAAAAAATGATAACCTTGACAGTACAAATTTTAAAACTAAATGTGAAACTGTATGGAAAAGTATGTTTATCTTACACTGATTGAAAGTGTACACATATTCTGAAAAGGATGTTCCCATGAATATTCAACCAGTTGGATAAGACATAAAACATTCTCAAAAATAATATTAGTGAACATACCAGCAGAAGACGGTGTGTTCCTACTATAAATCTAACAATGTGTGTGAACACAGGAAGAAAAATGATACAAAAATAAAATCAAGTAAAAGTGGTTAATTCTTAATATTAAAATTAATTCCTTTGTTATATTTTGGAATTTAAAATTTTCATGTATTGAAATGAATGTTGTCAAAATAAAAACTATAAATAAAAATTTCTTTGATAAAGTAATGCAAGACTGTATCCTAAGAGAAAGTTTTATTGGTAGTATTTGCATTCAATACAATGTCCTATTGTTACAGATAAAGACTCTCGATTTGATGGCAAAATTACTAATGTTTCTATTATGAGTGTTATAGTAGAGTTGATGATCTTGCTTGTGATGGAAGTACATGCTCTTAGGTATCTTGTGACCATGGTCTGCCTTTCATTTGATATTATCCATCAAATGATGACATTACATTCATAACACCATATTGCCAAATCTTCAAGCCTATATGATGCCAGGAATAGGTTGTTCTTATGTTAGAACACAGCTCAATGTTAAGGACATTGCTCTAAGTGAAATAAGCCAGTCACATAAGGACAGCAGATCGACCGATTGTGTATGCTGTGTAGAGAAAAACCAGGCAGAAACGACACAGAAGAGCTGGGAGAACTAGGGAGATGGGTGAGAGGAGAACGCGCCTGTTTGAAGGTATAGACTGTGAGCTTTCTAAGACAAAGAATCCCACAGAATAGTGCACAAGTAGGTCCCCAGTGCTAGAGAATGATTCACATAGAAAATGTTGTGATGAGTATTATGTCATAAGTATATCTTTAAAGAAGCTAACAAAATTGAAAGAATGAACATGGGTATTATTAGCAAACAGCAGCTATAGCACATGTATTATTTCATATGGACACATTAGAATCCTAGTTAACAAAGCTGTGAATTTCAAAATAAATGAGAAAAGAACAGTCTGGGCACCATGAGCTCCATAGGAGAGTGAGTATGGGTGAAAAGGACTGCTGTACTTAAGACTCTAATATACTAGGAAATTCTACACAATGGAGAGTCAAATTCAGGCTTTTTTATAACTGTGTAAAAAGCTCAAAAGCTATTATGTTATCATGGTTTTAGTTTCTTTTGTTGCTGTCATACAAAGGATGAACAGAACACTTAAGAGTAAATGATGACAAACTTCAATATTTTTATGGAGGTGTTTTTCATAGTGACATATTTTTCCTATTACAATATGATAGAAGGGTTGAATATGACCTCTTTGGGGGGAAAAACTCAACAGAGCTGCCTTCCAATTCCACTCAACTCTTTAATAACAAAAAAGAGCTTAGCCACAAAATTTAGCTTCTAAGAATGTGAAATAGTAACAAAACAGGTTTATATCTGTTATTAAACGTTTTCAAAACACATATTTTAAAAAGTCACAAATTTCTTTACACAACCATGATAACAACTTTTATAATCATTCATAGACTTGTCTAAAAACTAAAATCTGAATATTTCAGAATCATTTAGATAGTGACGTGGGTCATATATTTTAATTTCAGGAAAGCCAAAATACAAGATATGTCCAAAAACTCCTGGAAAAAAATATTGGGTCAGCAGAGACAGATAAGCTGATCATAAGTGCAGTACTGTGTGGAGGGGTTGGGATGATGCAGGTCCAGAGGTTGCCTACCTTATCTTACACGAGTTCCAGCCCTCCAGCACAACTCCTTACCCACGGCTTTGTGTCTGAATTAACAACCTAGGACTAAGAAATAAAACACCCCCTTTAAATCTATTAACAAAGCAGACCATGTGCTTCCACCAACCCAAAAGCTTATTGACCATCTTGGGCCAAAAGAATACGTTCTCTTACATCTGGCTGTACCTGACATTCTGATAGACCCAGCAATATATTTTAAACTTGCCTTCACTTATAACTTTCTTTGCTATACAAAACTATAAAAATTTTATGAAACTGCTTTTGCTTTATATCATGGAATTTGGAGTAAACTAAGTCTGTGTTCCTGGGCCACAGTCATTCAAAAAAGCCACAAAATAAACTGTCTTATTTCTTTTGTGTTGAAAGTTGTCGTTTTTTTAAGTGGACAAAGGGATACATAAGGAATGACAAACCTAACCAGTAGGGATAACAAATGAGTTTGTCTTTACCTAATAAGCAAGGTGTCAAGTTATCACATTATAAGGTATAATCTTTGTTCTAGGAGATACACACATGAACAAGTTTTTTCCATGCATCCAAAGATACATAAATGAAGAATGAAGACTCGACATGAATATATATAGTACTCTTTTATTGGATGGAGGTCCTGAGATGAATTAAAGAAGAAAGGAGAAAACAAGCTTAGTACCAGTCTTCATCCTTCACTCTTCTTTTGTTTCATTTATTGATTCATTGTGAATTCATGCATGCCAATGGCACTTATCTTCCCTTCCCTTCCTATCTGTCCTAACAAACCACCCCCACAAAGAATATAAAACAAGATAGAATTAAAAACAATCTTGTCATGGAAGCTGTAGTGTGTCATAGTGTGTCACATTGTTCATCCTTTTGTTCACACATCTTAAAAATGTTCATTACATTGAGTCATTGGTCTGTTTCAATGCCTCTGGCTTCTACTGTGTCCTGATATGGACTTCTCTCAGATATCCTGTTGTCCTGTGCCATGGAGATTCTGTAACTTTGGATCTGCAGGACCAGCCCTTTCATTTGCTCCACCAAATTGTAGATAGGGTAGATGTTGAGGTGGACCAACTCCAAGCCCTGGATCTGAGCCTGGAATGTAACTGAGTTGGCCAACTCATCAACTCTTCTGTGTCGATCATAGCAGGGCAAGCTCTCCAGCAAGGCTCTGGTCTGCTTACCCAATGCAGCAGATGGCTTGGGGCTGGGTCAGCCTTCCTGATCTCATGTCCTCCAGGTGAATTAGCCACCAGGCCAATTATACTCTGCTGCCCACGTGAGGCTCGGGTCCTGTTCTAAGTGCTATAGCCAGTTAGGGCAGGGCTAGCTAAGCCATTTGCTACAGGCGGTGAGGGGTGGAGTGACGAGGGCATCTCTCTCTTATCCAAGCCATTCAAGCACACCTAGGGACAGTGCCTCAGACTGCAGAATACACTAGGGACATCTGCATGGTTTTTGGTGGAAACAAAGGCCTGAAATAGCAACACAGATCCTAGCTGCCATTGAACCATAGAAGCAGACATGGTCCCCAGCAACAGCATAGGCCAAGATGTCCCCATGGCCTCAGGTGGCACTTCAGACCATTCAGACCAGCATGTCACCCTGCAACAGCACTGGCCTCAGATATTCACATGGTCTCTCTTGGCAACCCAGACTACCGACAGCAGCTTGGCCTTTGGTAGTAACTCAGGCCAGACATTGACACTGACCTCCGAGCTGCTACAGGACCAGATACCTCGACATGACCTTTGGTGGCATCCTGGGCTTCCTCAGATCTGCCCGTTCCTTCCTCACTGCCACTGAGTCTCCAGTTCTACCCCTCAGCAGCTTCCCTTGCTCTTCCATTTCTGTGTACTCCATCTTTCCATCTCTCTGTCACTCATTCATTGATTGCAATGATGCCTGTGGCAGCTACTTGGGTGTCTTTCTTCCAGCTTCTCTGGGCCAGCATGATTGGGGCAAGTGTTTGGGTGGTGTCCTCGATTGGCTTCCAGATAGCAGACACAATATGATGGTTCTACCATAGCTTTCCTACTGTGATGGACTCTATCCACATAGAACATGAACCTAATAAAACCTTTCTCACTCAAATTGGATTTTTCATTCCTTGTCAGCAACAAGAAAAGTAACAGAGATATGTATTGGGAAGATTTCATACTGTGAGTGGGTAGAATATAACTGAAAAATGAATTCTTCTGAAGAAAGAGATGTTTTGAATTTTGGTCTATTTTAGAAACATATTTCCCATTAAATGAGAAGAATCACACTGATTGCTTATTAGATATTATTTCCTGTGTGAATATATTTACAGCATCTTTGGATAAGAACATACACACAACTGTAAGCAATTTAGAGAGTGACCACTTATGAACTAATACAACTGAAATGGTAAAGAGGTCATCTCTGTGACTCTTCGGTCTCTCGATGGGTAAACTAAAAGCATGAATATAACTTTTGACCGTGTCCCTGAGCAGAAAATAACAGTCACCCTACCTAGTCATAGTAAGCAAAAACTCTGATCTCTACTTCTTCTAGGTTGGTTTTCTGATCTCTGTTTGATTTTTAAACTGAGTGGTAATATTTAAATGAGGCAGTGCAAAGAACCCACAATGCACAGGGCTAGAGACGTAGCTCAGCAGTTAAGAGCACTTGCTGCTCTGCCAGAGGTCATGAGTTGGCCTTTCATCACCCAAGTGAGGCAGCACACACTCATCTATGACTTCAGCTCCAGGGTATCCAGCATCTCTGGTCTGTACAGCCACCTACCCTCACATGCAGACACGCACAACTGCATATAATTAAAAATAATAAAAATACATATTTTGAAAGAAAACTGTTGGACTGCAGAATACATCGCTTGGGGTGTTTAATTAAGCAGTTGGAAATATTATAAGAAAAAAAAAGTCTTTCCCAGCAATGTAAAAAGCTTTCTTAATGAGAAAAGTACATATAGTCCTAAGCTCTAAACTCTAATGCTATTATCCACGGGTAAGAAATACATTCCACTAGATAAATATTTCACTGTCCAATTTGCCCTGGCTCACCTGCACCTGAGTAAGAAATGAAGAAAAGAAATTTTCTGGGAGTTCATAACTACTCTACAAAGAGAAAGCAGGCTATCTACAGTTGTTTGATTTCAGTAAGTTTTGCCAAAACTAAGGCAAAGCTTCTATTGGGCAGCTCTTTCCTCAGAATTGAAATAGTTCTTTTTGGGGTAGAGAATGGAGTTTATATGACTCAGGAAACTAACAAAACTTACAGTTGTCAGGGAATCCAGAAAATATGAGATTCACAGATCCTTCCCTGAGGTTGTTATATGAACAGTCAGAATGGCTGGCAGCTCTCTAGTGGAACTGCCTACAGGTTGGGCAGGGCATTGCAGGGATGCAGTTTGAGAGCCATTAACCATACTGGGGCAGGCTTTTTGGTAATGCCCTGCTGCCTGTGAGTCATCCATGATCTTGTATGTAACTACAATAAGCTCACTGTTTCACGTAGTAGGACGTGGGTGGAATCTACTTCTGTTTGCCTTGGTGCCTTATCTTCAACGAACAATCTTTGCACATCTTCCCAAGAAACGTCAGACAAAACAGTTCACATTAGAAATCATCTCAGAGCTTTTGCCAGGACAAAGGCTTCAGGGAACTTACGGAGGATGACGCTGGCTAGGAAGAAAATTGGATTGCAAACACTGTAGCGTACAGTGACACTATTCACTGACCAACTGAGAATTTAGAAAACCCTTCAAGGCACCCAAAAAGATCAAGGACTCCTTGTCCAGACCAAAGGCAGCTGAAAGAAAAGTGCTGCCTTCCCCGGAACCACAACTCAAAGGAAAGGAAAAAGCATTTCAGTGCAGGACTGATTGACCTGAATAAAGGTCAGCCATGTAATACCGGAGCAATTAACTCTGCTCACATTAAGCAGAGAATACTTGGAGAAAAGTCACAAAAGTCACGCTGATTGTTAAAAGTTGCCAACTCAAGTAGTTACAATCAATATAAGAATGATTAAAATAGCACTATACACTACAAAGATGAAAGAACACAATCTGGAGACAAATCAAAGGGAGAATCAGAAAAAAATCCCCAGTGGTGTCTCATACGCCAGACGAATTTCTAAAGATTCAAAATTCAGCCAAGGTGACATTCAACAGTGAAATTATACAGTTAAAAGAAAGGATGGTTTTTGTTATTGTTTTATTGCTATTACTATTAATACATTGTATGCATATGTGCCTAATGCCTGTGTGGGCATGTGTGCCACAGACTGTCTGTGGAGGACAGAGGACAACTTTAAGGAATCAGTTCTCTCCTTCCAGCTTTATGTGGCCTCCAGTGATCCAACTCGAGTTGCATGCTTATGTGTCAAGTATGTTTGCCCACAGAGATAGCTTACTGACCCCATGATAGAAAATGCAAAGAGACAAATTGTAAAGGGACAGCAGAGTCAGAATAGTATAGCAATCATTAGAAGCAGTAAGACTAAGTTCTCCTCCATTCCAAGAAACTGTGCCTAACCATGTGACCCAGAGGAAGTCCCACAGCCTCTGGTTGCCTGTGTCCATGTCTAGAATGTGAGCACAAATGCCTTCTTTTGCATTGGTTTGTCAGATTAGTTAACAAGACTTTTATTAAATGTATTACAATGAATGTGGAAACAATTGACTTCAATTGAGATTCATTTTAGTAAAACTGCAAAAAGTGTCATTGTAGGGGATCTGACGAAAGCATAAAATTAGTAAATGAATGTGACAGACTTTAAGGTGAGTAGATTTAACATACAGGAATCCATTCACTCCATGTCACAGTTCACTACAATGATGATAAAGATTTCCTTTACATAAATACCTAAGAAGAATGGCAAAAGAAGTGTAAATATTAAGACCTGTTGGATAATGGCCTACTTATCAATATGTGACAAATGGGTCATCAGTAGAACAGCTGCAGTATGTAATGTTTAAGGTCCTGATTTCAATCCCTAGTATTCTACCAAAAGAAAAATTGAAAATCATAAATATATAAGTTTTTTAAACACATGTAGCATCATTTTTTTGTTTAATGTTATTATTATATTAATGTGTCCTTCTACTTAGGTAGCTAAGCACTCTCTCACAATTCATTGTTAATTGTGGCTACTTTCAGAAAATCGGTGACAATTTCAAGCTTCCCTAACTGTACTTTTATATGCTTCTCAATATAGGGATCATGAATCATTGTCACAAAAAAATTAAATCACGGTATTTGAACTCTAGTTTTAAAGTCTACAGAATGTAGGGTATAAAACAAGCTGTGAGAATTTAAAATGAGCAGTAAACTCTCATGCCCCCATTGTTTGGCACAGTGACCATATTAACACGATAAGGGAAGAACAAGAGTTTGAATAAAAATGAACCATTTAGAAAGGCTGACCGTGCAGTGAAGGAGTACCCAGGATGGTGGCTGGCAGTGGCTGTGGTGGTTTGCTCAAAATGTGCCTCTGCAGCTTCCACCTTGTGCTGTTTTGAGATATGCAGAGCCTGGCGGAAACTAATTTAATAGGTCTCCACTGGCATCAGGAGCTGTCAGCTCACACCTACTTACAAGTGAGAGTATTTCTGACCTTCTCTCTAGAGAACGAAATGTTTCTGGAATGGCAAAAGGGCACCTATTCTGAAAGAAGCCCTGTCAATTAGAGTCCTCCCCTGACAGTAAGAGGGTGAACAAAACTCAAGGAGGCTCCTTCCCTTTATCAGGAGCAACTGTGCCCATATGGTGAGGTCATCTCAGACAGATGGATAAGAGACTTGGCTCCTTATTTCCATGTGAATTCTTGAGGAGGGAGAGAAAATTGCCAACAGAACCTGAAATGTCTACCTGCTCTCAATTTGATACAAATTGCCCTTGAGTTTAGCAGTAATAAGAGGACAGAATAGAACATTCCTGAACAGAAATGCACAGGTAGACTTAGTACTTGGCTGCTTCCCATTATCAGTTAATTGGTAGCATCTTCCTATTGTCAAAAGTGATACAGAGGAAGAGACCTCTGTGCTGCTCTATACTGAATGTCCAAATCTCTTAAACAAGAACAGTCTCTATGTTTCTCTATATTTCACATCCAAACCTCTCATATGGGAAATGCCTGTCTACTTTTTTTCCCAAAACATTGTACACCCCATCAAAATATTGTACCTATCAGAGAATAGCACTGTATTATACAGTGCAGCATTCCTGACTCCTCTCTGATGCCCTATGGTATCCCCTTTGCTATGAGGGTGTGCTTAAATTCTGTGTACTAAGTCTTTTTTCCAGCTGCAATCTAAATTTACAGGATTCATTTTCTGATTGTACAACAGCTGTCAGCAAACATTGTAGGTTCCATATCTGGGCTCTGCTTTCTGAATCACAACATCATTATTCTTATCTTTAATAGTATCATCAGGTAACATGACAATATGTTTCGTTGTTCATAAAAGGATAGCTACAGGTGGTACCATCAACCAAAAGTTGTTTCTGTGGCTAAATTGGGGGATACCCATGAGGTATTCATCTCTAGCACCTTCTTAGCTGAGTGGAGAGGTAGTTTGATAGGAATAGCCCCCATTGGCTCATTATAGACTTGAATGCTTGGTCATTAGAGTAGTCTTGTTGGAGTTGATACGGCCTTTTTAGAAAATGTATGTCACTAGGTTTGGGTTTTGGGTATTCAAATATTCAAGCCAGGCCCTGTGTCTAATCCCTTCTTTCTGCCTTCAGATCTAGATGGAGAAGTCTCTGCTCCTTCTTCAGCACCATATCTGCCTGCATGCTGCAATGCTTCTCACCATGACAGTAATGGGCTAAGGCTCTGAAACTGTTGCCAAGCCCACAGCTGAATGTTGCCCTTTATAAGGATTGCCATGGTCATGGTATCTCTTCACAACCATGGAACTGAACAAAGACAAAGTGATAAATAACACTAAGGATATTTGAAAAAGCCTTAAGTATCTTCTATGTTACATGTAAAAATATATATATATACACACAAACACACACAATAAAGTTACTCCACTTAGGCTGACAGTGCTTCTCACAAGAGCTGTGACTATTTAATGGAAAGCCCAGTACTGGGTACAAAAAAAAAGATCTCCTATGGGTTATTAATTAGAGGAACCAACCATATTTTCAAAATAATAGAAGTTATTGCTATAAACATGAGTTACTTCCCAAAAGTTGAAGGTCAATCCCTATTGCTGAAGACACCGTGTACTTTGGATAAAGGACTCAGAAGATTAAGAGTTGGATCTGACCTGCAAATCTCCCCCCTAAGCTCTAGCTTTCTTAGTATCAGAAGGCACTGCCAAAGGAAGAAAGCAATCAATAATGGTACTCATGTCTTGGTGGCAACCAAAAGCAGACTAATTGAATGTAAGCCTTGATCAGGAGGAAGGAAATCATGCCTGGTACTGGGAACCTA
Organism: Rhabdomys pumilio; assembly: GCA_030674055.1. Lineage (NCBI taxonomy): Eukaryota > Metazoa > Chordata > Mammalia > Rodentia > Muridae > Rhabdomys > Rhabdomys pumilio. The sequence continues at coordinate 35,021,522 of JANHMN010000006.1, forward strand.
GCCAACTACTCAGCAATAGTAAGGTCATAGATCTTAGAAGGGAACTCATCACTGCCATTTTACTAAACCAGCATAATTCCTAACTGTATTCTAAATATGTTTTCATCTATCCATGGATAAATGTGGCTTTCACATCTCATCAAAGAACTTTCTCTTTGAAACAGAGACTAACACAGAAAATCATAACTAGTCAAAAATGCAGAGAATAATTGACCACTAGGTGCCCAGCCCCAAGGAATGCATTTACAACACAATTAAAAGACTCAGAAAACAATCATGGAAAGGGGAGTGGATAACCAGAGAACCAGGAATTCTACTGCAAGATTGTGTTACCTAGAAATTACAGAGAATGTAGACCAGTGATCTCACATTATTGTTGTTGAACAATGATAATACAATAGACATGCTAAAGTGGAAGGGAGAAATCTCATGGTCCCTACCTATAACAAAGAACTACGCGCCACACTAATGCCTCTGAGAAAGGCAGAAATAGTCTTGCTCAGGGATGAGCCACCTAATTAATTATTCAATAACAAGTGGTCAGTCCTTAAAGCACCCTGATATTTATTTCATCTAAAAATTAAAAAGCACTCCTTTCTTCTTATGTACAAATAGAAACCAGTACATATTCTTTACTTAATGGCAAATAAAAACTGATCTCAGATAATTGAATCACTAAAACAATTGAATGTTAACAAACTCAACATGTCAAATTATGTCTAAGGGAAAAACATGTCAAAGGGTGTCTAAGGGAAAGCTGTACAATGTTGTAAGCTCTCAGGCTCCAGGTAGCCTCTAACACAGTATGTTCTGCTTATGAGTAACTCACGGATCTTTAAAGACACTGATTCAAATGTAAGTTTATCAATAAAAAATGCGACAAGAAAACAACTTTGAAAATTTAATTTCTTCTTAAAATAAAAGGATTATTCAAGGCAGTCCTGGCATGCATTGTACCTGAAAGCCACAAGGAATTTTCCTGGCTGCTAAGTCCTCATTTTGAAAGGCAATAAAAAAACAAAAACACCCAAATCAACAAACCAAACAAACAAATAATACAAAATAAAACAACAACAACAACAAAACCCTAGCACTACTGTACTGCCTTTCTTCAAAAGAAACTGATTTAAAACTTTATTGGGTCAGCCATGAATTGTCTCTGGGAAGCATACAATACCAATAATGGTTTGGTTTTTGTTTGTTTGTTTGGTTGGTTGGTTGGTTTTTGTTTTTGTTTTTGTTTTGTATTGGTTTGGTTTGGTTTTGGTTTTGGTTTTAGATTAATAGTGATCCCTACAGTTACACAGCAGATTGTTGTGGTTCAAAGCAGAGCCTAATAGTGGGAATTCCCATGAATGTTGATGAATTAATAAAAAATTATGAAAAACCTTCTGTCACCAAATTCAAAAGACCTACAACTGAAAGCTGATAATCCTTCAGTCATTTGGGGTAGAAAGAAGATGGGTACTATTTTATCCATTTTTTTTTTCTTTTGTAGTATATGTACTACTTTACAGAGCTCAAAAATAAGCAACAACATGTAAGGCTTAAATGTCACGGAAACAAAAACAAAGGCTTTTCCTAACTAGCTTGAACATCTAGAACTGAAAGATAAACTCAGTCCTCTTATGTGAATTTGGGTTTTAATCATGTGAATTAGCTCTGAAATCTAGATGACTTACCTGTGGCACACAAAGACCATAATATCTGATGGGTCCTGTAACAGAAAGTCTTGTCTAAACTGATTGACAGTGCTTCAACTCCTGCTTCATTATACTGAAAGAAAATCTTTCTTTTAAAGATGACTATGATCATAAAACCCCCTCTATCTTACTCTGACAGGCAAAGTTATATTTTCCAGCATAGAAACTAAGTAATATAAATGTCTTCTATGCCATATTACTACTTACAGGGACCCTGTGCTTACACTACTATGTGCCATCTCTTTTCCCCTGTGCCTTTATGCATAGTTTAGACATGTGATAGCCCTTTTCCAACCTGATAAATCTACTCCTATACCATTGCCTTTGTGACTATCACTCATTCCAATTTCTCTCACACTTCCGTGACATTCGTGATATTAAATTAAAGTGATTGTATCTAATAATTTTTCCCTCGTGAAAGCATCCTTTCAAATAAAAAACTTTAAGATACGTGCAATGTTTACAAATTAGTTAATTAAAATAAAATACATAGAAATATGCATTTTATTCCTTGGTTGCACTAGCCACAGATAACACATACTTAATACTGACACATAGTATGTAACAGATTGGATTGTGGAAACATGGAATATTATAAAGCATTTACTGGATTTTTTCACTTTTAAATATGATGTTGGGAAATTATTTATGTCTCTCTGAGGTCTATATAGAAAAACAATATAGAGGAATAATCATAGGTATGGAATAATTTGGCAGTAGAGTCTTTACAGATGTGATTAAGTTAAATATCTCAGGCAGATATAATTTTAGATTTCAAATGAGTCTACATTGCAACAACTAATATCATTAGATGAGACATGAGAGGCAAAAATTGAGTCAGAAACTAAAGAGAGGCTATGTGGGAATGGAGGTAGAGAGGATAAGAGTTAACCTTAAGGCCTGCCCAGAGAAAGTGCGGCACATAAGCACGGTGCAGTACTATACACACACACACACACACACACACACACACACACACACACACACACTCACACCTCACACATCATGGTATTTTATTACCTGCTAAAATATAGATAAAACTGAGTATCATCATGTTAACTAAAATGTACCACAAAGGCAACACTCAATGACCTCATTCACATGTAGAATCACCAAACTGGTTTCATAGAAGTTGAGAATGAAATACTAGTTACCAGAGTAAGAAGAGAGCAAAAGGTGTGCGTGGGGGTGGGGTGGGGGAAAAGGGAAGAAGCTTGCTCAGTAGACTCTAAGACACTTAGGAGGATTGAGGACCAGAGAATGCTATGTTACTTTAGCTAGATTGTATTATTTAAGGACAATGACAAGAAAAAAAAAGGTTTCATGTATTTTCAGTACAAATGTAGTTTTTAAAAACTATTAAACTGTTACCACAAATTATACAGGGATATTACCCAGACTCAAAGTCTATATATCTCATTAAACTTCTATACAGTTAAAATAACCATTCGGAAGTGGCTTTACACTTTCACTATCAAATATATTTCATGCATTTACTCACAACCACTACTTCTCAAAAACAAAATAAAACAAGAAAATCTATAACAGAGTTACAGCTTGAAAATAATTAGCCTTATATTTTCTTTAGTTGATAAGTTTTTTGTTTTTGTTGTTTGGTTGTTGCTGTTGTTTGTTGTTGTTTGTTGTTGTTGTTGTTGTTGTTGTTGGCGTTGTTCACAACTGGGGATAGAAAAATGGTTCAGGAGCTAGGAGTGTTCTTCCAGATGACCCAAGTTCAGTTGCCTGTGCCTGTGTCAGGTGTCTCATACCTGTACCTGCAACTTGAACTCTTGGACTCCAACCCCAACCTCTGGCATCTACAGACATAGCTCTCATATATATATGTACAGACACACACACACACACACACACACACACGTACACAATTTAAAAGTTTTTAGAAAAAAATCTTTGAAAGAAATTTTCAATCGAATTTAGAATGATACTACTCAAAATGGGCCCATGGCCTCCAGGCCCACAATAGTTCTTTCCTAAGCAAATAGATTAACAATGAGGACCCGAGGCACATCATCCTACTTCCCTATTCCTGGGGTCCACTTTCTTCTATGTCATGTGAAAATTCTGTGCTTTCCTGGGAAAGGACAATTGTTCATGCTCCAAGAAACTTCATCAGGTGTGACTTTAAACTCCCAGTACTCTTTCTCTTACTGAAGAGGACTTTTTAAAGCCACAGACCATGGCTTATTGAGGATTTCATCTTTTGGGTGGTCTTGTGGTTTCTATGTAAAATATATCCCATAGGCACAAGTGTTTGAACAGTTGGTTCCAGCTGTTGGTTCTTTCTTGGAAGGTTGTGTGGCTTTTAAGAGGTAGAGACTCATTGAATATCTCAGGGCGCAGCCCTTGGGATTTTACAATCCATCACTATGCTCCCTGAGATGAATACAGTGTGACCAGCTGCCTCCTCATATTCCTGTTGCCATGTCTCTTCCATCCTGATTGGCTGAATTGCTTCTTAAACTATGGACAAAGCAACCCCTTCCTTAAGTTGCTCTCCTCGTTAATTTTGTCTGGGTCATGTGATGAGTAACCGATACAGATGAGAAGAGTGTTTTCCTTTTTCCTCTCTGCCTCCCCGTTCTATCAACACTGTCTAACACTGAGTAGCATCTTAGATTGATGATAATTAGTCTCGGTGGGCAGTTGTGAGACTGAAATCCTTCATCCTTACAGTAATACAAGTTATCATAAATAGTCATGAAGGATCTGAGATGTGGATTGTACTACAATTGGTATTTACCTTTTATAGAGCCAGAGAAACCCTTGCTTTTTGTGTTTGTCCATCTTTATGCCCTAAACCCTAGGTTTCTTTTCTCTGACATGTAAATTAAAACATGCATCGTTTAATGCAAGTTAACATACAGTTAACTTCAGGCAAACTTCACAGTAATCAGAAACATGTAAGACACTCAGTAAGTACTTGGGGTATTGTAAAGTATTATGGTTGCTATTGTTATTTTTATTGAAAAATTCAAGATATCTGGTAACTCAGAAAGTAAAGACACCACCGAGTCTGACCACCTGAGTTCAGTTCCCAGGCCCTACATTGTAAAAAGAGAGAACTGACTCCAGGATTGTGTTCTCTGGCTTCCTCTAATGAACTGTGGCTGGCACACACTCACTTTAAAAAGTAATTTAAAAACTGAGACACCCACAATAATGATGATGGGTGAAGGTAAAGTTTGTAGAAATAGGAATGAAACTATATATGGAAAAATAGGAACATTTTGTTGGGTGCGTGAGGCAATGCAGTAAATGCTCTGAGTGTAGTTTAGTTCCAGAACACACACATGGAGTTATTCTAAGCTAACTGTAAGGATACTAACACCATACATTTCCTGAACACAACATAGTGTGAGACTCATAGTGCAAGCAAGTCAGACAGACCTCCACCTTCCTTTCACACAGGAAAAAACTGATACCCAGGAAATTGAAATATAACACGACTACTGAAAGCAGGAAGGCTTTGGGTGTAATTGAAAACATTTGAATCTCAGCTCTGCCATCCACCAGTTGTCTACTAGGTACTTTTCAAAATCTGTAAGTTAGGAGTGATATTACTGGAGTTACAGACAGAGCTCTATAAGGTGTTAACATGTGTTAGGATTTCTTTACAGTGTGCATCTGTTAGAGGCTCACAATAAATGACAGTTACTTAAATCACTGTATTATTATACCTGATAGAATGTGCTCCAGTTCATGGTCTGAGCACCAAAATTTATGCTGCTCTGGTGTTCAAAATGTCTTCTTCAGCAGATCATATATGTGGTCATGTTTCTTCCTGACTAAAAGAAAATCACCATGACAACCGGTCCATATGAAACTTGCTTACCAACTCTGTATCTGATGCTTACAAAGTAGATGGTGATTTAAAAAATTTGGGGTCATCTGATCATCAATCTTTTAGAGCATGTTCTGTGCAGAGAAAAGCATCTTCTGCTGTGTGGTCATAGAACAAGCTGAAATCAGCATCCTTGTAAATTTCTGTCCATCTGTCACCAGGGGCACAATGCAGAGATTTCACAGGAAGTGACTGTGCACATAAATGTCAAAAAGAAAGTTAGACCTAGGAGATCCATCTGGCAATGGCAGTGTATACTCTCAGGTAATTTTTAGACTTGTTTACAGCCCTTTATTTCTCTCATATTTCTTCTCTATACTTGGTCTAGCTTGGAAGTTTATCACTTGCAGGACAGTAGCATCATTGTCTCTGCTTTCAGGGAGTTTCTTTGTTCCCTTAAGCATAATTAGCAACCTCACAAAGGAAATGTCAGATATAGAATGGATCATGAGTTTGTATCTGTGGAGAGATGGCTGGGAAAGGACTATAGTTTAAAAGTCATCATATTCAAATAGGTGTGGCTTTCACTCCTAAATCTAGACTGCACCTTCTACCTGTGTTTCAGTGGTCTCTATATTTATAAAGAAAATATACACCTTATAAGAATGTAAGTCCAGCTTACATGTCAGTACAGCTGTGCCTCCTGTTTTAGATTAATTGTTCTTCCTTTTCTTCTTTAGGGTATTCAAACTAGTTTATATGATACCATTTTTAATTTGTTATACATGAGGAAATTCATAATCATGGATTTGTAAGTCATTTCAGCTTATTCCTGCTCCACGAAAATATTTGTCCCCCTGCAAGTCTCCTTTCAGACCACTTTCTTGTTTATGCTGACCCTCAGCTCTGCCTGTGATCTGAACACACAGGAAAACTCAGTTGCCTCCTGGTGGCTCAGCATCCTCTTTCTGCCCTTCATCCTGTATCCTTTCCCTATGTTCCCTGCAGCATGAGCCCTGTGTCCTCTACACAGCCTCTTGTTCACAGCATGCTTCTCTGGAAGCTTCAGTTGCTATGCAATCCAATGAAGACCACACACTGTTTTGTACTGTTCCCTAACTGTGTTTTCTCGGTGTTTGCAGATTGTCAGTAATGCGCTAATTCTTACCTTTTTAACCCTTTTCTATTCAGCCCTCCTCTTTCTCCCTTCCTTGTCTCCTTTCTTCCCCCTCCATTCTTCTCATCACAGTGTCGACTATTCAGCAAACACAAATGAAGGATAAAAATAATTAGGACGTTTGAGATTATCAATCTAACTCCCACATATGAAGAATGAGGGAGGTAATTCAGAGTCCTTTCAAGGTTATCTTTACATCTTAGACCTTCCAGGAAAAAGGCTGCTTTATAGCCCTATTCTTTCTATCTTAGTTGAATACCTTCTCCATTTTGTAATCCTGTGCTCTTTAATATGATTAGCTGATACAATTACAGTATGCATACTTTTTGTTACTATCTTTTAAGCAGATGTGATGATTTATTTAATTTTTCACCTACTGAGAAATATTTACTATCTCTGTTGCTGTACTTATTCTTATTTCTTTTTCTAATGATGTAGGAAACATGCAGGGTACAAAACATCACATACAACCCTAAGACCATGTAGAAGGTAAAACATTGAGAATATACTCAGAAGTTGTTGAATATTAATATGTATTTCATCGTATATATTCACTTTATATTTGCACTCTGGTATGACCAAGGGTATGCATATATGTAAATTATATATGCATATGTATGTGTATATATACATAATTCTATTACTATATTTTAGGTACATTGTACTGGGTTATATAAGGAGAATTTGTTCTATAAACTTACATTATACTTTAGATACATTCTTATAATAGTCCTTTCCTCTATTCATCCTTACCTCCCAATATGTAGATGATTTGGGGGGATTTATATGTGCCATATAAACATACTAATACACATACACACATATCATCTAAATGCATGAAGAGGCAAAAGAGTGATATTGTGTCTTATTCAGTGGCTCTCCACCTTATTCTTTGAGATAGGGGTCTTTATTCAACCTGGAGCTCATGAGTTTAGGTAGATACAATGGCTAATGAATGAGCTTCAGGGACCTGCCTGTCTCTGCCTCCCCAGCACTCAGAGTACAGACAGGCAGTACTGGCATCCAAATTGTATATGGATGCTATGGATCTAAGCTCAAGAGCTTATGTTTATTAACTCCACTAAGTCATCTCCCTCACATATGTGTGTTTAAAGTCAACGTGTGCTTGTATTTTAGTTTCTCAGAGACTTACCTAATACATCAAATCTAGGTAAAAGGGACAACCAGTCCAGGCTTACAGATAAAACATAAAGATCAAACAACACACACTAGCAAGCTGGTGATTTCAGTTTGTGTCAGATATCCAAGCACATGCTCAAATCCTCCTTGACACTAAGAGTTCTATGACTTAGAGAAGTGTACTTCTGACGGGAGCCTCTCTGCCTTAATATGTTGCAAGAATGCCCACAGGAAAGACAACTAATTGGATATTTCTTTGAATTAACATGTGGCAATTCTAATGTATTGAATTATGTATTGAAACTTTGAGAGACTAAAGAAAGGTAAAATGCAAATAGTACCAGGCTGATGTAATGTGGGAGGAAAGGACTCTCCTAAGGAATCAGTGGAATGTCAAACTGGATGGGCCAAGATGTGGACGACACATGTGTGAGAACTGAAATGAGTTTTCAGAGTCCATCTCTGGAGATAATAATACATAATTCTTAATAGGATGTCCTATATTTCCAGGGCAATGATTCTAGGAGAAGCCTGCTTTCTCTTACTGTCAGAATGATCTATTTTACAATTCTAGTTCATTCCAAAAAAGGAAAAAACCATGAGCTCAAAGTGTCTCTTCTACCAATTTAGAATTAGCCCAGGAATAGTCAAATAACAAAATGCCTGAAGTTAAGTAAATAAACAAACATTACATTTCCATATTTGGAAAGCCCTGTAAAGCAAAGGACTTGAGAAATGGCATGGGAAAGATAAATAGACTTTGGGAGTAGGAGATTTCTGAGAAATTTGATAAAGCATGAAGACAAAGCCACAAAATCTGGACGTAGAAGAAAAAATGATGAGGGAAAGGGATGAAGAGGAGGATAAAATTGTTTGTAATCTTTCCTTTTATGGACTGGACTGAGGCTCTGCACCATCCCTTTAGTATACTCAGTAGATGTTGGTCTGGGTTTATACTTGGAAAATTCATGTCAGTTGCCTATTTAATGCCCTTATATAATTGTTGATTCCAAATTGAGTTCAAATATCAAAGCTACAAGAAAGGTGTTATGCAAAAGTGCGTGAGGTCAGATCATCTTCAAAAGATAAAATTTATTAATCAAGATCCTGCTGCCCTGACCTAGGACTGATTCAACATGGACATGTGCCTAAGTGGAGACCTGAGGGACTGATGGAACCTGAGGAGACCATTCATGAAAGAGCTCCTGTCAAAGATAAAGACATTGTGCCTTCCTATCTGCCTTTGGACCTCAATACAAGAAGATGTGATGATTGGTGCTCTGATATTAAGCTTCTCCTTTGAGAATCTGACTTGGAATAAAATTTCCTCACTCAGCCTAGCTCATATTCTCTTAAAAACAACCAAAAGAAGTAAACACTTGGGTGAAAGCCTTAATAGACAAACACCATTCCTCAGTACATTACCTCCACTGGTTTTCTGATTCTTCTGGAAGAAAAGCCAGTGTCTCTTTGGCTAAAAGACATGGTCTAGTCACCTGTCTACCACGTGTCATCTCTCCTTTGTATTTCTCTTATCCTCTCTTGTGTATCTGTTCAAGAATCCAATCTATGATTTCTTTCTTTCTTTTCTATAGCCTGGTTAGTGTTCTAATTATTACAGTCAATGCCTTTGTTGTCCATTCTTTTAACCCAATAGTGTTTTCTCTTTAAAATATATCATTTAATATCATATGTATAGAGAAATGCTACATATTGTCAGATAGGTAGACAGAATAATAGATGATAGATAGATGATAGATGATAGAGAGACAAATTAGTGATAGACACTCATAAGTCAGTATGTATATATAAATATGATATTCATATATAAAATATGCATGTATGTATCATGCCTCAATAAGCAGACCCTAAATATATAGACTTATTGATCACTCTTGGGAGAACAATTGATTTAAAGAATTCCTGGCTTCAGATTTTACTCTCATTTTCCCACATAGATTTGGCTTTAGCATGCAACAAAACTCAGCACGAATTTTCAGAATAGTTCATGAAAGAAGCTTTAATATGTCAAAATGTCTACTGTCTTCTGATTGATGTCCAACCATGAAATCTAGTTTGGAGAGGCTGACCTCACCCTAAGGCTCCTTAGTGCCACATATACCATGTGTCCCACTGATCAATCTTATTTTTAACACATAATTACATGGCTCTAAATAGTGAAGTGAGAATAGCAGAGATGCTCAGGCAGTGGTCCTTCCACTGTGTACACATCCTTCCTGTGTGTACACTGACTCCTGAGTCAGGACCATTTGCCTGGAAAATAAATAGAAGTACCCGGAAGTCCTTTTCATTAGTCAGAGTCAACAAGTTTCTAACAACCTGGAAATCCATCCTAGAAAACATAATCATCACATTCTACAAATGCTTGATTTGGGTTCCAGAAAGTCCCTGTTAATCAGATTCAAATTCTGAGAACCCTTAAAGAACCAATAAATCTCATCTCTTAACATGTCATCCAAACACACTTCACTATAAAACATGTTTCTCCTGTCACACATATGGAAACTGCTGTTCAATCAGTTTCTTGAGTTGTTTAAGGGTACTATAAATAAGTGGTTATTTATTTATCATCTGTCATCTAAAAAGAACAGGATTGAGAAGCTTGGTAATCATGGTCCTTTAGGGCTAACCATGGGAAAAGTAAAGAGGGAAAATGGAAGCTTTACTCCTCTTCTGTCATGCAATGAAAGTAACTTTTTAGACACTTAAAATTAATCTGCACTTTGAGATCTTTACATTCTTAAAGTTCAACCATCATAGTGGCTAAGGGTAGGAAAAGCTACAGCTAATCACAGCTGTGCTTTAAACATTGGGGTATGGCTTACTATATGTAAGGAAATATATTAGCATGCAAAATATGCCCACTTTCCAGATGTGAGTATGCATGAAAAAAAATGAAATCAATTTATGGTTCTCAAGACAAAGTTGCCAAAGTGGAAGAGAAAGTCTAAAATACGTATTTATATAAGAAACATTCCCATTCCTGCAGTCATTGACAGAATACAAAGTCTATTAGATTAGTCACTCATTTCCCTAGGTGCTTATGCATGTCAAGCCTCTCTGATCTACTATGAAGGAGACTTCTGAAAACTCAGTGCATTTCTCTGGAGATGCTGTCATTAAAACTGCATCCTTGGATGCACTAGACTGATGAATCTTATAAAACAGAGCAAATACCTAAACTCCAGACAATGTAAGATTTATTTATCTGCACATGTTAGTAGGTTTTGGAAAGAATTACTGATTTTTGACTCTAAGAATTTCATTAGTCCTTTACAGTTCCTCAAGAGGCAGTAGGAAGATCACAGGTAAAAAGAAAAGTGAAGTTTCTCATGGTTTTCATGAAGAGGCTAGTGGCAACTTTTCAAGATACCCTAATAATTAAATAGAATTACTGGTTTCTTTTTGTTATTACGCTTATTTCATCATTACTCTATCAGCCTTCTCATGGACTTCTTACTTTATTTGATTATGTCATAGTATAAACACTTTTATATAATTATTTTTATCATTATATAATCATTTTTATATAATTAAAATCATACATATTCACATATGGTCTTATTTTACTTGTATTCAATAGTTACTTAACACCCTTTGTCTAAGTGACAAGGTTTTAAAATAATGGTTTGCTAAATGCTTCAGATGCATCCACTATACCATGCTAAAACAGCTTAGTGACTTGTCCTTGGGATGTAAAACACAAAGACAAATACATACACACACCTACACATACTTGCACATATGAACAGTTACACATATATGTACATCTACACACATTCACATACACATACCTACACATACACCTATTCACATATATGCACACCTAAACACCTCAACACATGTATGTAAACACACATAAATCTGCGTTCACACATTCACACAAACACACATGCTCACACCTACATAAATATACTTTAGCACACACATTCACATATATACACATAAACGTACACACATGTGCTCCAAAAAGGAGAATTTCAAGGAACATTGGCAAGATTAAGTGAAGTTATCTTCATTTATACACAAGAAAGTTGTTCAAGAAGATTAATTGTCCATACCATAGACCAAATTAGGGTCATAACCCAAGTGAGCCTCTGGGCTTTCAGTGTAACGCTCTGAAAATAGTGCTTCCTGATACATTTATCTGTTCTTTATTGTTTTTCTACTTCCAGATTACAGAATATTATAATGTTGTTGGCATCCTTTTGCCAACAATATAGATATTCACTGAATAAATTAATGTAGTTCATGGCTATCTATGTTTATTAGATAATTCTCAACAAAGTTTCAGAAATTTTCCCCAGAAATATTAATTATATGGATCGTACCACTGCAATATATTTTCTAGTTTGATGCTTAATATTTTTAATTAAAAAAAAACTGTGAGCTTCCTAGGGAAATTGCCTCAAGTACAAGAACTAGATTATATTTGGAGAATGTGATTAATAATATTGTCTGTATGATGGCAGAAATCATGAGGGCGACAACCCAAGGGAAACACAAGTTGAACTGCAAAATCTTCTCACAGTTAAATTCCATCAAACATAGGAAAATACATAAACAGAGTGATAAAAATATATTTCACAAAAAAAGAGTAGTGTGATAGTTGATTATTAACTGTATATCATTTAGGAAAAGGGAAAGCAGAAGAAAGGATAGAAAGAAGAATCACCTCTGGAAAACGCTGACTGGTGTTCTGTTTTTACCGGATCACAGTCCTGTGTCTCTGAGAATTACCCTCATGAGAACTATCATGGAGAAATTGTTAACTGCACCCTGTTTAATGATCCAGAGTTCATTGGTTTCTCTAAGTAAGACTTACATAGCCAAGAGTGGCAGCCCATGCCTTGAATCCCAGCATTTGGGAGGCAAAGGCAGAATCAGGCTGAAGAAACAGCTCAACCTTTAGTTAGGACATACTATTCTTACAGAGGACTAGAGTTTGGTTCCTAGAACCCATGACAGACAGCTCATAACTCTTATAACTAACTCTAGCTTCACAGAATCTACTTATTGTCTCTGACCTCCATGGCCTTCTACATTCACGTGTACTTATCTACATGTCAAGTTGTCTGAATACAATAATAAAATTAATCTAAATAAAATTTTCAAAGGCATGGTGTAGACTCCTTAGTTTGAGTGAATCACATACCAGACTGATCGAGCAGTACAATGTGTGAAGAGTTCAGTCTCATTCCCTGGAATAAGGAGATCGTGTGTATATACAAAAAACAAAAATGATTCTAATTTTGTGGTTGGAATCTTGTCCCCTCCAAAACTCATGTGGCATATTTCTTTATTACAGTATGGAGCCAAGGAACTTGTAGGTAACATTTATCACCATCCTGGATGGGAGCAGTGCCTTTGCTCTGTCATTTTTTTCTCTGTCCTTTCACCTTTCTGACATGTGATAATATAGACGGAAAGCACCCTAAAGGTGCACCTCCACACTGCCTACCCCAGTATCCATTAACCAATTCCATTGTCATTAATTAATCAGTTATTTTAGTATTCTGTAACACACATCCATAAACCAACACTGAGAGTCAGTGTCTAACCTCAGTTCATTTTAGACACAAGAGCACTGGGCAACAGACACCCTGTCTTTTTTTCGTGCCCAAGATTTATTGCCACCATTGTTTGAAGAGTTCTGTGTTGGAGTGTTAGACAATGCCAAAGACCATTTGGCAGAGAGTATACATTAAAGTCTGGGATTGATTCACAGAACTGCACAAACTGGAGGTTGTGTGCCACATGCTTGTTACCTCAGCACTCAGGAGATGGAAAACAGACAACATGAAGTTGAAAGTCGTCCTCAGCTTCATCATAAGCTAGGACCATTCTAGACTGCATAAGACACATCTATCTCAAATTTGAAAAAGAAGCAAAGCTAGTAGGGAGTGAGAGGGCATAGGAGTCACATGGCCAGGGGCAAAAATGAACAAAAGAAGTCAGAGGGGATGAGGGTTGTTTGGGGAATACAGGTTAACAATAGTTATCTTTTGTATACTTCTATTGAAAGAACAAACCTATGAGTCATTGCTTTATCGTTTGAGATACAGAAATGATAATTGGGTTTTTATGCTTTGTGAGAGAAAGAATAATAATTAACCCACAAATATTGAAGGGTTGTAGAGGAGTGAGGTTGGAGAAGGAGAATGATCTTGAGCCAAACAGAGTAGACAGATCAAGATTACATGAGAGCCCAGTAAATAATATAAACAAACCTAGCAGTTGTTAGCTCAGACAACTAGCAATCAACCGAGCACACCATATGCAACATTATTTTGCAAATGGATTCTCTACTCAGAGCTCTGCCTCCCCCATCTAAAAAGTCACCCCCTTGAACAAATACTGAAATAATAGATGATGTGAATAAAGTTTGCTGATGAAAAAAAAAGCATGAACAGCAAATTTAACATGACAATACCTATTTCTTTTTCAAAATTTGAAAGTTTGGGGGCAGGAGTTGAGGAGGAGTGGTATCTGTGGGGAAAATAAGTTCAGAAAAAAGAAAAAACATCCAGCTGAGATCCAGATGGGTCAGCCTCATTTCTGGGCAGCCCTAGAAGAACCATTTAATTATAGATCATTAGGCAAACAAAAGAAGGAGTTGTAATGGAAGACACAGTTGGAAGGTGGGCCATCCAGAGGGACCTTTAACCCAGTCTTTCAATACTACCAGGGAGAATTGCTCAACTAACAATTACTATCCACTGTTCTAGAAAATTCTTGGCCGAGGAAGATAGTACCTGTTTTATCTTCTTCTCAGTGTATCACTTGGTGGACTAATTAAATATTTTAGAAAGTGAATTAGTTAAATATTTGAGAATGTGAGTTTCAGGAAAAGCAAATCTTAGAAGAAGGATCTTTGGAGGAGAGAACAGGATCTTGATTGGGGAGGGTATATAAAGTATGTGGCAAAAAGAAAAAGGGGGATTATTTGAAACAAAAAAGGAAACCAGCAAGATGGGGGCAGGGAGACTAGGAGAGAATAATGCGGGGGGTGGGGGGGGAGAGAAATAAGAATAAAATACAGAGACACCAAGTCTGACAATGCCCCAGTGAAACCTGTATGCTGTCTTATAAATAGTGATACAAAGAAAGGGAGACCTGGATTCTCATTTTAAGTTCTCTAACCTTTGGCAATGTGACTGTTTCTAAAATGGCATACATTCTCAGACTTTCTTTCACTGCCCAGGAAATGATTTTAAAATGTTGTGAATATGAACTTGCAGTAGATAAGACCCCAAGGACTGATATACAATAAACAATGGAGAAATGAAAACTATTAGTATAAAATTTCATTTCAGTGGTGACATCACCAAACATTATGGTAATTCTTTATTGTATTTGGGAAATATTCAAAACCCCCCATGTGACTCTTCTTGCATGGTAGGCCCCACACTGATCACGAAGCTTCATATAATGGCAACATTTCTATCAATAAGCCAGAGTGGTTTTCTTTCCCTTTGTTTAGTAAAATAAATGCTTTTTCCACTTCTGTGTTTTTGCACATTCTGTTTCTCCCAAACTAGTTCCCTGCCTTTGCTTTCTGGGGTGCTCATCTTCCCCGTTAGACTCACATCTAAGTATCTTGCTCACAGTCTTTGATTTACTCTGCTGGGATCTGATCTCACAGGTCACAGCTCTTTACACAGCTGCCAGTTCCCAAAAGGTGATTTTGAATGTTTTATGGGTGGGTTATCTTTTTAATGCATATGCCTCCTGCAAGCTAACACTTGCTGTCTTGTGCTGAGCAAGAATCAAGACAGTTAGCTGAGTGACCATCGTCCTTACAGTATCACTGAGGAAAAATAGTTAGTTCTAACATTTACAACCTGGAAGAATTAATATAGTATCCCATGTCTCTGAAAATTATTCAGAACCAGCAAAAAATGAAGCAAGAAAAAATTTTACTGTCTCAAAGTACACTCTTGTCATCCAAATTATTTAAACTTGGGGCTATGTTACTGTTAGGTTTGATAAATAATGTCAGGGTTTTTTTTTGTTTGTTTGTTTTACATCCCTAAAATGTAATGTTTCTTTTATTTTTTATGTTTTACACAATATTTGTCTTACTAAAATATATATATATAGGTATTTCTATATAATACATAAATATGTATTTATTTATACATATATAATTATATTATGTACATACACACACACACACACACACAAATATGTGTGCATGCAGAGAGAGACAGAATGTTGTGTGGAGAGTAAAGAGAAAAACTGAAGCTAGATGGAGGAAGAATGTTATTTCATACATGGAAATTTAAAAGGAACAAAAGTTTTGAAAGTCATTGCTTCTAATTTCCTGTCATGTGTTTCCTCACTGGTGGGTAGGAAATTCTTCTCTCTGTCTGCTCAGAGTGCATGGTGTCTCTCCATAAGCACTTACCTAATCAGCACTGGGATCATATGGCACATGCTAAGCTATAATGGACAGTCTATAACTGTACTCTCTTTGCTTTACATAATTGGGCCATTTTAGAAGGGCATCCTGACTTTCCAGTACTCAACACTATGTAATGCTGTAATGAGGATCACAATTTTGAACACATTTCCAGAAGGAAAGTCTCATTTCATGTTTTTCTTGTAGTTTAGTTAATCTAAATCACAGACAAAGCTGAACAATGTCAGTGGTTCACACTATTATTCACTAGCAATGGGAATTCAGGAACACTGAAATGCATAGTTTCTTTGAAATAAAACAGAGTTGTCTTCAGGGGTCAGAACAGGGAAGCAGGACAGACACAGACATGGCACCCTAATAATCTCCATCCCAAGATGCACTCAGAGTAGAGCAGAAGTCATATTGCAGAAGAGGCGATAGTTAATGAGGACAGAAGTGAGTAGTTCAGGAGAGGGAATTACCAAGTAAGATCCTGCCACACTGTCAAAAATGTTGCAGAACAACCCAAATCCTTCACCCCTGGGTCAGCTTGATTCTTGTCAAAACTGAGAAGGAAGAGGTAGGGGGTGGAAACAGCCTCCTCTCCTCAAACCAGGGCAGTGCAGGATCCCTTCAGTGAGAATAACTCTCCAAGCACTTCATCTTCCCCACGCAGCAAGTCTAATAGATGTCAGTGTACAGCCTCTACATGGCCTTTTCCTTCCATGTAACCGCTGTGCCTGTATATTCATTCCCACCACAATTCTACTCTGGGGTCTCCATCCACCATACAGACAGGACAGGATAAACATTATGCATCATTTTTTTTCTTTTTTTCTAAATATTTTATTTATTTACATTTCAAATGCCATCCCCTTTCCCCTTTTCCCCTCCCTAGAAGCCCCCTATTACATCCCCCTTCTTCCTTTTTCTTTAATAACATTTTAATTACATGCAGGTATTAAGGTCAGTTCTAGGTTGAGAAACTAGCAATACAATAGATGCAAATAGTCAAATAACAAGCAAGGCAAAAAACAAAATTCTGTGAACACTCCCATGATCACTGTTTCTAAGGGCTTATCAGGATGACCGAAATATCTGAGACAACTTCCCTGTCCTAGCCCAATCTCATTTTCATGTCTGAAGCCAACTTCCTTGTTCTAGACTAAAATTTAGATTCCTGCCTGAAATTACTTCTTTATTCTAGACTAATGTCAGATTCCTGCCTGAAGCCCCCTTCCTTGTCCTTGGCCAATGTCATATTCCTGCCAAATAGCCCATTCCCTTATTCTTAGCCCATGTCAGATTCTTGCCAAGTAGACCCAAAAGCTCTCCACCTCTCCTCCTTTTTTATTTCATAAACAAGATTGAGCCTATCTTAGGTCATTCTGCTAAGAATGACTTTCTTACCCATCTTGGAATATGCATTATCAAAAGCAGTGCATTTATGTCTTAGGTTGGTAAGGCTCTGTGCAGAATCTTACCCATACTTGGCTTACCAGCCTGTTAATTTAGTGACTCTGTCTGGGGGTCCATTTTCAGTTTCAAGCCATGTACTTTGGCTGCCAACATTTTGATGTTGTTAAAGACAAGCTTTAACACGATGGGCAGTAATAAAATTATTCCCAGGACAAAAAGGGCTAGCATGATCAAGTTATATATGCCATTTTTGAAGCTTGATCAAAATAGTAATACTGACCTCAGGCCATGGGTAATTTTATCATCAGTATCTTCTGCATCAACATTCAACAGAGCAGCAATCTTGAAATTCATAAGTTCACTATGAAAAGTTAAAACATCCAAAGAGATGTTAGAATTATGTCAAATACACTGCATGTGTCTTTAAACTTTTTTTCTAATTATAATGACTACCACTGTAAATTTTAGAACTAACATAAATCCAATGGTATTTGGCTTGATACTCGAGATGGCTCCTTACTCTTAAAATCTGAACCTCCTTCCAATAATTTGAATAGGATAAAAAACATCAATTCATTGTCCCAAATGCCTAACTAAATCCTCTTGCATATTTAACACATTAGTAACATTTTTTGCTAAATGATTAACAAAAGTAGCTGTCTTAACTTCTTGTGTCAAAGCAATTGCAGAAGCAGTAGTGCTAGCAATTAATGTAATTAAAGCTGTTATACCAGCAAGAAGCAAGCCCACTACCCTCTTGTTTCTGCTTAAAGCCTGACTCACTTCTTCCAGTACTTGCAAGTTTTTTTCAGAAGACCAAAGTTCTGTGGTACTCATGGCAATAAAACAAAAGCTGGCTGATAGGCCTCCATAACTGACATGCTGGATTTCAAAACACTAACACAATTAGAAAGTGTACAATCAATACAACTTACATTAAGTACTGTAGAAGAAACAAAAGTAATTTTAACTTGACAATTAACACATGTATTAACACTTGTTTGAAATCCAACTTTATCTTTTG
This sequence comes from Rhabdomys pumilio, assembly GCA_030674055.1. Taxonomy (NCBI): domain Eukaryota; kingdom Metazoa; phylum Chordata; class Mammalia; order Rodentia; family Muridae; genus Rhabdomys; species Rhabdomys pumilio. The sequence continues at coordinate 35,040,212 of JANHMN010000006.1, forward strand.
CTAACATAACATCATAGAGAACTGCAGCTAATTTCCATGTATGTCTCTGAAAATGTCCAGAATCAGACTTCCAAATGAAGACTGTTATTTCCAATATTGGATTGATTTCTAGATCAGTACATAATTGAGTCTAAATAACTTGTCACATTTAAGAAAAATACAAGAGTCATTATAACTTCTTTTTTTTTTTTTTTTTGATTTTCTGTTCCACAAGGTCTAAAAACTTGAGGCAAGGCAGCTTGTACCATCAGGGATATAGGTAAGCAAAGGTGGATGGAGAACATATGTCCAATACCAGTCACCATTGTCAGGGTACTCACCAAGCTCACAGGTCAGCATCATTCTTTGTCTGGACATCAGTATGTCTCACGCATCGTTCTGGCAACCACCATGCTCCTTTGGCATTCTGCAGAAACAACACAAACATGCCTTCTTCCCCATATTAAATACTTACAATCTTGGGCATGTTAGAGCTCCTGGGAGTTCAGCTTCCTCTGGGTTTTGAGAAATTGAGTGCAGAGCTAGAACCCTAGGACTGCTCTGGGCATCAGTGCACACAAGAAAGGTCAACATTATGCATCTTGAGTGTAGGGGACAGACAGGCATGTGGACAGAAAGGAGAAGTAATAAAACATATGTTTCTGGGTATGCCCATATCTGTGTCATAATTCAAGTTTCTAAGAAGTCATCTAAAAATGTAGTTGTAGACACTCAGGTCAATATCAGGCATGGTAGCTCACACATAAAATCTTAATATATGGGAGGCAGTAGCAGGCAGATTATCATAGGGTTTGAGGCCAGCCTAAGCTACAGAATAATACTATGTATAAAAACCACACCTACGCCACAAAAATTAAGGAAAAGAAATTAGTATAAAAATAAATATTTCCAGAATGTTTCCTCCCTCCTTTGAGTGGTGTACTGACTTCACTGCCCACTTCACAGTGTAGTAGACCAAAACCTCAAGGACATATTCTGACTTCAAGTACAGTTTTCCTTTTTATTGTTTGAGAATTTTATAATGCAAAAAGATTCTTGAAATGAAAGAACTGCAATCACTTTGAAGTGGGGAGAAATCAATCATACATTATACCTGTACTTGACCAAAGCCCTGTGTAAGTAGTAATTAACATACTGTTAAATTTTGCATCAATCTCCTTTTCTGAAATGGAAAAAATAAATGTCAGCCTCTGAATTGTGTTTCCGGACATGATTTTGGCAGTAGCTGGCTAACACTATTAATGCATAAAATACATGAGATTATAGTTTAAGTGTAGGGACAGGAAAGATGAGAAAATGGAACAAAATAATAAATTAATAGAGCACACACCTAGTCATTGTACAGAAATGTGGACATGTGGCAGCTGTGAGTAGGAAGGCAATGGGGGACTTGCTGTGTGCTTCTGTGGTAATGGGTCAAACAGGCTGAAAATTTAAATGTGTTTCTAACTTCAGACCACACAGAAGCACAATACAGGAATGTAGGTTGAACTAAACTTTGCTGTGAGAAGTAAAATTGTCCACCTTTGGTTGGGAAGTAGAGGAAAAGGAATTGCATATATAAAAACACAGAGCTCATTAGGAAATGATTTTCTTTTCAGTTGATATAAGTAATAACAACTTAAAAAAGATACTTTCATTTACTGCACCCAATTTAAGGAGAGTAAAGAAGACAAATTACACTTAGAATATATCTAAATTTACATGATTTACAGAGATCTGAAATTCAACGCATGCCATCTCTTCTCCAGATTTCTGATCAACAGATAATCACCCCAGTAAAAAAAAAAAAGTAGCAAACCTGGGTCACAAGTAAAGAAATCATATTAGCTAATAAATATTAGCTTAGGAAATTAGGCTTAACTTACTAGTAATCAAACAGACAATAGTTATCAAATCAGAGATAATTTAAAATATATGATTTCATTTTAAGTCCACCTGTGTAAGATTCTCTGCTCTATCATCCTTATTGAGAGTGTTGGTCTATCTGCACTTCCATACACAACCATCTAGGCCAAGAAACTCCCTCAACCTTCATATCTGATCATCCATTTTATCTTGCCAGGTTCCTCATCTCTCATTCTTCTCCAACAGCAAACGCCACCCTGATATCAGTAAGGATTCTATGCAGTCAGGTACCAGCCATTCCTCTTAGATCAGCTGCCTCCCCTTACTCACTCCCCTCCTTGACCTCCATTCTGCTCCTTGGCTTTATGTAATCCGGAGGTGAGCACAACAAATTCCTATTGTTTTAGTCCCTAAATTAGTTGAGATTTCTAAAATAAAGACTTCCATACTACACTGAAAAAAATTATACCTGTGGTATACATATGTGTGTGTGTGTGTGTGTGTGTGTGTGTGTGTGTGTGTGTGTGTATAGCTGAATAAAACTTAAAATGAATAAAACAACTTCAGACATGAGAATTAAAATGACTGAAATATAACTTTATATAAGAATATAGGTAATATTAAAATATGCTGAGCAAAGAAAACTTGGTTCAAGATATATATATATATGCATTTGTGTAAAAATTTTCAAAGTTTATATTTTGAAATTTTCTATGGGAAAGCAAATTGACCAGTGTTTTTCAACCTGTGGGTAAAAACCCCTTTAATGCTGAATGACTCTTTCCCAGACGTTGCATAAGACCATCAGAAAACACAGATATGTATATTACACTTCAAAAGAGTAGCAAATTTACACTTATGAATTAGCAATAAAATAATTTTATGATTGGCTGTCACCACAACATGAGAAACTGTATTAAAAGGTTGCAGCATTACAAAGGTTGAGAACCACCAAAATAGGTTAATAAGCTGAGAAAGTTATCCAACCAGTTTTGCAGTGCACAGATGTCTCTTTAGAAAGTAGAAGATAGGCAGGCCTATAGAGAGATGGTTCAGCAGCGAAGAGTACTTTAGTACTCCTCTAGAGAACCTGAGTTTAGCTCCCAATACTCATGGCAGACAACTCACAAATGCCTGGAACGCAGCTCTCGGAACCTGAATCTTATCTACAAGCTCTGCAGACACATGCACACACATGGCACACACAAAAAACATGTCAGTAGAGATAAAACTAACCTTTAAAAAAAAGAATAATCATTTGGAAAACTATCTAAGACCATAAAGATTCCAGATCATCTAGATATGAAGTGGGTTTTCACTGGCACATGAGAATTGCAAAGGCTTCCAGAAAAGAGCCCAGTCCCTAAAGTATTGAAACTTCATAGGTCTGAGTAGTGTGAATGTGAATGTCAGTTTCTTATTCTATAAGTTTTCCATAAACATTAAACATTGTCTATTATAAAGTGGAACAAAGGTTAAAATATCATAAAATAAATTAAAGTTAAAATAAAAGGAAAACTTCTTTTATGCTATTAAATATTAAAGTATTCAAATTTCACTCTGCCTGTCTAGTCAGTAAATATTGTACAAATATACACATCCTATAAGTATGAATTGTAGCACTATAGGGTAATTTTGTTTCTAGGGGAAAATTAATTAACCTCCTTGTAATTCATCATATGTAAATTAGTGAAGTCTTCATGACACACATTATCCAAGAAAATCTTAATTGTTGTAATGAGGTATGTTGATAACTTATATGATAAGCTGACAATATCAATATAACAGGGCTGGAAAATAATAATGTGTCAAAGCACTAGGATACCAACATGAGAATTTGAGTTCAAATCCTCACAATTCAAGAAAGAATTGGACAGGTAGCACAGTTGTCTGCAATCCCTACACACCTACAGAGAAAGTGCAGCTAGAGACAGGAGTATCCCTTGAAACTCACAGGCCAGCTATCCTGGTGTATTCAGTGGAAAACAACTAAAACAGGTAGTAGCCAAGATGGAAGATAAGAATGACACTCAAGATTGTCCTCTGACTTTGACAGAGCACATACATGGTCTCCCTCTCCCTCTCCCTCTCCCTTTCCCTCTCCCTCTTCCTCTCCCTTTTCCTCTCCCTCTCCCTTCTGCTCCCCCTCACACTCCTGACAATTCTTAGTGAACTGAAGGAAAACAAGTAGACCACATCATGCTGTTAGATTCAGCCTTCTCAACCCTCAGTAATAAACGGACAACTACATACACACCTCCCAGACCTGCCTCAATGTAACTTGCAATTTACTCAGGATCTCTAGATTATATCTTTTCCATGAACTCTTTTTCCCATGCTCAGCTTTAAAATCAGTAGCCAATCTAGCTTTGGAATTTCTCATGAGATAATTCATCATGTCTAGGATATTTTACAAGAGTTTCTCTTAAAATAGTCACAAATGGGCTACCCCATGTAAGACATGTGATCACAGCTCCCCAGAATATTGTTCTCTCCCTTACCAAGACAGTACACTGGCTTTAGTGTTCAGTTGGATTTTTTTTTAAAGTAATCTGATGTAAACAACTGAGTAACATCATTCATGTCTTTATCACTTACATGTTACAAACAGGAACGTGGTTGGCTCAGTAACATAACATGACTTGTTAAATTCAGGACATGTTGTTTAAAGAACTTTCAGTATTCCGTTACCAAAAGTATTTCCTAAACTCCTTGTTCCTTAAAACTCAGGGAGGCCAACAAACTGCTATCTGCTTAGGGTACTGGAAAGTCAAATGTCAAACTAGCCATTGTTAGATCTGAACAGATAATACTAATACATAATTTTTAAGATTTTAGTATTTATACCATAGTACTTTCAGATATTCTCTTCTTGTATCATAAACATCACACAAATATTGTTTAAATACAAGGCAATTTACGTAAAAGTTTTTGTCATATATGTGATAGGACAAGAATAAACAGAATCTCCAAGGGAATGAAGGGAACAAAAGGAAGGAGGGGAGGTAGTATAAGGGATGGGTGGGGTACGGTTGGGAACACACTCAAAGTATATTATGTATCTGTGTAAAAATGTCTTATGCAACTCAGTGCTATGCATATGAATATATGCCAGTAAAAAAAAGCAGTAATACAAATTAAACATTGAAAGAATGTGTCCTTGAATAAATCAAAACATGAATGCTTTCTTCATTGCTTACAATGATCACTCATAGGAAAATAGTCAAGCATCTACAATTTCAGAAATTAATAGTTAAAGCAGGAGGATTATACATGAATATTTTAGAACAGATAGTGTTAGAAGACTATCTGTTAGAGTCAGAAAAACTCTGACTAAAGAAAAAAATATATGCTTAGGGATTGGAGGGATGAAGAAATAGCTCGTCAGTTAAGAGAACTGGCTGCTTTTCTGGAAGATCAGGTTTGTTTCTCATCTCCAGGGTGGCTCACTATTGAGTCACTCACTGTCTATAAGTGCAGTCCCAGCAGGATATGTCACTGTGTTCTGGTCTCCAGGGCCAACAGTCATGTTTGTGCTGCACATAGATACATACAGGCAAATACTCACATACATAAAATAATAAAAACTAATTAAATATTCTTTGAAAAAATCCTCTCCTCAAAATTTGAAGAGTTGATATTTCTATCATTTGAAAGGAACAAGGGGGCTGGAGAGATGACTCAGTGGTTAGGAACACTGACTGCTCTTCCAAAGGTCCTGAGTTCAATTCCCAGCAACCACATGGTGGTTCATAACCCTCTGTAATGGAATCTGATGCCCTTTTCTGGTGTGTCTGAAGAGAGCTACAGTGTACTCATTAAAAAAAAAATAAATTTTAAAAAAGGAGAAGGAAAAGAAGAAAGAGAAGGGGGAGGAAAAGGGGGAGGGGGAGGAAGAAGAGGAGAAGGAGAAGGAGAAGGAGAAGGAGGAGAAGGAGAAGGAGAAGGAGAAGGAGAAGGAGAAGGAGAAGGAGAAGGAGAAGGAGAAGGAGAAGGAGAAGGAGAAGGAGAAGGAGAAGGAGAAGAAGGAAAGAAGGAGAAAGAAAAAAGGAGGGGAACTGCATGCTGTTGATCAATAACCCTGCATAGAGGATAGAGTTAATAAAATTGTATTCTGAAATTTGGTCAGAAATCATCAAGTAACTGAAAAGGGAGATGAAGACACTAAGGCATGGAGCAGAGGGATGTTTCCTTTCCTCCTCCTCTTCTTGTCTGAGCTTCTGTCATGAAGCAGAATCCAAGGGCCTCGGGCTGAACAAGGGATGAGATATTTCCTCTACCACACTACTAGACTTCATCTAGCTTCCTTCAACCAAGGAAGCTATAGGAAAATATGCCTAGTCCTAAAGTAGAAAGAACTTATATATACCCTTCTGGCCATAAAAATGCCCCAGACCTCCAGCTTGAAGAATTCCATAATGTGAGCCACAAATTCTTCCTTCCTTCCTTCCTTCCTTCCTTCCTTCCTTCCTTCCTTCCTCCCTCCCTCCCTCCCTTCCTCTTTCTTTCTTCCTTTCTTTCTTCCTTTCTTTCTTTCTTTCTTTCTTTCTTTCTTTCTTTCTTTCTTTCTTTTGTTCTTTCTTTCTTTCTTTCTTTTACTGTCCAGTTTTTATCCCTCTCCTTGTCTGCCCTCTGACTGTTCCTCATTCCATAGCTTCTCCCGCCCCCCACCTCCAGTCTCCAAGAGGATGTCTCCACCCTCCCACCCCACAAGGTGTCCCCACTCCCTGGGGCCTCAAGTCTCTCAAGGGTTAGGTCTTCTCTCACTGAGACCAGACCAGGCAGTCTTCTGTTGTGTATGTGTGAGGGCCTCATATCAGCTAATGTATGCTGCCTGGTTGGTGAGCCACAGATTCTTAAGCAATTTCCTCTTGCTTAATTTTTAAGTTTTGATTTTTGATCTAAGGTAAATCATAAAGAGACCATTTCTGACACTTGCTGATTGTGAGAAAAGACTTAATTTTAAAATTAAAAAAAAGTTATTTTCCAATAGGAATTAAACACTTCAAATATATGTGACCATCATCAAGAGTACTGGAGTAAGTTAAGCTGAATAAATATTATAGAAACTAGTTACATGAAAAGTAATCTTATTCCTAAATAATTTTAAAGTATAAATATAAAATTCCTTTATAATTTTGTATTAAAAACCAAGAGATTAAGAACTACTTTCAGTCATTCAGTTTTGATGTTCTGCAATGTTTTATTCTGCAGTTATTTCCCTTATGAAAACTATGTTTCCTGACCTGGGCATGCTGGTACAAATTTTATCTCGGTATACAAAAGGTGAGACAGGAAGATTACTGCTAGTTCTGTTGGTTTGAAAGAAGTCTGTAATACATAGCAACAATAATAAATAATGTAAAGAAAGAAAATAGAAATAAAACAAGCCAAGTTTTCTGACCAAAATTAGAAGAGACTGCCTCAAGATCATTCTCAATATTGATCGAGTGTTTCTAGGCTGGAACTCAGATTCTAAATGTGCTGTTTAGATTCCATTATTAAACAGAGATAAAAATAAATCTAAAATGCCACATGGCACAAAGATTTACAGAATAGCTTGAATACTGCCTTGTTAAGTATGTATAAAGCTTGAAAACAACCTATTTGTTTGGTTTCTTAATCAAACCTCTAAATAGAAAATTTGACATGATTTTATGCCATTTATAAAAACAAACTATTTTACTTAAAACAATAATTTCTCAAATTCTGTGTGGAAAACAAGAACAATTTCTAGACAGAAAAATCATCTTTATGAATGACTGATAAAAATACTTACAAAACACAAGGGCGAGTAAATTCTGCCTTTTAGGCAAACAACCCCTCAATCTCAGACAAGTGCAGTTAAATCTTTCAAAAATATTAAGAATTTATGAGTATTTATTAACAGTTGAGCATTAAAGTAGAGCTATTTTAGAAACTCTCAGTAATAACACATAGATCATAACTCAGATAGAATAAATGTAGTGAGAAAAAAAAAACCAAATTTGGTGTCACTCCAGAATAATCAGTTACTAAAAGGACATTTTTAAAGAGCACATGGAGTCTGTTCAGAAATACAAGCAACATTTGGAGCTAAAGGGCAACCTGCTTGCTGCAGATGGTCTGTGTGTCTTTCTGGAGAAAGTCTGGAAGCAAGACTTCCCAAAGAAACATCCGGGTTCACTTTCTTAGTTTCTGAGGAAATGGTTTCTCACAGTCATGGTTGGAGAAAAGGCAAGCTCTCTACCCACAGGGTCCAGCATCAGGCAAAGATGGGAAGCAACTTGTCAGAGCAATTGAACCAGGCTCTCTCTTATTTGTTGACAGATCTGTAGCATCTTTGATCAAGGGCATAGCTATTAGAAAACAATCCTCGAAGCTGCTTAGTTGAAAAGGAGCCCAGTTCCGTTTTGAGACTGATCCTTGGATCTTCATGGTCCACGCTAGTGGATGGCATTGTTGATGTGCACCAGAGGTAGGTCTTATGCAGTGCTCTGTGAGTTGCTAGTATTAGCTAAAGTGTTGGATGGGAGGTAGCATTATAAGGACCTGAGTATATCTAAAGGCGATGAGCCACTGTTGAGTCTGTCCAAGGATCTGTTCTCCTTTCTAGCCACACAGAAAAAAAAAATGATGGAAATCATCTCTGTCAGACATGAAACTGACTGCATTCAAATAACTGGCTCATCATCCCAATTTTTCAGTATTAATCCCAGAGACCTAGTTGCTAAAATTGAAGAATATGTCATAATGTCTTCCACTTTACAAGTTAGAATCAACTCTGTGCCTCTACCACTTGATGTTGGGCACAAGTCAAGTCTATTATTATCATTATTATTACTCTTTCAAAGCTGCAGCTGTATCCTTTATTCAAAATCAGCTGAAGAAGGATCCTGGAGATATATTAGCTTTGTAGAGTGGGAAAGAGACATGTGTTTGGTCTGCATCTCTATGAAATAAGAATGAGTATATTAATTCCTCAAGTTAAAGTAAAATGAAAAAATTTAGAATAACAAAAAGATGGATATTCATTTCATAAAAGCGAATTTCCAATTCCTGTTGTGTGTTTGCATGGGCAAATAGGCAAGCAGACAGGATTTGCAGTGACAGTCTGAGAAAGCAGATGATTCTGCTAAATCAGGAGACATCTGGGGAACTCAAATAACAGCAGTCAACATTTAAAAGAAATATGTGTGACATTTGATGGTTTGGGTTGTGTTTGTAATTTCCAAATACTAAAAAGCATATACCTTAATTCAAGACACAATATTCCATAAACCCCCGGAAGACGCAATGTTAAATTTCATTTCATATTCTTTGGAATGTCACCTTAACTACACAGCCCACTTTAACCATAATGCAGACCGGATGGGAAGGCAGCAGAACCACTGAGAGGAGAAATCCCATTCCACTGTCTAGAAACTGGATTGTTACTTTCCTTACTACTGTGACCATTTATATGCCAAGAAGTAAGATGAGGGAGCGTTTATTCTGGATCATGGTTTGAGGAGACAATCCATGGGAAGAGTGGTGGAGAGAATAGCCCTTGGTTACGGCAACAGGAGCAAGTGACTGTTTCCTCCAGTCTGGATGGATCAGGAAACAGAGAGAAGACAAGAAGTATGCCAAGTTACAGAACTTTACTCTTCCACTCACCCAAACTCAGAACTCCACTCCCTTGTGCAAAGCTCTACTTCCTAAATATTCCTCAACCTCCTCATAGAGTATCACTGGCTGGAGACCACAAGTTTAACTACATGACCTTGTTGAGTGTACTTCACAAACTATAATATAAACTATTAATAAACCACTACAAATTGTTACAAAGTCCATTTCTGCTAAGAACATAGAGGCATTTCCTTCAATGTCAGGCTGTTACAAACCTTTGCAGATTTTTTTTCTCTCTCTCCATTCTTTTTCTCTTTATATAGCTAGACTAGCCCTAACTGGGTGAATTTGCTTGTCCTAGTGATTACTGCTGAACTATGTTTAACTTTTATCATACAAAATGATTCTCAATGAGAACCTACTTCTAGGACATACACCTGCAAAGCCTTATGTTATGTTAACCTTATGTTAAAGGATCGCACAGAGGCCCACTAGTTGGATCACCACTGCTAAAAAGCCTGACAACCTGAGTCCAATCCCTGGGACCCAGACTGGTAGTTGTGGAGAGCAGGCTCCCACAGGTAGCCCTCCACCCACTTACACAGTCATGCAGATAAATAAACTTAATATAGTAAAGTAGTCTTGTTGCTTTTTTAATCACGATAAATGGCACATAAAGAAAAATATTGTTTGGGGATACTGTGTTTGTGTACATGTTTTTGCATTTGTGTGGATACACATGGGTGTGTGTTCATGAATGAAGAGACCTGAGGTTGACATTAGGTCTCCTACTCACTAATGATTCTACTAGTAGAAGTCGTCAGCTTATCCCAGAGATAACCTGATGAGGCCATCTGAGGGCTGAGATTACAAACTGTACACTATACCCTTCCATTTTATTTAAGTACTGGAAATTCTAACTCCAGACCTAATTCTAGACCTCACACTTTTGTGAAGGTGTTTTATGCACTGAACCATCTCCCTGGCCTCCCAAAAGTAATATTCCTAACACAAGATGTTTTTCTTTTATGGATTCTTAAACACCTCAATTGGTTAGACCTCCAGAGACTAACTTTACAGCCTTCCTAATTTGTTTTTGTTCCTTGGTTTTAGCATTCATTCTAGCCATTTATTCAATCAATCTATTTGACATTCAATGAACTACTCACAAATTCTTCTGAATTACCCATCAGAATTAGAATAGTAGTATCACTATCCTTCAAATACCACTATTTGTGTGACTCTCTCTATAGTTGCTACTTCAATAAATTAAAAAGGACTAGACTACATCGAAGCATGGGAGAAGGAGATCGGTGTGTACATTTTGACCATAAGATAGGATTTGCCACAGAGTGAGATAGTCAAAGGTACAAGGAAATAACTCATAGTATATTTAGTTTTAAACACTGAATAAAATATAACTGCAGCAGATGCATTTATAAAAGTATTTTAAATGTTACAAGGAAACATTATTTCATACAAATTAATAGATACCAATAGACTACATGTGAGTCTTCTAGAATGAGGCTTGAGTACATTAATTACATCTTTATTTTTGTAAAGAATTCTAAATTTAATGAGAGACTTAATGGTAGTTAGGACCCCAAGAACCAAGTTCCATTGGAGAAATAAACACATTTTTGAGGTACCTGGAAAGTTTTCCCCATATCATACAATTTCTCCCAATCCAAGCCATCTCAATCATTAATCTTTAGTTAAAGCAAAAAGATTTGCCACGGGGAAGTGCTAAACAGGATTTGAAATGAAAGATTAATGACATAGGACTTTAAATATTTCACAGTCCATATGACTCAATGAAAGTGGAACGCTGGAGAGCTTACAGGATCTAGAGCTTCTGCGGGTATGGAACAATCATTATTAGTCATTGATAAAGATTTCTCTCAACACAGAAACATTTGAGGCTCTGCTACATGGCCCGTAGAAAAGACTTTTCCTCTGTCATGCAGACCACATGTGGCTGTGGAAGTAAGTTACAACCCAGATGGATGTTTCACAGAGAACGAGAACCAACAGCTGTCTTGAGCAAAAGGAGTTGTATAAAGCTACACCTTTTATCAAATTAATTCCCCTAACACCAAGAGATTTGAAACATCCACCTTAACCTATTCACAGATGATTGGCTAACCTGAAAACATTAACCAGAACCAAAGTTGCCAAACTCCAGGGAAAATATAGATACGCTGGAGTAAAGGAGAGGAGTTATTCAAAGAAATCTAGGTTCTCACTGGTCAGAATAGGTCCTCTGATTAGGGTAAGTCTCTGGTAGGAGAGATTTGGAGCTCAAGAGCCTGCAGAAAAATACCTTCTAACTCTGGGGATTTGGAAGGACAGATGTACTAGAATAATCCCTTTAAGGTTAATTTTTGTTTGATTTGTTTCTGTTTTACACTTTAACAACAAACTGCACTCTGACCCAATACCAATTCAGTCCACAAATAGTCGCAAGCAATGAAACTAAAACACAATTGTTCCATCCTAGGTGACATAATGATACCAACTTCTCTTAGAATAGGTTGAAAATAAGTAAACTATAAAAATAACACACGGTAAGATCAGGATGGGTCATTTTTACTCTTTAAATGATTTCACATCTTAAAGTACACATTACAGATAGATGTAGGAACAGCTTAATGTGTTTTAGCTTCATGATGACTGTGAATCTCTTCTAGTCGCCAAATGTAAAAACAGAGTTTGGAGAACAGCAACTTGTCATCGAATAGTGTGGTAGTCCCTGTTTGTTTCTAACCTGGTGCTCCAGGGTGTTGGAGTGTTGGAGCTTCATGGCTAACTCACTATATGCAGAAGAAGGTAATATAAGCAAAGACAGTCTGTGGTCCTGTCTTCTTTTCCTCCTACTCCTTCCCTTCCTTCTGAATCTCCGTTGAAGAGAGTTCATTTACAGTGACTCCTGGGACACAACGGTGGGAACTATCTTATGGAAATCACTGGCTTTCAAAATATTTACTTGGAACTTTTACTGTTTAATTAATCTGACCAATGTAGAAATTGGCATTGGTACTTTGACAGAATTGAATCAAAACCTAAAATCTATAACACATAACACAGCATTCCAGTATTACTAGTAAAGAGGGAAAATGCTTTGGCATCTTTTGGTGTAGGAAAAGCCAAGACATCAGTCCCAATGTCATTTGGGATCAGATAAAACATGAGCCAAATACTTGGTGCTTTGGAAGCTTATAGATGGATCTTTCAAAGAGGACACATGTTGTATGAGTTTACAAATATTGATATTTGACAAGATCAAATAGCTGTAAACTGAGGCAAAGAGGAATTATAAGTAAACAACACTTAAAAAGATGAGAAGACATTCAGAAATTTAGGAACTGATCATGAGGCAAAAGTCACTGAGTGGAAGATTTCCTGTAAAATTTCTACTTTGAAAGAAATAACATTAAGAGGCTCCTTTCCACCAGATTCATCAGGATTGCAACGTCTCTGCCTGTGCAGTTCCCAAAGCAAACTTATGCAAGGTCATCTGATTCGGAAAGTGATATAAACAAAGATGGAGGAATGAGAAATTCACCAGAGAGAGAAAGAAAGAGAGAGAGGGAGGGAGAGAGAGAGAGAGAGAAAAGGGAGAGAGAAAGGGAGAGAGAGAGGGAGAGTAAGAGAGGGAGAGAGAGACAGAGACAGAGAGACAGAGACAGAGAGAGACAGAGAGAAATTAGCTATTGATAAAAGCAATTGTCCATCTTGCATGGATTTCTGGGGCTTAGAGTGTTCATCTTAGAATGTTTCACTGAAGAGAAGATTTAGCAGTGAATAGTTAATCCACTTTGGCTCCAGGTGGGTCATGCACATGCTGCACCTGACCAAGAGCTCTGGATTCACAAATGAAACACACACACATACACACACACACACACACACACACACACACACACACACACACCAGCTAATTTTGATATGCCTTGACTATCTCAATGGCTAAGCACTTCTAAACCTCTCCAAAGCAAGCACAAAACTTCTCTCCAGTATTCCTGAGTTAACATCTTTTAAAATCTCTACTTTATCTCTACTACCTCAGACCAAATGGATTTTTGCATGCTGGCAGGTCTTTAAGACTGCTCTCTTAGTTTCTCTGTTATGGAAATTCTGTCTGTCCTTCCTCCTTGGTCCCGTGCCCACAAGATCTAAAAGTCTCACTTCTGTCTTCCTATCCAGACAGCTGTATGGCAATTCTTTATTATCAATAGAAGCCAAATGGGGGCAGGGACCCTCAGTGTTGGGAAGTACAGCTTTTGGGAACTGAATTAAGACAAAGGATTAGAACTAATCCCCAACAAGAAGGCAGAAGGGTTGCTTCCATAGGCAACCATTCCCAATGGCCAAGGGTGGATTCATTTGTGATCATTTCTCTGGGTCCCATTTTGGCTTTATGTATTTGACTAAGCATTCTCTAAGAATGCCAAGTCAGAGACTCAAGAACAGCAGATAGCTGATTTGGAAGACCCTGGGTAATACCTGAAGCAAACTGCTCAAAGCCTACTTGAACCTTGATAGTTTTAGACACAGGAAAGTATGAGAGTTCCAAAGAGAGTGTAGTGTGTCAAATAGAAACTCAGCAGAGTCGAAAGAATTTGGCTTCTGAACAAGAAATAAAAAAGAAAAGATGAGTTTTGAAGATTGTATTTCAAAAAAAAAACACCTTTGTTGATGCTGATGATGCAAAGCTGTCTAGAAATGGGTCAGGAAATCTACTGAGTTTTTAAAGAGAAAATACACTATTTTTGCCAATAAAATATCAACCATTCTTAATAAAAAGGAACGTGATTTTGAAGTTTGAAATTAAAATGACCACCAGACAGCCCAAAGCCCACAATGGAAAAACCATCTAAGAAACGTGTGCAACTTGTAGAGTAGGCAAATTTCCCAAGATCTGATTCAGGTACTATCCAAGAAGATGACGAAAGAGAAGGAGCATCCAGAAGGCAGAGATGGGGCTCCTTGCTCCAGGATGGAGAACATGCACAGAAAGAAGGAAAGCATCTACACAAGGTGTCTCCTGCACGGCCAAGAAGGGCTCCTCATATGCCTGCTGAATGAGCTGCAGTAATTGCTATCTCATTCCTCCTAACATGAGTTAGACAACAGTTCCAAACTGTGTTTCAAGACAAGTCTCCGAGGCAAGTATGAGTGTTCTAGTTTCACTTCCATTACAGTGATCAAATTCTATCACCCAATACAACATCAGGGAGTTTATTTACCTTACGACTCCTGTTAGAATTCATCATTACTACAAAGTTGCAGGGGCCAGAGTTTAAGACAAATGTCCACACCACACCCATAATCAAGGACAGGAAGAAACAAAGGCACCCATGCTACCTATTTGTAGTGTGAGTCTTAAAACAACAACAAAAATTAATGAACTAATGAATGAAACTTGAAATTTTTTCAATCATACTTATCTATCAAACTTCCTCATTGAAATGAGAGTTTTCAACATCTACCTATCTCTAATCTACCCATTCATTCCATGTATTTGTATTTCATTCAGACCTTATTCAAATTTTTGTCAAGCCTGAGCATGCTTGGTCATGTATGAATTGACAACATGCATTGCTGGAATAAAAACTTGAGAACAGATAATGTGTAATTCTATTCCTTACTTCCTTTCCCCTTAGTAAATTTGACCACCTTCTTGAGTATGTGACAGAATCATTTAGTCTAAAGCAAGAGAAGGAAACTCTAGCTAGGTAATTTAATAACCTATGTACTACATGGTATGAAGTAGCATTTGGGTGACCTTAGAGGAAACAGGGAACAACCATAAAGACCATTCAGCCTGGAACAATGGCTACATTACTGCTATGACTCTATGCAGACACCTTAGGTTTCTCTTGCCAAGGATAACAACAATAGTCACTAGATGTGCTACTAGAGTCTGCTGCTATGGAAATCAGTTAAAGCTGCCACTACTGAGAAAGTGCTTGACTGCTGGATTCATCACCTCCCTCTCCAAAATCTAGCCTGTTTTTTAGCTAAAGAGCAAGGCAGGTGACAACATGATGGCTTAGTGGGGAAAGGTACTAATTGCTAAGCTTGATTACCTGAGTTTACCCCTACACCCACATGTTGGAAGGACAAAACTGACCCCCACAAATTGTCTTCTCACCTCTACACAAGTCCACAAATGGGCATAATATAATTCAAAACAAACAAATCAACAAATAAATGAATAAAATAATAAATAAAATAATAAAAATAAAATTTAAATCAAGAGAAGAGGGCTGGGGAGATGACTCAACAGTTAAGAGGGCTTGCTATTGTTTTTAGAAGACCTTAATTCAATTGCCAGCATCCACATGAGACACCTCATATAACCATCTATATTTTCAACTCCAGGGTATCAGATGCTCTCTTCTGGACACTGGGAACATTGTACTCATGTGTACAACATGCACACTCATACACAGAGCATCATATACACACAACTTACAACATAAATAAACCTTTAAAGTTAAGCTATTTTAAAAAAAAAGCTGAACAGGTGGCACATACCTTTAAGCCCAATACTTGGGAGGCAAAGGCAGATGAATTTCTGTGACCTTGAGACCAGCCTGGTATTCATAGTGATTTCCAGAACAGTGAAGACAGCATAGTGAGACTCGGTCTCAAGAAAGAAAGCAAGATAAGACAGGGAACAAACATAGGTTGCCTAAGGAGGATGACCAAACAAACGATTTGGAAAATTTCTAACGCATGAAATCTATTTTGGAGCCCGGTGGCCAGAAGCAATGACCAATGTCCATGATAATCCTGGTGCTAAGAAAATATCTCTGGAAGATGACAAACTAGAGGAACATAAGAGGGGTGAGTGCAATGGTTACTGCTCTTCACATGTAAACAACACCTGGGGCACGTTGTGAAGCTCCTAGGAATTCAGCAAAATCATTAACTCAGTCCCATCTAGTTCAACAGAAGTCACAGAGCTACTGGGAATGAGCTCTGTAAGATGCTCTCAACCCCAGCCAAAGAGCAGGAAGAGGAGCTCAGTGCTGGGTAAAATGGTGAGAAAGACTGACTAGGCCTTTGCTATCAAAGGGAAGTGAGCAATTAGAGCAATTTCCCTGACACTGCAGGCAGAGGCAGGTAGTTTCCTGGCTCATCTAGGCTACTGCTTCAAACATGGACTCATGTAGCCCATGGACACTGTCCTATTAGCTCCAGGTCCCAGCAAGTAACTCAGGAATGTGCCCAGTGTAGAATGAGCCTCATTTCTAACAAGCCCCTTTTAACCATGTCTAAGTATCTATGATTTTTTTTTGGTCTTATTGATCTAGGCTACATTTAAAAGAATAACCTTTGGAGATGGATAACCAATGCCATATGCCCTAAATTGCTATTATGTTTAAAGCAGAAGGTGTCAAACCAAATGATGAAAAATGAGCACTGGGTTCTCTCTCTGGCTCACTCACCAGAGTCCCACTGACTACACTAGGAATGAATCACCTGCAGTGACATTTAGTTAGTGATGCCATTATGATTAATGTGTCATTTAGGCCAGTCCCCATTATGAAGAGGCTTGTCACACACTCACCAGTGCCTCTGACTTCTAAGCCTTGTCCCTGTGGTTTAGTAGGCACCACCACTTGGAATAATTAGGAATAAAAACTGATTTACAGGGCTGTAAAGTGATGCTGAGAAAGGAGTTCATATACTCAAGTGAAGGTCTTCTTACTAATACTCAGAATCTTCCCTGTATCTCAGAACAAAGCAACAGTGGTGCAGAAGCAATAGTACCTAAGGAAAGCATTTTTACTCATTTTCTTTTCTTCTGTTGCAGTCATGTACCACTGTAAGCACTGGTTTACTTCTTCAGGGAGAGATGTATCTTGGATAAGCTGGACCCCTCCTCCCATCTTTTCGAAGCCATTTAGTTTTTGTTGTTGTCGTGTTTTTCTATTTATTTTCTAATACCATCACAAAATTCAAACAGTGTATCATGAAAAGCCAAAACACTATAGTAAATGGTTTTCTCTTAGTGAGTAAGAGGAACAATACAAGAGAATCACACATCTTCATCGCTAGGTAAGGAAGACCCATGTCAATTGCCATGAAGGGAATTTTGTTTCTGAGAGTCCAACAGCACCCTGGCCTTCCAGCTTTCTGGAGAAATTGTTATTTACCAAACAGCTACTTGATCTGTCTAGCTGAACATCTCAACCACAGAAAAGCAAGAAGCCTGGAATTAAAGGGTGGATGTTCACATGCTGAGGCAGAGGACAAAACCAGAGATGCACATCTGTGCTGATTTGGGTTCTTTAAGTCTTGGATCTCTCCTTCAGAGATCAGCACTAGTGAAGCACTCTCTGAGATAATTACACGGTGCTCTGAACACCAAGCATAAGAACACTGTGAACATCCAAGGGTTTCAACAATTCAGACTGATTCTGAATAGCGTCTAATTGACAGTGAGGGTTTGGAGGGCTGTCTCCTTTAAAGAGCATCCTTCTTCCTTTAACTCAAGATCATTATACACGGAGATAAAGATTCACAGTCAGATCTGATAAAGCTAAATATGAACAGCTGCAAAAATAGGATAATGCTGTTGGCATTTATATGGACCTATGCTGGTACAGGTTTTTGTTTGTCATCAACAGAGCCAGACAAGTTAAGCTAAAGAGACCCAAGTATAAAACTATGTCGTGTGTATAATGAGTAGACTGACATGAAGGCTTTAAAATAATTTGTTAATTGGTTAGAATAGAAGTGAGAAAAACCAACAAAGGTACATGTAAGAGCAAAGGTAAGATCTAACACATTAATCATTAAAATAATAGTCATTGATTTTCAAAAAGATTTATTTTTAAGTTTTGTAGTCTCATGTTTATGTGAGCATTTAGGCATGCATGTGTAGGTACCCATTGAGGCCATAAAAAAGTGTGAGCTCCCTGGGAGCTGGAGTTAAAAATGGTTGTGAGCACCTTGTACAAGTGCCAGGAACTAAGCTCCAGTCCTCTGGAAGAGCAGGAAGCACTCTTGACTACTGAGTCATCTTTTGGATCAATTTAAATGAGTACATGATCCAATTGTTTATAAGCCACTCCAACAAGGGAACATGGTTATTTTGTGTTTGTCTGTGCTTGTATGGACTCATGCTCATATGTAGGTCAGATGGCACCTTGCAAGTGTCAGCACTCTCCTAGGATCTATCTAACTCAGGTCATCAGGCTTGGTGGCAGGCACCTTTACTGACTGAGCCATCATACTGGCCCAAAATTAATATTCTTGAAATTGCACTGTAGTAATCTTCCAGACTTTCCCACTCAACATAGCTCTCTAGTACAGCCTTTTGCTCTGGAGAAAGGGCTAACTTTAAGAATCCTGAGACTCGGTGATTGAAACATCTGCCTTGTCTTCACAAAACTCTAAATTCAGAAAAATAAAAGAAAAAAAAGTCAGAGCAATATTTTTTTTCTAGAATGAAAACTAATTTTATCTCTTTCTATATAATGTATAAAAATAGTAATTTTTAATCATAAAGAAAACTAAAGTTACATAGAAAATACAGTAAATAATTCAGTATGATAAACATTCTTAAATTTTAGTGCTCAACTGATTTAGGCAGAAGGGAGTGAGTTTAACGCCAAACTGGGCTGCATAGTGAAACTACAGAGAAAAGGAAAGAGAGAAAGAGGGGGGAGAAGAAAGAGAGGGGAAGGGAGAAGAGGTGAACAGGGATGGAGAGAGGGAAAGAAGGAGAGAGAAAGGGAGTGAAGGAAAGATAAGAAGGAAGCAGAAAGATAAGGAAGGAGGGAAAGAGTAAGAATAATACATGAAAACTGGCAAGAAAGTACAATGTTTATGTTGAATCCACTGTACTGCTATTTTCATAGATTACAGCAAATGTATCAATGATACAGTTTCCCTAGGAAAGAAAAAATAGCCAAAAATTCTTAGATCATTTAAAATAAGTTTGCCTATATTTAATTTGTAATCAATTTGTTTTTTAATTTAATTTAATTTTTAAATTCATTTAATTCCCAAATATTAAAAATATTTTTCACACTGAATTTGTCATTTCAAATTAACCCAGATTACAATTTTAATCTTTAAATTACTGTTTCTGGCTTTCTAGACCTCCAAATAACTTTTTAAATAATAACATCATCAGCCTTAGAAATAATCTACACATGTATTAGAACAATCAAAGTCTATCTGACCACTTCCAAGATAGAATACTTCATTGACTTTTTATTCATTGACAATATCCTCAACAGAAACCATTTGAGAGCATGTATTTAAAACTCAGTTTTAAGAAGTATCCAAGATGGAAGTATCTAAACATGCCTAATACCGATTATCATGTGGACTCTTGGCTTTGACTGACTTGTACATATTTGCTTAGCTTCTGTAAAGCACTAGATTCCCTCCCCAATAGTGCCCAAAAGCCCAATTTATCTCCAAGCCATCCTTTCAAACTGCTATAAATAAGAATAACTAGAATGGTAGTAATAGCTGCCGTCAGCTGTGTGCTTTACTTTTCTTTTGTGTAGTATTATATGAGTGTTTTTATAAGCAGTTTACTGAATCCATAAAAGCAACAAGAAAGAAGAATGCATTGCTAACAGCTCAGTTTCGTACAACAGAGAAGAAAAAGTTCGGGTCAAGGTCACCAATTAGCAAAGGGCATGGATCAGCCATTGTTTATGTGGTCTGTAGTTAATCAGCACCTTATATCACCTGCTATTTGTTAACAAGAGATTAACATGAATCTTCAACAAAACGAGGTTTATCCCACAGTATTCCTAGCATAGGTTTATAGTTTGATTTTCTCCCTCATGGTCTCTGAAATGTAGGTGCTCGACATGACCTTCGAGACTGGTCAGGACCTCACTATTGAAACAAGAAGCTGCAGAGGCCCAGGTTTCTTATGTAAAATGGTGTCACTTTTCCATGTACCCTGAGCACACCTTCTCCTATAGTATGCATTGTCTCTAGAGTCATTATAGAACCTAGTTGTGGCAAATGCTCGATCAGTTCATTTGCTTTGCGAGCTCACATAGCTCACGGATGAGTGATACGAAGAAGTTCTGCACATTCTCAACCCACGTGCATAGTTTTAAAAATAGTTTCAATCCACGATTAGTTGAGTCTGAAATGCAGAACCACATGACCAAATCATGTGCCAGTCTGAGATGAGGCACAGTGAGATGTGCAGAAAATGCATGTGCCACTTCTGACACTTCTATAGATGGCTAGTCTAGCTTTAAGAAAAATCAGAATTCCTCCTCTAAGGATTATGTATGTTTCCATAATCTTAATTTACATAAACATTAGTCTATTAATTCATTACCTCAAACCAAAGGAAGTAATTTCATTTCAAATGATTTGTGACAATAGACAGAAAAACCACAACACCCACCATGTATCCCTAACTCCAGAGCTGTAGTTTACACAGTGAGTGATTTTAAATCTGTGTGAAGGGAGTAAGAAGGAAATTAAGATGGGGGGATGGGGTGCCATACGGCCCCTCACCTCTCACCCCCACTTTTTCCTGGGTCCTAAGAGAGAGTCGTTTTCTTCAGTGGTGTAGTGAGGAGTTGCCCAGACTCCAATGAATAACCCCTCACCCATGCCCAAGAAAGCAACTCTAATCAAACCCAGTGAGTCACACACACACAAAAGAGTAGGGGGAGAATGCTGAGAAGGAGGCTTTCAGAAAGGGTCAGCAGAGGTTTATGGAGGTGATTTAAAAAAAAAAAAGCAATTCAGCGGAACTCAAAGTAAAGACAATCTTCACAACTATGTTTGTGAAATAAGCAATCATATCTAGAAGGGAGGATGACTAGGCATGAAATACATGTCAAACAGGCTTGCAGAGAAACTGCCTTCATCCTAAAATATAAAAATATACTATCAAGTGCAGAGTCATCTCCCCTAAGATGAGTCATCACCGCTGAGGCAAGAGAACACACCTTAGACAGTCACTGAAAGAGTCTGCTCTATCCTGAAAGGTTCTGATATTTGTATTCACAGCAACTTGGGAAAGGGCTTATTTTGGAAGCATGAACTTTTAGAGAAAAGGGAAGTTGAGTAGCACTGTGTCCTGTCTTAGAGATGAAGGGATGACTCAAGTCATTCCACTAATGAGCCTTTCCTTCAGTATGCTTCATGCACACTGCCATTGTGTTAACCTTGTATACAGGTGCAAAAGGAACAGTGACTCACAGACCAACACAGAGACAGGCTAAGACGTAGACCATAGAAATTAGATCTGTGAATGTAGCAGAGCCCAGAGAATGAATACAGAAGTTGGAGAAGAAGAACATTGAGTTTCCTTTAAATAAAAGGAAACGGTTCAAATATGTTCATGAAATGCTAGTTAGTAGGATTTGCTTAAGACCAGTACTTCTCAACCTTCCTAATGCTGAACCTTTAATACATCCCACTCATGGTGTGGTGACCACCCAACCATAAAATTATTTCATTCCGACTTCATAACTGTAATTTTCTGCTGCTATGAATTATAATGTAAATATCTGATATGCAGGATACTCTCAATCACACGTTGAGAACCACTGCCTTAGATCATTTCAGCCAAGCCTTGTCATTACTTTTGAAGACAACACCGAAAGGCAACCAAATGACTTTTAGTGAATAGCATACCTCTAGATTTCCAAACATCTTTGGTTCAGAAAATACTTATTCTTTTCTATCTGCCTATCTGATCATTTGTTACCATTTACCTTACTTCTAGAAATTATATTATTAGATTTTATAAGATGATTTAGGACGCTGTTGCATGGATGAATGGCAAGTAATTCATGTTCTTCTGCAATAAGAATGATTTTGCCATAAGATAAATTAAAATCTGAATTTCCATAAAATATCAAATTAAAGAAGCAGTGGTGGTCTGTTTCTCAATAGCATTTGAACTATAGTCATAGAGGGTCTGATATCATCTTCTAACTTCCACCAGTACCAGACAGGAATGTGTGTGGTGCTTGTACATATATGGAAGAAAACACACATACACATAAAATAAAATAATCTAAATGTTTAAAAAATAATAGTATCACTAATTGGTCAAATTTTTTACTTTGCAAAATATTCAGTTCTATATTAAAAGCAATTGAACACAATTATGTTGTTCAACAACAAAAAAAATGTGTTCTCATTGCTAAAATGGAAAATATAAGATAAAATATTAACAAAGCTTCAATATGGATAGTTACTCTCCATAAAAAGCTAATTTGAGAGGGTGGAATGAGAGAGTTTGGAAGGCTAGAAGGATGAAAGGGAAAGGAAAAGTGATATAATTCTATTTTAACTAAAATGTATTTTTAATGTTAATAAATATATTGGTTGAACTTGTCTCCAAAATAAAAAACAAAACCAATAGCAAACACATGTAAAAAGTAACAAAGGCTTAAAAGACCAATAGATTCACCTGAAAACTTCACTATATTTTTCAGTAAAAGCAATTTTAAATGCTAAAAGTTCTTTTTGGTATGAGGATGTTGGTTCATATTTTATGAATATTCACTAATAAGTGTTTTAGGGTTTTATTACTGTGAAGAGACACCATGACCATGACAACTCTTATCCAGAAACACATTTAATTGGAGCCAGCTTACAGTTTCAGAGATTTAGTCCATCATCTTCATGATGGCTTGAGGGCAGATATGGTGCTGGGAAAGGAGCTAAGAGTTCTACATCTAGATTCATAGGCAGTAAAGAAAGACTGAGCCACACTGGATAGAGATTGAATACACAAGACCTCAAAGCCCACACACACAGTGACATACTTCCTCCAAGAAGGCCAGGTCTCCTAATAGCACTATTTCATATGGACCAAGCATTCAAACACATGAGTACATGAGGGCTATACCTATTCAAATCACCTCAATAGATTTAGTATTGTTTTCATACAGTCTATGATTATCTCCAAGTAAGATAATCAGATTTTTCTCTATGTTGATATCATCAAGAAATGGAGATTTACAAAACAGAGACAAATAAGGTCTCATCACATTCTCCACATGCTGAAGTCAGAAGTGATATTTGTTTCTTTCATTAACTGATCTCACATTTAATTATCTCTATTTGTAAAATATTATGTCAGACACAAAAGAAGCTAAAATAAAGACCCAAACATAATAATTTCCTTCTGGAATTAATATCAGAGAATAACAATAAATGTATAATGTAAATTTAGGAACCCATTTTGTGTGTGTGAAAATGGATATAAATAAATTCTAATCACTGTGCCAGAGGATTGACGTAAGTTATTATGTACTGAGTTCACAATGAGATTCTGGAAGTTCCTGATAGATTTACTTTATGGTGAATTTTAATAGAAAAAGAAAAGCTGTTACAGTATTTTAAAGGGAAACTTTATTTAAGAATAAACTGGAGAGAGAAAACAGTAAAATGTTTGACAGCAATACCTTCCCGTGGGAAGGAGAATGGCTGACCTATCCTCTCAAGGACTGAATAATATTCAAAATAACCATGGGCCAATTTAGAGGCAGGTCTATGGGAAGCCATATGCTGCATTGTTTTTCTTGAGGAGTCTATATTTCACAAGAGTAATGGCAAACCAAAAAAAAGACTCACCCCAATCAAGTTAATGATCCAAAGCATCTATTGTGGTACCTTATAAAAACATGGGTGGAAGGTTTTTTAAAAGAGCATTGATAAAGGTTTGCTTATAGGAGCGCATCAAGCTACGACTAGAGTGTCATCCAAAAGCCTTTCCTTAAAATGGGCAATGACTTGAAAACTTACTGGTAGCACCCCACTTTAAAATGTCCTCTCTCACAGCAGTTGTTTGCCCTTTACATAGATAGATAGATAGATAGATAGATAGATAGATAGATATAGTTATAACTTTGATAAGAGTAAAATGAGTCTTCTGAGTTTTGTGATCCTCTCCTTTCCCTCAATGAAGGATATTAATAAACTTGATCTTAGGTAGGTCCCATGTATATGATCATAGCGACTTTGATAGCCATGGCCATGTCCTCCACAAATGAAACAGTTATAAACCAAATGCCCCTCATTCAAAGTCAGAATAGGTAAAAAGGAGAAGACCTCCTGTAGCAACAGCTCCACTGGAGACTGCCTCAGTTCCTGAGTCAGCAATCCTCCAGAAAAAAAATACGTTTTTAGATTCTTGACTAGATTATATCTTTCATGATTTGCTCTTGTTGAGAAAGATATTTCTGAGAGAATACAGGTCACCTGATAGACAATTTAGGCAGTGGATTGAGCTAGGGTATAATACTATCACTAAGCTACACTGGGACTATCCTGTTATGCTAGTGTGATGGGAACTAACCAAGGATTCCAGAATGCCTTCAGAGCAAGGGCAACATAGCCTGGTCTTATTTAGCAACTTGCATGAATTTGAGAATGACCATTGTCTTTTCTATTTTAGCAAGAAAAACAGCAACCATAAAACATTGGATAAGTATAACAGCCCAAACCCATCCCTTGGCATCCTTAAAACTTCCAAGACTTGCTGATACAAACTTTAACTTGCACTGGCAAGTCTTGCTTGAGATACTCTTCTCAGAAACAAGTATGTGAAAACTCTTCAGAGAGCACGGGAGACAGAATCCATCCACTGGATTATCTCTATTAGTTTTGATGATTCCTTTATTTAATAAGCCTACAGTGGAGGGCACATCTCAGAAAAGGTAACCCTAGGGCTGACTCTGAAGCATGTGCAAAAGGAAAACGGCATGGCTTAATAAGAAAGTCCATGCAGGGATGCTCATGGCAAAGAAATAGGAAGTCTGAGAGCATTCAGGTCATCTAGTAGACAATTTGGACCATGGTGGGGGCTGGACTTGTAATGGCGAGAGAAGTTACTCCGGGGCTTCTCTGATATCCTAAAAACTGAGCTTCCTCCAGAAGCATTCAGTTAAGTGAAAAATATGACCAGGAGTGATATATAAACAACCTTCATAAAGATCCTAGATGCCCTAACAAACATTGGTATTGAAGACATTTTAAATGAATTAGTGAATAATGAAAGCTGTATCTAAGCCAATGACAAGTAAGAAACATCTAAAAATAATAAAATAATATACTTTATGAGTCTTAAAAATACTGAGTGCTGGTTGCTGAAACAGCGAAGAGAAACACGGTTTTGTGAGAATACAAACAGAGCAATCATCTTGGACTTCTTGCTGCACACTTGCAGCCATTTCTCCCATAAGGATGAACTTGTTCACCTGACAGTGCTTTTCCCATCCATGTTGTTTATTAGAGCGCTGGGGAGACATGAGTATACGGAATTTGTTTCATGTAGCCTAGAGAGGCCTCTTGCAAGTTCTTGGATAGAGTCCCCCATTAAAATTATGCTCTTAAAAATTTCTACCAAATTTGGCATACTGTCTCAGCAAAAACAGCTGCTTTGATTCAAACGATTTCATATAAAAACAGCACTGTAGGCTTCATAATCACACCAGAGTAGGAAGAAACGCCACAAGCATCCCACAAATGATAAAGCGAGCTCCTTTGTGTGTTCTTAAATTGTGTCTTAATAGCAAAAGCAACACATTTTTAAACAAATAATATTCGTTTTTCCTAAGTTTACTTTCAAATGCAAATTTGTAAAAACACTGAGGCAAGCCTTGGGAATCTTTCAACTTAATAAACTCCAGCTGCCATGGGAAGGGCTGAGTTCTCACTGCTTTCTGGAATCTCCTCTGCACTGAGATGGGACAAATGGGTTGAGTTATGCTACAGAAAGACTCTAAGAGGGCTGGAGGAGAGGGTGGGCAGAGTATTTAAAATTACTTTAGTTCATTTGGAGGACAGCCATACAAGACTCTGAAGCTGTCACGGTGGTGAACTCTGAACAATTCTCTCACTGTATATTTGAAAATAGTGGGAGAAAGGAAGACTTCCACCACAATCCGCTTTTAGTCTTAGAGAAGATGGAACACCAATAGCTTTAATCGGCTTTAAATTGTTTTGAATATATAGCTGTAAATATTGAAAGTTGAACACCTAAATTCCATTTGGCCACATTTCTGGTTTCCTAGTACAGAATATGGAATGTGTATGGGGGATAATTTCAAAATTCCACATAGTCAGAGAAAAACTGTATTGTTCATGGATAGATTTCTGGACTTAACAGTCATCTCCTTGTTTGTCTTGCTCATATTTTGTGTTTCTGGAAACTTTTGAGTTTGAAATAAGGTTAGATTTATAGAACATTACAAAAATACCACAGGGAGTTCCCTAAAATGCATCAGATTGCTTCACAGGGTGTTGACTCTTATATAACAACAGCATAAATAGGAAGAAAATGAATCTTAGTGCTACAGTTACTAAATTGCAACTCATTCTAAACCTTCATCATTCTTTCCAATAATATCTTTTTCTGATTCTGGTTTCTCATTTTGCATTCATTTGTAAGAATCCTCAGTATAATATGTCAACATTAGGTTTAATGATTCACATTGATAGGATGTACTGAAACACAGTGTTTCTGTGATGCTCTTGATGAAAAGCGTAACATCTTTGTTATGAGGCATCATTTACCTCACCAAAGCTGGGATGCAGTTGGGTTAGTAACTCATCTGTTCTCTTCAAAAGCACTGAAGCCATGACACTGTGAGCAGCTGTTTTGAACTGGAGGTGACTGAGAGGTTACGGCACACACAGTTTTGTTGTTGTTTCTGTTGTTTAGATCTTCTGGCACTGTGAGAAAAGGGGGAATAGAGAGTAATGAAGAAATAGAACACAATGCTATCATAACAAATCAGTGGAGAGGGTCCCGTCAGGAGCAAGTTTCTCTTCATCACCCTTGAGGGACATGGAGATTTCTGATGACCTTTCATGACTCTCAGGAATGTGCTGCAGGCAGCAGAAAGTTCCAGTCTCTTAAACCTCACTCCTCAGCCAGAGGATCTGACAGTGCAGCATACCCACTTCCTTGAAACTGAACCATTCCATCCTGCAGACTTGGGAGAAGTTCATGACATCCCGGAAGTTCATACAACTCACCAGACTCAGAAGTTCACAAAACTTAGAAAAGTCAGGTAGCTCAACAAATTACCTCAACCATTTTGCTCCTCACTACATCACATGACCAGTAAGAAACTGGCTGAGAATGGAAGGCTCTTTAGGAAGAATCACCTACCAATTTGAGAAGAAACTTCAGGGACATGGCTTTTGTGAGTTTTACCTATGTGGCGTGAGATCTAGGGAACTCCACCTGCCTCTGAGTAAGTAGCTCCAGTTTATTCATTGGATTACCAAGCTAGACTTGGTTGGGATTATTTCTTTGGTTCATAAACTACTCTTTCTGGTGTAAACAGATGTTTGTCTGTTTTCCCAGAAAAAAAAAATGAATACAACTGATATATCAGGTCAGACAGTTGTGAGACTGAAGATCCTACAGATGGTAGCTGCATAAGAAGAAAACTGAAATGATTTATTGGAGGTTAATTTTATGTGCTATAAATATTGAAAGGTGGGGGAAGTCTTGGCAGTAGAATTCAAGACTTGATATTTATTCCTATAATTTATTTTCATGAAATGATGTTAGGTGTAGTGAGTATGGAAAAAAATTAAAGTCAAAATAATCAGAGTGTGTAGAGAAGGAAGAGATGCAGAATCCAGGGGTGGGGCAAGTTAGGTCCAGGGCACTAAACAAACAAACAAATAAACAAATCAGAACCAGAGCATTCCACAGGGTGTGTGTTCTCATGAGTCCTTGTGTGCTAGAATTACCATTGACCACAACTTATCTCTCCTCACAATGTTCCTTGACACCATTTTTCAAACACACATTTGAAGCAGAATACACTAAAATGACATGGTTTATGTATAGACTTCAGAGCATGTAATGTAATATTAGGCATATTATGCACAATTTTGTGTCTAAGTATGTGTTCAGCTTTCTAGATCAAGACTTACATCATCCTCGGACTTTTGTGAACCAGTCCAGGGAAAGAGAAGACATAAGGCACAGAATTCCACCAGATATTTGTCAATAAAAGTAACAATTCACAATTAATTTTGTTATAACTGTGTACCAATTTCCAGGTGAGTTTTGTATATCTTCTCACCTAACTAACTAACTAAATAAATAAATAAAATATAATAAAATAAAATAAAATAATAAAAAACCTTTAATGTATAATTGTTCTCTCACTTCATTTTGAACAACTGGGGACAAATCATGGTCAATTTCCTTCTGGAATGGCAAAGGGAGTAACAGAAAAAGGCAAAATAGCAACTATATCTAAAAGATCCTCAAACCTAGAGCTTTGAAATCACATAAAGCTAGTATTTGAGACTGAATATTTTGTTGCACATGAAATAAAAAGAAAGCACATTCCTTCTCGATAGGATAAAGGTTTATTTTTCATCGCCCCCATAAATCTAGAAAAGCTGTCCATTTATTTGCCCAGTAGCTTGAAGTCTTTAGAAACACATTTTAGCATTCAGTCTTAAAGAAATTTAAAAGCATTTTCATGCTTATAAATTTCCCAGCTTTCTCTTCTGAAATATTCACATAGTCCTTTGCTTCCCAAAATTTTCTGTCATAATATTTCTATTGCTGAAACTATTTAGGGTAGACCACTAATCTCCCTGAAGCTAGCCAACTGGCATCTTCCTATTGCATCACTACAAAGTTACAGTTAGAGAACACTGTCTTCAAATTTTGTTATAAGAATACAGTGACCTGCCTTAAAATTCATATTATGCAAAAATCCATATATTTTTTTAGTTTGGTAAGATGGTAGATATAAAAATGAGAAAAAAAAAGAATGAATGGAAATGAATGTGACCAGCTTAGCCAGGAAAATCATTCCCTATAAGCATAAGAACATGCATTCCATCTTTAGAAAACACATAAAACAAACAAACAAAAACCCGGTGTGGTTTTGTGCTTTTAATGCCATGTTGAGAAGAACAAGATAAACAGATCTCTGAGGTCTATTAACCAGCCAGCCTATTGTACCTGGCAAGCTCCAAGCCAGTGAGTTGTCCTTCTGACTTCTATATTCAGGCACACATGTATTTATCTATATGCAAACACACCACATACACACACACACACACACACACACACACACACACAGAGGGGTAAAGTGGGGAATGAAAAAATGAGTGTGTAAAAACATCTTATTTCTAAACCAAGCCAGTATTCATTTACTCTAAGTTTTTATGAATAACACCTTTGTTATAAAATTGACTTCAGTTCACAATGAAATTGAGAGCGAGTCCCTGTTTCTCATCTTCACACCTGTACATTTCCCACACTACAAAACAATGGAGTTCCCATTTGGTGTTATGCATCCTATGGAGCTTTGACACACATGGAGAAGCATGTTCCCAGCAGCTAATATCCCACACAGTACGTTCCTTGCTGACACACTGTCCCTCCCTCCTCCCTCAGCTCAAATGTCCACTTTTTTCTGTTTTGTCTTTTCCAGAAAACTGCATAAGCAGAACCATGCCTAGTGCAGCCTTCTTTCCCTTGGGAAGAGGGATTTAAATAATTCCATGCTGTTTCATAACTTGATACTATCTCCTCTAATTTTTAGAATTGGATAATATTTCATTTTCAGAGTCTTCTACATTTTAGCCTCTTTAAAAATGATCTCTTGATTGTTTTGAGTTTTATCATTTAAAAATTACTTTTAATTTGTGTGTGTGTGTGTGTGTGTGTGTGTGTGTGTGTTTGTATGTTGCCTATATGTATGTAAGTGCATTGTGTGTGTGGCAATAAAAGGGTCTCAGATCTTCTGCAAGTAAAGTTACAGATGGTAGTGAGCCACTATGTGGTGCTGAAAAACAAACTTGGATCCTCTGAAGAGTAAGCCGTGCTCTTAGCTGCTGAGTCATTTCTCTAGCCCCACTTTCAACGTTTTAAAAGGACACTGCTGTTTACAGGGATATTTAATCCCTGTTTAGGTCTTAGCGATCAATGAACATTTTTTACTAAGTTCAATTGCTAGATTTTGCAATGAAGCTGTGTTCAACTTTATAAGATTCAGTTCTCTTCTAAATAGCTTGGACCATAATGTCAAGGACCCAGAAGCTCTAAGATAACTATTAGCTTTTTTAAATGATGTAAATAATTCTTCTTGATCATGTGGCTTCCGCATCCTGAGAACCCCAGAGTATCTTCTAGGTCAATAAGAATGTACAGGCTCCTGGAAAGGAAGATACTTTCACTGTGGATATGTATCATTTCCCATATTAACCTGATGATAATTTTAATAGCTGCTTACTACTTTTCCTTGCTTAGACGTAACATTTTAAACTGTATCATATTCCACCACTAGGACTAGCGAAAGCTTCTGCGCCATTCCCAGTGTGTGTGCCACTGAATGTTAAACAGCACTGTCCTAATGAAAGAATTAGTAACTTCTTATAATTCTCTGCAACTGAGAGAAACAATGGCAGCCATTCCCAGGGGCTCAAATTTAACAAGCTGACTGTGGCTGAATTGTTTCCCAATCAGCAGCTTGGCACATTGAGAGATAAAGCACCATACAGTGTAAGCTGCTGTCATTGTGGAGGCCTTCCCCATGCAAAGCATAACCACCATCAACAACTAGTGTGTGTTTTACCAAATGCACCAATTCCATCCAATCTTGCTCACTCACCACAACCAACCCAGTTTTTAAGCAGTGCTTAGATTGCTGCTTTACCCTCCTCTTCTCATTTTAGCTGAGTTCTCCAACAATTAAAGACTGTCTGGAGGCTATAAGCAAGTAAACTTGGATACCCACAAACCAATGTTCCAAGTCTAAATTACCCAGTTTGTTTATTTAGTATATGCCAAGCTAGAGCAGAGCCATCAATCTCCTAATATAGGCATCCAATCCTCAGCATGCTGGGATTGGTCTGTGCTACTTGCTAACACAAGGAAAACATAGCATTCTACCCATGAAGATCCTGATATGCGGTGAAGATAAAGTAGTCCATAGGAATATGAGCAGTGCTACCACATTTTAAAGCTTCTTCAGCCCCCTTGAGGTCTACTTTCTTTTGCTCTTCTTGAACAACTAGGCACAGATGGAAAGAATGTCACGAGAGTCATGGCTTTGCTCTCCTTTAAATGAGACTTGCAGAAAATCTGAACGTAGACTCTTAAACATATACCTAGGTTTAGTCTTGAAATCTGAGGACTTCAGAACAGAATAGGATAATCCATCAACTTGTGCTGTTTCAGTGTCTTAGGGTTTTACTGCTCTGAACAGACACCATGACCAATGCAAGTCTTAAAAAAGGACAACATTAATTGGGGCTGACTTATTATCATCAAGGCAGGAGCACACAGCATCAGGCAGGCATGATGCAGGCAGAGCTGAGAGTTCTTTCTTTATCTTCACCTGAAGGCTGCTAGCAAAATATTGACTTCCAGGCAGCTAGGATGAGAGTCTTAAAGCCCACATCCACAGTGTCACACCTACTCCAACAAGGCCACACCTACACCAAGAGGGCCACACCTTCTAATAGTGCCACTTCTTAGGCTTAGCATACACACACCAACACATTCAGGCTTTACATTATCCTCCAGGAGCAAGTGGAGAACATCTTGCTCTGCCACAGTGTAAAAACTGATGGGTACGAGCATTTCCAAGCCTAATCCAAGGAGTCTCTCCGTTCTCCATGTATCAATGACCCCAGCTGAGTCCAAACTGTAGCCAAGTTTAGAAAGCTCAACTCTAAGTCAACCTTTCCTCTTGAAACATCACCTTCCCTCAAATTCTTCAAGATGGTTGCTAATACAGGTAGTTGCCTTAAGTGCTCTAATGAGTAAGGTGTGGAAGGATAGGAGAGATGGCTTGATGGTCATGAAAATGAATGGCAATCTGAAAATGACAAGGGTGAGGAGGTGGGGGTCATATCCAGGATTAAACGGGATTAAACATCCAGCAGCTGGATGGAGCTTCTCAGAGGACAACATGCTCCGGTCTGCAAGAATAACAGAGTATCATCAGTACTTTTAGGGATTGGTGTTTGCCTATGCGATGAGTCTCAAGTTGGGCCAGTTACTGGTTGGCCCCAAAGCTGTTATCTGTACATAGGATATGTTCTACTAGCTGGGCTGCTCTGTCTGACCTCAGTGGGAGCAGAAGTGCCTAGCCTCAGAGAAACTTGAAGTGCCAGGATAGGAGATACCCAGGAGGAGAAAGGGTGGGGGGTGTGATAAGGATTGGAAGACTGTGAGCAGTGAGTGGAATGTAAAGTGAGTAAGGAATAAAAGAAAATTAAAATTTAAAAAAGAATTTGTTACAATAAGAAGCAAGTAAGCACATTAAGGCTGCTGATCTATGGACTTTACTTTGAGGACCAAAATTCTGAGGAATTCTGGGCTTACCACAGGCCCACAGAGAAGACTTCAGCTTAGATTTCACTGGCAACAGCTTAAATGCTAGAATTTCTATCTGAGGAAGAGCACAATACCAAACCACATCACTGAAAATAACACACCACAGTGGATGCCTGGACAGTGTGAGTAGCACCAGGTTCAGTCTTTAGAAGGTTCACAGCTTTTCTCCAGCCCTCCCATCACTCTTGAGCTTTAGAACCAATATCATACACACACACACACACACACACACACACACACACACACACACACACA
>JANHMN010000006.1:35073282-35116983 GCA_030674055.1 Rhabdomys pumilio
ACACACACACACACACACACACACACACACACACACACACACACACACAGTGTCCCAAATAAAACTGGCCGGGAAGTTGGTGCTTTTCAACACATTTCATTAGTGTCAGGTGAAGACAGAATGATACTATACCCTTCCTTCTTATCATCACTCTCTGTCATTTCAGTTGTACACTGTCAACCATGGCAAATAAAAATGCCCAGAAATAAGCTGTTGGTAAGCTTAAAGTTGAAGACTGTCCTGGGTAGCATAAATTCTCTCAGCATCCGACTGTGCTTCATGGGTGTGTAAATCATTCATTTCTCTCGTATGTTCAAATTATATATGCTACCCATGTTTTACACATTTAGCGCTCTCTCTCTCTCTCTCTCTCTCTCTCTCTCTCTCTCTCTCTCTCTCTCTCTCTTCCTCTTTCTCTGTGTGTGTCTGTTTTAAATCATATTAACTTTTATGGCACCTCAGTGTTTCTGACAAAGCAGCCCTATTTTATGTACTATTGGTTCTAAAGATCAAGAGTGATGGGAGGACCAGAGAAAAGCTGTGAACCTTCTAAAAACTGAACTTGGTGCTGCTCATGCTGTCCAGGCATCCACTGGGGACTTGGGATAGACAACTTGTGATAAGAAGGGGCCGTACTATGGTCTTTGCACTGTAGGCTAAGTAGATGACATCATCTGGCTTAATGCTCCAGCCACCACTGGCACTGTCTGTGTATCCCAAGGGTAGAGGAGAGACAAGCTTTATTCAGGGAGACAGTGAAGCCTTGGATGCAGCATTAGCCGATTCTGCTGCAGATAAGAGCCAAAGAAGGTTACTGCTGCCTCATTATATGGAGATTGTATTTTCCAAAAAGAAAAGTTTTGTATCAGCAGCTCCACCAGGAGTCAGTTAAAGTAAGCATGTGTGTGTGAGCTCAGCATACTTCCTTCAGAGTTATCCGTCACTTCCCAGTGAGTTATCTATGCCAGCAGGAGATGGGCACACATTAGGACTCTCATCGCATCTGGCTTGAGCCTTTCGTTCTCAAATGCCACTTCCTTCTGACTTTTTCCCTATGACAAGATCTCTTGCATTTCTTGGCTCAGGCATGGAGCTTTAGGGTTCAGACTTGCTGCCAGTAGATTAGCGAAGCGGCTGGCTGTGGGGGTGCATGCCATCATAAAGTGCTCTAATACCCCTAATTCTCCTCTTGCCTTCTGCACACTGGGCCCATTTGGAATGATTGTAGTGCTTCCCATTTTTGTAATGGTTAGCTCTGAAAGGGAAGTGGGCCCCGAAATGCCTCGGTGCAGAGCAATTTGAAAAGATTTGAAAGCTTTTCCCTTGAAGCTACAAAGTGTCCTGAAAGCTTCTGATGGCTGGACTCTATTCTGTCTCACATGGCTATCACCAAGCCCATACTCCATCACCTACACAGAAACTGAAAAATATCTGTCTTTATCATGAAGTCATTTCTACCACTTCAAATGACTCTATTGCACCTGTAAAAGCTGAAATTATTTTCACTTGAGGAAATTCAGGCCTGTGATTTTTTTTTCTACTAAAAGACTGGAGGTGACCAGTAAAAATTATATAAAAACATTGGTTTGCATCAAAAATGTTTAAAATGTACCTTGCTGTATATAAATAAAATGTGAGACTCTCTCTTTCGTGTGGAGACAAAAGCTGCTATAGCTGTCACCACAGTCTTGATGACAGCATTGCTCATGTCTGTGAGTGAGCAGAATGCGTATTGTTGTGATGTGGAATGATAGATAGACAGCCACAATACACTTGCCCACCACCCTCTGGAGTGAGCCAGTAGCTGCAATTTCTTTTTTGCTCTGCCTTCTGAAACCTTAGGTCAGAATCAGTCATGCTTGTGCCTTTGTCCACAGAGAAGACTCGTATAACTGTTATGATCTGTCAGCATAAAATTTAGAATAATTTTTTAAAAGAGTGAACACTGTGTTGTGCTCCTAATCTTACAAAGCTCAAGTTGTAATCTGTTTGCTGATCCTCCATGAATTAGTCTAGTGCTTTTGTACACATTCTATATTAAAAACCTTATCTAGTAATTGCTATAGAGTACATTGCACCATTTTATTTAGAAGCATTAATTCATTCAGTAGCCAATCAGGAACATTATTGAATGTCCTCAGCATGGTGCGCTCTGTGACCATTGAAGTGGATGCAGCATCAAACCAAGTAGACATCGCTTCAGGCTTCCATGAACTCACATCTAGTCAGTCGATTGACTTCCGAAGGGTATATTTGATCACCCACATTTCTTAATTATACTCTCCTAATCCTATGATTAATTTATTTCAGGTACTATCTAACTGTAGTGAGGAAGATTAAGCAATTAGAAATTCATTAGTGTCCAAGATGTGCTCCTCTTCTGAGTCTTCTTTGCCTTACCCTTATTTGTTATTTAGCTTTACATTTTTTCACTTTTTTGGCATTTTGTTCCTAACCAACAAATGCAGTTAATATTAGTTGTTTATTTATTCCTATCCCCTCAGTAGGCTGAGAGTTTTGCTCTTCAGCACAGAGAAATAGACTTTCCTGTGAGATTCTTGGTATTCCTACATATATATTTATCAAATGCAGAGATCTCTATGAGAGATCAAAACATGTTGGTTGGATGGACGGATGGATGGATGGATGGATGGATGGATGGATGGATCAACTGAGGGATTGATGGATTGGTGGTTTGACAGATGAATGGGAAAATGGACAAACAAGATGTGGGTGGGTGAATGGGGTGAATGGAGGCATCACTGTTAAAGAAAACTTGACTACACTGGCACTTAAATGACATCACTTCTACAACTTAGTTTACATGATTTCCTAGTTGAAGGGTTTCCATCAAGACAGAGGTGTTTTCAATCCATAGAGAAAGGAGGAGATACTTTTCTGGGATGGAAAACTGTTCATAGAATCTAGAAGGCATCTCAATAAACACCAAGTTCAAATTCATGCTTTACAGAAAAATATCACATAAGAAATAAAATATTCTCCCACCAATCTTTGTATTCATCCCAGGCCTCCTTTCCATGTGTAGTAAGGACCACATTTATAAACAAGGAAAAAATGAGGGAACATTATGAATGTCTTTGACAATTGGGTATACATGTGAGTGGAAAGATGCTTCACCAGGCCTCTTGGAGGCAGGCCAGGGGTCTGGGCAGAAGGGTGGAGCACCTTGAATTTATATTTGCTTAAGAGGCTGCAGAATGTTTCTGCAGTACATGTGCCAGCTGTTGCAGCTCTCCACCTGCTTTGGACTAAGATTGCATAGCCAGCCTCAACACAAACTTCTGTGTGTTGGGAGAAAAAAAATTAAATAATCTACAAAAGCCTGAGATCTGGGAGCATCCAACATGTTGCTGGAACCATAAAAGATGCCTAACTTGTAAAATAAATGTAGGATGTAAATAGCAGAGCTCTTGAGGAAGGACGCATAGTGCTGAAGAACATTGTGAGGAAGTGACCTGTTTACTAAAGGAATGATTATCGATTGCTTAAATTAGTGGTGAGATTATTGTTTTGCCTATCTCTAGACAAGCACTACAAACAGATGCAGGAGTTTCTATGTCTTCAGAAGCGCAAATAATAATAATAATAATAATAATAAATAATAATAATAATAATACTTTCCTTCGTGATCTGAAATCCATATAAGCTTGTAGTAATGTGAGGAAATTTGACATATTTATAGGTTATATCATGCCATTTCCTTCCCCAGAATATTATTAGCATTCAATAGAGGAATCTGTATCTCAGTCTGACTTGATTCATCTACTTTCATCTTAGGTTTCATCTTCATAAGTGCAAGTTAAGAATGATACATGCTTCAAATACAATTTGCTTCTATATCTGAGTTCTACCATCTTTGCCCTGTTCACTGTATCATTATCATTACTGGCCATGGCTAAATACTTGACCAATCAAAACAAGAAGTATAGTGTTCTTTGCCTGAGCAAAAACTGCAATAGTACTTTTACCTAAGCCAATCATTGTGACCAGGAAAGGTGTAATACTGTGACTTGTAGGAACCCATGGTTGCTTAGGTGACTGCCACCTATTACATTACATGAGCTATAATAAAGAAATGAATCAAATTAATAAGTGGCCATTATCCTGAGCTCATCTCTGCATTGTGGGTTCTGTAGAGCAACTTACAATCGAAAAGAATAAAACTCAGAGAAGATACAACTGGTCAAATTTCAGCCAACCGCATGCCCCTAATAAAGCAGTTGCCTCAATACACCATGCCAAGTAAGGCAACCTTCTACCTATAGGCAAATCTGGCAATTGCCTCACTTTGCTTTTATACCCAGAATGCTACTTGTTTCTCTCACTCCTGGATGGAATTTTCTGAGCCCCTTCTGGACTGAGCAGAGCCCAGTTCATGAATCATTCTTTGCTCATCTGAACTCTGCAAAAATTCAATTTGGTTAAATTGTTTCCATTAGCAAAATAAATAGGAATTGTTATTGGCTATTAAAGACTACAAAGGACAAGGACTTCAGTACATGGAGCCATGCCTGAAGAAGATATTATAAATGGGCCATGCTTCGAGCTCTAGCATACTGAACTAATATCTTTCAGATGCAGAAGAATGGAGGCAAATTGGTGTTCTTTCGTTTTTGTTTGTTTTAGTTCAATCAGTTTGAGAAAGAAGGTTAAGAGCAAGAATTATTGCCTGTTGTACAAATGCGATAATTTGCTTCAAATATAACTAGTGTAAGACAGCAGTAGTGGATGGTGACCTCGAGCATGATATGATGGCAGTCACTTCCCCCTTTTTGTGTTGTTGTCTTCCTTATTGTCTCAGATCAAATCACAGTGGGATTCTAATGGCTGTTCACTGCAATGTGCTGAGGAAAAGATGGACAGAAAAAAAATAAAGCATCCTTTCTCAAACAATCCTCATAATACCTTAGTCTTCATATGTGACCACGTAATATCACAAGGAATTTGCTTCTCCTGTGTAAAATCCATACAGAGTCAAGGCCAAATCTAAAATTTACTACACCTTTTCTTTTTCTTTTTTTTTCTTTAGTCCTGGCATATTTTCATGTATGTTCTAGTTTGCTTTCTGCTGCTGTGTTAAAAACACTGACCAGAAGCCGTGTGGAAGGAAAAAAGATTGTTTGCCTTCCAGGTCACCGGCTGTCATCTAAAGTCATTTCCAGAACTCAAACAAGAACATGTGTGCAGGGACTGAAGCAGAGGCCATGGAGAAACACTATTACTGGCTTGCTTCTCCAGCTTGCTCAGCTATGATTCGTACACATCTCAGGCCCACATGTGCAGAGATGACATCACTCCATTGGGTTGGGCCATCCTACATCAATTATCAATTTACAAATTGCCCACAGGCATGCCCACAGGACAACATGATGAAGGCAATTCTTTAGTTGAAGTTCTCTCATCTCCAACGGCATTAGTTTGTGTCAAATTGACAAAAACTAACAGATTTCTTTGTGAATCTTATCACTGTGGAGTTCTCAGTAGGCCGTACTATATTCCATGCTATGGTTTCAAGGAACAATAAGAAATCTCGGACACACAACTTAGCAATACTGAATAATAACAAGAGCATGGCCTTTAGGGAACAAGAAATCTCATCTACAATCATGAGCTAAAACTGACTTAAATGTTTTCAAGTCATTTGATTTCTCAGTACATTTGGAGGTAACTATTCTCCAACAGGAATATTAATGCCTTACCTTACAGAATGTAAGAACTGGATAAAATGCTCTCCCCACTTCCCTATAGACCTAAAATTTCCATGATTCTTCAGGAAAAGTCAACAAAT
The DNA here is from genome assembly GCA_030674055.1 of Rhabdomys pumilio. Classification (NCBI taxonomy): domain Eukaryota; kingdom Metazoa; phylum Chordata; class Mammalia; order Rodentia; family Muridae; genus Rhabdomys; species Rhabdomys pumilio. The sequence goes on from JANHMN010000006.1 coordinate 35,079,092, forward strand.
GACACTTGAGAATGACATGGTAATAATGCTGTGATATTTCAAAATGTTAGTATTAACATAAACGGGCTACTAGTCTATTCATTGAGAGTAAACAAATTGTCACTGCCATGCAACTGGCAGAAGGGCATCTTTCATTCAAAAATCCATATTGTATGTCTCAATCAATCATTCTACCTTTGTGAGATCAGATTTAGTAAGAATGTTTATGAGATGCCTGAGTTTCTAAAAAGCAAGGGAGATATTAGTAGCTCTAAGAATTACACGTAACCACTCTACAAATGCAATAGATATTTAGTATGAAGATATCCAGATACACTGCCATTAGTTTGATTATGCTCTAAAGGAGCTGATTGTGTAGTAAGTTGTTAATTTATTGTCTGTTTCTTTTTGTTGTGTTAAATATATACTTGATGTTAGGATTTATTCTAAATGAATTAAAAATCATTTATTGATTTATTTTTAAACAGAAGCTTCTGAGTAGAAAAGTCAGGCTGAAGACAAAAGGATGAAAAGGGTGTAATCAGGAGTCAGCCTATGCAACTTCTTAGACCCAGGGATGGTTTTTAACAGAAGCCAAAAGTATTTGCACTCAAAGCTTATTCATAACAGGGGACTATGCAGATAAACATTCACTCATACATGAAAATCTAAAGATTCTACTGACTTCAAAGAGCAATAGGAATATTTTCATGGCAGCACAAAACAAGATTTAATCATGTTTAGGTAGACATACATGGGAAGAATGCAGGTTTGGGCATCCTCTGTGTATTCACAATAGCTGACATGCAGAAAGGAAGAGCTGGACAATAAGAAGAGAGTACAGAATATAGGAAAGTCCTATCTGCTAAGAGATTGGTGGAAAATAACTAAAAATAAAAAATAAATATGGTCTAAAAGGTATAAAAATAATCAGGAGGAAGGCCCTTCCAGCACTGTAGAGAGTTTGGATAACTTAATCAACTTACATAATATAGAACTATTTGGTGGAATGATAACATTGTAGAGGCATTGGTGGCTAACATTTAAGTGGCCTTTGTCTTGTTAGAGTAGTTATTATACTAAATGGCCATTCTTGGAGACTTGTAGTAAAAGAGGCCAGCACAGCCTTCTGAGACTAATAATAAATTTATTGTCTACTCAAAATGGAATTAGTGAGACAGTGCGTTTGCAAGGATAGTCATAGTACATAACTGCTTCCCAGACAGAACCTTACAGATACTGAAAAAGAAGTCTTCTAAATCCCACTTCTGAACAGAGTCTGGGGAACTGGAACAAGCTATGAGACAAAAATGTTCTTCCTTATGAAACTGTCCGTACACAGTTTCTCTGGGCCTTGTTTCTAAAGATATTACAGAACGCTCTCCAAAAGCCCTCTTTACATACACAACTAAAAGATCACCAATTCTGGAAAATTGCTGGTAATGAAGAAATGGTGTTTAGAAAAGTTTCCTTGTTGTAGCCTTTGTTCCAATACTGACACACGCTCATGGCTTCCTGGACTGCAGGAAAGACTGAGATTATAATTCCTGGCTGAGATACATTGGTCCAGTTTAGAGGTTAATTATACCACTAGGGAAGAAGAGGCAAGTATTTTTTTTTTTTTGACAATAGATTGTCTGAATCAAAGATTTTTATTTGTTACCTTCTCTGTATCTAAATTTTTATACACTAAAATACATTAATCCTCAATAACAAGAAAAAACCCATGTGGTTACTTTATCCTATTGAAGTTTTATATACTTAACAGTTTTCAATTCTCTCAGATTGACTATTGTCCCCGGTATACAATATGGGTTCAATGAAGTCATCCAGTCAAAAACCTGAGTAAGAAAAAAAAACTGCAATAAGTTAATGAGACATTTCAAATCCCGAGTAACAGGGTTCACAAGCAGTTCGTGAGTATGTGTGCCGCCTTTGATCCCTGGTGGCCCGAAAGGCAACTTTTGGAAAAGTTCTGACGAGAAATAGTCATGCTTAATTGTTTGGTGAAAAACATTATAGGCTCTTTTATTCAGCTTGTACGACTCTTAAACTGCACATGTTCTCAATTCTTGTTGGATGGTGAGCCACCAAATCACACCATGACTTTATCCTTCTTATAATTCCTTTACATAATCCATAAGAAACAGATAGTGTATGTTACCAATGGAGAACAAGATGTTTTCCCTAGAGCCAAGGGTGTTTAAATACTGTCTACCATTTAAATCACTACAGGTGCATTTTCCTAAACAATATGTGACAGCAGGGAACATTCGCCAGCTTTATAGGCTGCTATGTGTTTCTACCATCTCTGCCCTGACAGCTAAGCCAAATCTCATAACTATGAGATTTGGTGTGCCACTTTCAATTTCATCTGCTCGGTTTTCTTATTAGTCCTGGGATCTATCCGTTGCTCTGGAAAAGACACTTCAAATTGACCTAATAACCTAAGGAAGCTAGAAGTCTATTTTTATAACAACAACCAAACTCAAATTTTCTAGTTGGGTGGTAGGCCTATTCCAGGCAGAAATGGATAGATATGAGCACTACCTAACTTGTACCTCAGCACTCAAGGGGTGTCTTTAAGCTCCAGTTCATACATATGACATAGTTCATGCAAGGAATTCAAGGGTCGTCTCATAGACCAAAACATCAAATGAAATCCATATTTATAATCTAAAACATCCTTTTATGATAGTACACCATATGCTAAAAAAAAAAAAAACTAGATTTAGTTAAATTCTATCACTAGAGATGCAGAGAAAAAAGAGGGAGTTAGCAATCTACTATTACAATCCCAGGAGAGAACAGATTTTAACTAGTAATTATAAGTCACCAAAATGTTCTTCTTAGTTTACAGTTTGTTACTTGCTTTATTTTTGCGGTGACAAAATGCCTAACCAATGGAAGTTAAGGAAAGGCTCATGGTTCCAGAAACAATCCATTGGAAGTGAAAAAGGCACAGTCCATGAATTTAAGGCAACTGTCACATTGAGTCTACAGTTAAAAAGCAGAAATAATATTGTCACTCAGCTCTCGTTTTAATTGTATCTAGGATTCCAACCCATGGGCTGAGATTTTCCACTTCAGTTAAGGTTTTCTAGAAATGAGCTCACAGACACACTCAGAGGTTTGTTTCCATGGCAATTCTAAATCCCATCAAGATGACAATGAAGATGACGCATCACATAGTCATATTAGAGAGATGTGCAGTCAGTCTATTAAAATGGTGTACAGTGTTAAGCAACAAGCAACTAACTGAATTTAGTATGAGGGACCAGGAAGGCTGTGCATGACATGTATGTAAAATGTTGCTTAAAACAAATTGCTAGATGTTGGACAGTGGGGAGCACGGTATAAAATGATATTTAAGAATCGAGAGTACAAGAAACCACTTGCTGACAAAGTAGTGCAGCTGATAAAGGTTCATGTTCCCAGTCCTAATGAACTGGGACCAATTCCTGGAGGAAGGAGAAAACTAATTCCTGCAAGTCATCCTCTAAACTCCATATACTCACTGTAGTACACACATACACACAAGTGCTAGTACCCACACAAAACATAATAAAAATCACATCAACTTTGTGGGACTGTGTTAGCTTTTTGCCTCTGTTAAAATACCTGAGATAAGCAAATTATATTATTTATACCAATAAACCAAATGTATTGAATTTGGCCCTGCTGTCTTTGGCCTTGGATGAGGCCGCTCATTATAGTGATGAGCACATGACGGAACAAAGATGTCCTCATGGAGCCAGCAGCCATGCAACTCATGGGGGCAATGGAGCTAGGAGACAAAGAAAGAAAAAGGTATTGGCATCACAGTATACGTTTCAAAGGCCAGCTTAGTAACCTCATTTCCTTTCATTATGTCCTCGTGAGTATACCACCTTCCCCACAGTCAAACCTCAGTAGGAATAAGAAGTCTTTAGCACATGGTTGGTTTCAGATGGGTGCAACAAAAACCTATACACACAAGTGACCATGCAGCTAAGATTACACCTGAAGACATTGGACATGCATACAGTCACACATAGCTACCTTGGCAGACAGTTCCAGAATTCCCCAAGACACTGAAATCTACGGATGTTCCAGTCTTATGGAAAAATAGAAAGTATTGTATGTAAGTTACAATCACCTTCTTCAATACTCTGTTTACCCATAAATTCCTTTTAATGCCTAACGCAATGTAAGCACCATGAACACAGTTGTTAGGTGATATACTGCTTTGGTATTAGGACAAGAAAATAAGATCCTTGCAAATTCCTATGCAAATCTTTCCAGGGTTTTTATTCCTTTATTGGGAATGAGTTCTTGTACCTCCCTGGGTATCACCTGTTTCTTCTTTCATTCCCTTTCTTCTTGGGGACAACAGTCCACCCAAATAAGCTACTTTCTTCTCCTGTGTAGAGAAATGAGCAAAATTTCTCATGTATGCTCCATAGCCCTCCCTGCCAAAGAACAAACATAACTTGACTAGCGGAAGTAAGAAGGAGGAAGAGTCACAGCAGAGCTTCAGAGTGAATGGCAATGCTTAGCGTACAACTCTGTGAAATGTTTTCTAGTCACTCTATCAGTATAAAGGTGATATAAATAAGTATCCTTTGTAAACATCCGTACTTCCTATTGCATTCATAAAAGATTTTTAAATACATTTCTCCAGCAGTATAGGCAGGGAATATAACCACTACCTGTGGAGGCGAGATCAAATTGTTGTCTACAGAAGCAAAGGGTAAAGATGAGAGAATTAAGATATAGTTGTGTAACCAGCAGGGTGTTTCTATGTGGTTTGGGCACAGTCTGCCCTTTCAGTGGTCTATTCAAGGAGAGAGCTGCAGCAGGAGACTGCCATGCTTTACCCTTCTGTGATTTCTAGCAAGCACATGCAGCTTTCGCTTTTATCCTCACGTATGTTGGATTTGGCCCTGAATTCTGTTTCATCTTTTGAGAAGAAATAGTTAACGTACTGTGGATATTTCATGAGAGGGGATAAAGGTGACCTGGTTTTACGTTCAATGAACAACTGCTTATATTGAGACTGGACCCCACCATGCCTCACTCACACAAGCCTCTTGCATGTCTACATATGGGGGACCTTCTCACTTCCCTCTGAATGCTGTAAGGGCTTCCTTCTGGTCAACTAACAATGGTTTGAGCTTCAGGTCACTCCTTTGGAGTTGTCTGACCATGACTTTATTTTATGTGATGTAGGATCAGGCTAATCTTTCATACTTGGGCCTACTCAGGTCACCTCAAGTCAGTATCTGTCAAGCTCAATGCTCCTCTTCACCACCCCAACATATATTCAAAACTTGCCCAATCCACTCTCATGCTTCATCCAGTTAGAATCTCTTAGTTTCTCAGTGTAATGTCTCAGATACTGGAATTTGCCAAGTAGATGTCTTGATATAGTTCGTTGACCTCCGATATAAAAATTTGATCCTAGAGTATTGTATATCCTCAACCCTTTTGCCATCAGTACTCCACTCTTGTCTTCTTCTAATGCTTTCTAATATCAACAGAGATGCTCTCAGAGTTGCTGACACTGGCCTTGCACTAACTCTGCAGCCCAGTTCAACACTGAACTTTAGATCCCCCTGCCTCAACTTTCCAAGTAGCTGTGGTTATGGGCCTGCAGCACCTGGCCCAATCTGTTGAGAACTTTTAACTTCCATCACATAATGTACACACATCTGCTTCAATCAACTCCACATTAACCTTGAGCATAATATAGAACATTTTCCTTTTCACATATTCGAGAAGATAGCATCACATTCAATGGTGTGTCAAAGCCCTTGAAGTACACTTCTAATGCAAAACTGATGTTAGAGTTAAATGAATGTTAACATCTCAGAAAAAAAAAGTCAGAAGATTAAAAATACTGAAACTATAAATATGATCCTCAGACGAGGCTGCGGAAGTCACACAGGCTAAGTTTTCCTCATACGCCTTCCATTCCGCACGTGCTGCGTGCCACATTCACACCTCCAATTTTAGTTGTTGTTATAAATTTCCTTTTTCTCTATCCGTTAGCTTTGGATTTCTCAGATAATGTTGACCCCAATACATCAATAATCAATCAAGCAGTGAACATCTTTATAACGTTTCAGCTTCTAAACACGGCATCATAGGACAGGTCCCACCACACCCAGGAAACATTCTTCCTATACTCAAGATGTATTTTAATTATGTGTTTTAGGTTGCTAGAGAGTTCAGTTATAAACACACTCCTATCTCATGTCTCGCCCAAACATTGCAGATGTTCAATTAATGCATCATACACAATATAAATTTTACTAACAGAGGACAACAGAAATAGTAATACTAGCAGTGAAACATCCATTGTAGTGTCTCCTAATCCATTCTGCTCATGGAATAATAGGTCTTCTCAAGAGGAAAAGGGTATCTGAAGCTGATCTCATCTGAGCCCACCTGGACTCAAGGACCATGTGCTGCATGCAGACAAGCCACAAATTCTCCCTGCTTATTTAATGTAACCGCTATATCCTCTATGCTGTTGCTGTGTCAAAGAAACCATGAGATAAAATCAAAAGAGTTTTAAGTCCTTTGCCGTAATCTATTCAATATTTCTTGCTTGGGAAAAAACTGGACAACTGTACATGCACTTTGAACCTGAGGAGACTTAAGTATGCAAATGTACTTCGAAGTTTTCTGATTAGAGTCTGATTTTTCAAATTCCACACCCTTTCCTACCATGGCCATAGCTTGGTTTCACTTTAAAACTTTCATCCCATTTATAGCTAGATAGTTTTGAAAGACCCCATAATAAGCAATACAGTTTATTTCTGATTTAAAGCAAAAGTTATCTTTTGCCCGTTTTTCTTTCATCCATGATTTAAATTGCCATTGTCTCAACACTAAGACTATAACATCAGCTGGGTGTCCTGGTGTACGTCTATAATTCAAGGTCCTGGGAGGTGAAGGCAGAAAGATCAAGAGTACAAGGCTGGTATCCACTTCAAAGAGAATTGAAGGCCAGCCTGCTCTCTATGAGATGCTGTCTCAAAGAGATCACAACAAAAGGAGACACACTCATCTTAGACACATCCCATACGCTCAGAAGCCTTCTCTGACAGTATCCATAGTCAGTATTCTCTTCTTCAGTCTTCACAGCCATGAGTGGGAGAAAGGACACTAAGCATTCTGCTTTCCACATGAAGAAGAGGTGGAGGCACAGATACTGTCGCATATTTGACCCTTTGTAGTAGGAAAACTAGGCCTGAATTTGAACATCAGGCCTCCAGATTCAAATCGCAAGTAAAAATAAACTCCTTTGTCTGCATTCACTTTTGACCTCTTACTTCTTAAAAGTCCTCATCAAATAAATAGAGAGCAAACATGTAATCCATTTTGAACTTATTTTCTGAGGAACAACCAGGAGAGAAATGTAAACACAGACATGAAGGAGGTGTGAGAAAACCAATAAATCTCATCAGTCCTCCTGTGGCTTGTGTTAAAGAAGGGAGATAGTCAGCCAATAAGTCAGTGGGTGTGATAGCTAGTTTTGATTGACACTTCAATTGAATTAATAAACACCTAGTGTATTAGGTTAATCTCGAAGAGGCTCTTGGAGAGTATTTCCACAGAGAATTAACCATAAGGAGGAAGACTGGGCCACATGGATTCAGAACCCAATAAAAGGGAGGAGGGGATTCTGCATAGCCATTCACCCACCCACACGTGTATACTCACACACATACAATAATTTGGGTTTCTTTCAGGAGATTTCTTGTATCCCAGGTTGGCCTTGAACTTCCAATGTAACTAAAGATAACCTTGAACTTTCAATTTGTCTTTCCCTGAAGTCTGCATAGAATATACATGTATCTTAATTTCTGTGGAAAGACTGAAGGGTGCTTTAAAAAAAATATAGATATACATACTATATATATATATATATATTCACAGTCCATGAACAATATCCACATCATCAATCTTCACTGCTCCTCATATTGAAATTGGGAATTTTTTTTTAACGTGTCTATATATAAAAGCATAGGGTCCTGTACCCTCCCCCTCCAGACTTGAGCAGGCCTGAGAGACCTTGTTTACCACAACAGACCAAGTGATAAGGATCTAGGTGGAGTTACCCACCTTGGCTGCACAGAACACAGCAGAACTGCCCCCCGGGCTTGCCTGGAGACATCTCTGGCCTGTGACCTAGAACGGATTATGGACTATCCCACCCATTTCCCAGGCTGAAACCAGGAGGGGTTGTGGGTTGCGTCTTCCCCTTTAAATTGAGAGCTGAACATTAAAGCTTTGAGCCTTGATCAGAGAACCCCCTTTCATTCCCAGCCCCCCTTTCAGGTGAACCCAGTTGACTTGTGGCCACGGGCGGCTACAGGATTCACCCACTTAAAGGCTCAAAACCTTGATGTTTTTATATTCACTACATAAATATGGTTTCAGAAATGGATAAACAAGTCAGGCAGCAAAGTACTTACCTTACAAGCAAGAAGACCTGTGTTTGATCCCTAGAATTCAGGTGAAAAGGCCACTCGGCTGGGGATGCAGAGACCGGTAGATCCCTGGGGCTCCTAGATCAACTGGCGTAACCTGCTTAGGAAGTTCCAGGCCAGAAAGATTCCCTGCCTCAGAAGCATATATGTTGATATATGTTGTACATGCGGATGAACATCTTCCATCATCCTTGTCCTCTGGCCTACACTCCCAAACACAAAACTAACTAAATAAACAAATATTTTTGTACTTGGGAAGTCAAATAAAGTTTAATGGTGACATGGGGGATATAGGATTAGAGGTAAGGATTATCAGCTTTGAGAGACACTAGTATTTTCCTGATTTCTTATCTGAGATTTAGCTGCAGGGATATTGTCCTACTTTGCTTTCTATTTTGATAAACACCGTGACAAAAAGCAAATTTGAAAAAGAAGAGTTTGTTTGTTATACGTGTTCCAATCACAGTCCATCACTGAGGGAAGTCGGGAAGGAAGTCAAGGCAGAACAGAAACAAGGCAATATAGGGAGATACTGCTTCCCTACTTGCTTCCCATTGCTGCTCAACCTGATTCTTTTACACCTCAATAGCACCTGGGCAGAGGGAGCCCTGCCCACAGTGAACTACATCCTCTTAAATCAATCAGCAGTTAAAAGAATGTTCCACAGAATTGCCTACAGGTCAATCTAATGAAAGCATTTTCTCATTTGTGGTTTCTTCTTTCACAGTGATAGTCTTTTGCCAAGTCAAAAAACAAAACAAAACAAAACAAAACAAACAAACAAAAAAACAACCGGCACAGTCACGTTTAATGTGCATCCACGCACATTATAAATTTAAAGTTTAGTGCACTGAAGGAAGTGAGTAAGGGAAGATTCTGCCATTGCTCAAACTGACAATCTTATACACGACACAGAGAAACTCCATCTGGACGTCGCCCTTAAAAATAAGCTGAAAACACTGAGCTAAATCTTCGTGGGGATGTTGAGTCGCAGATGACAACCTTAGAGACAGGCTGGGCTCACACCCCTGCTCTGCTGTCTGCAACTGCCTTTTCTCCATAGGTAAATCATGGAAGATGCCACCTCCCTCAGCTTCTAAGGTTATTGGAAATGTAATGTTTACTTTGTCTATGTGTGTTACGCTGTTTTTTTCTATCTTCCTTTTATTGAAAATAGACTTTACATGCAATCAACTTTCCTTTCCCTTCTCCCAACTCCTCTGAGATCCTTCCTGAGGATCTGGTCCCCAAAATGGTAGTGATGGTGACATTGTCCTGAATAGAAGGATTTTGTCAGGTAAACAGAAGGATTGTTATTGGGTAAAAAGAAGCTTTAAGGGGGAAGGCTTATTTTACCAGAAAATTCATTCTCCTAAAAGTGGGTTTTCATTTACCATGAGTCTTTCTGATCCAATCATGAACATGAATCAATTTATCATCAAAGGTCAATTACCTTGGACAAAGGCATCTAGGTCCTGAGTCAATTAGAATACCATCTAGCAGCTCAAAGACCCACTCTGTTGACTGTCTTAGAAAATCTGCTTGATTTTGGGCCATTTTGCTCTTCTCTCTGCACTCCTCCTTAAAGAGATAGTCTTGGCAGTTCAGTACCCAGTAAGCCTTTTTTTCTATCCATGGAATAGTCTACTTTGGTGGTTTTACTGTGCCCCCCTTTAAACTTCCTATATCCCTTCCTATTTAAATCTACTTCATCTCTGCCCACCCTTAAAAAACAAATAGGCATCTAATTAACAATGATAAAATGAAATGAAACAAACAAATAGAATATGACAAAACAAATAAACAGAAGAAAAACAAAAGCAGGGAAAAACTAACAACAGAAGAAACATATGTAGATGCAGGCACACATATTTATACATATAGCAATCCCATAAAATCACATAACTGGAAGTCATAATGATACACAAAGTACCTGTGTTGTGAAGTAAATAAATAAATAAATAAATAAATAATTTTGAATAAAAATAATTAGATGGATGAATGGATGGACAGAGGAAGAGAAAGGATAGACAGATGCCCTAAATACACAGTATGTGACAAAGAACCTCCAAAGATAGCCCTGAGCTCATTCTAAGTTGGACACCTATTGCTGAGCATGGGGCCTAACCTTAAGAGTGGTTTGTATACCCACCAAGATTCTATTGGATAAAACTTTGTTTTTTCATTTTTGAGTGGTTATCAAGAGGATTATAGGGATAGGGACTTGGGTCCAATTCAACTCTCAGGTCTGGGACCCATATCTGGTGCAGATACATTTTTCCAACACAGGTCACATAACATTTAATAAATGTTCACTGTCATGATTTGTTCTAGAAAAATAAAGGAGGGAAAATAGGCATTAAAAAGAATGAGACAAAATCAAATTTTCCTATTTGTGTGAGCATGAAATTTTAACCATGTCCATTTATATGGTGTAAAGTGGTTCTATTCCTTTCACATAAAACAGATGTGTGGGAAGATCCTACATAGTATACTGAAAAAAAATAAAGAAAATCCTGATTAAAATAGTTTATTTACTTAAATATTATATTAATGAGCTGGTTGTAAATGCTTACTCTTAAGCTTGACTTTAAGACATAGTCATACAGTAGCATTCCTATTTAGTTATGTAGAGTGAAAAATTATAAAGACCATTTTATGAAATATATATAGGCTTTTCCTTTACCCTGAGCAAAAGAATGCAGGCTCCAGAAGGCAGAACTGAATGTAAGATTTCAGGCTTTCATTGCCCCCGAGATATTCCAGGTGGAGGGCATTATCCTTGAATCAGAGGACACTTGCTGGATTACATTCCTCAAGCCTCAGGGAAAAGAACCCACCTGTGGGCATGAAAAGCCCAAAGCAGGAAGACACATTCCTGACCACAAAAAGATGCAAGTCACCTAGGTGGGACTGCGACCGGAGCAAGTGAGAAATAGTTTAACCTGAAATAGTCGGTAATAACAAGGTAAGACTACATTCTTGAGAAGAATGAGTGTGCAGAGTGATTTTCACATGACTAAATCATTTAGGGTGGGTTCCTCTGAAATGTTCCACTATTTTTATGATCATGTATCCTTGACAACTCCTCACCCTCCTTCCCACTCCCCTGGTTTGTGGTTTACCCCTTTAAAAACCCTCCTCAGACTGAGTGGCTTTGTCAAACTGTACTCCTGCGCGAGTGTGCAGTTTGAATGCTGGCTGCCAGCTCTCTTCCCTAATAAACCTCTGCTGATTGCATCCAGGTACGATGTCTTGGAGTTTGTGGGTGTTCGTGACTTCCCGAGACTTGAGTAAGGGTCTCCCTCATTTGGGGGTCTTCAGTTACAGTTTCCAATAAGGAAATGACAGTACAGATTTCTATAAATAGGATGGGGGGCAGTAATGTCATCATATCTCAATGTATAAGCAAAAGTGTAAAAAGGTGCCTATAATGTTCATCTTGGTGGATATTTAGAATCATCTAGAAGCTAGACCTCTGGCTTTGCTGTCAGAGTAATTTCAGAGATTTTTTAACTGAGAAAGGGAGACCCACTTCCAATTACTATTACCATTTTCTCAGCCAAAGTTCCAGACTAAATTCAAAGAAGAACATGTGCTAACTGATAATATTCGTGTCTCTATGTTTTCTGAGTGGGGGCAGAATGAGCAACCTTCTTATGTTCGCATTGCTAGGTCATCTGCACCATGATGGACTAAATCAGCATAAGCCTTGACCCAAAATCAACCATTTCTTCCTTAAGTTGATGTTATAATGAATTTTATAAACAATAAAAGAAGTAACTAACATGACACCCAAATTTTTGTACTTTAAATAATGAATTTCACAACAAAGCTCAGTGTTACATATATAAATCTCTAACACTGAGGAAGAGGAACGGGGCTCAGAAGTTCTACTGTTTTTGACTACATAACAAGTTTGATTTAAGCCTAGGTTAGATTAGACTGTCTCAACAAAACACAGTAAGTGGCTAATTTCAGCATTTAGCTCATCAAAGAAAGATTTAAAATAAATGAGTGTACCCCTGAAGGAAAAGTTTTCATTCCAGAAGTATGTGGCTACATCACCTATCGCTGCAGTAAAGCATCCCTTCACAGAAAGGCCTGCTATTTTCCTTTTAGGCCACAAAGTACCAGTTCTTTACAAGAAACTGGGAGGAGTTTTTCTGGCACAGACAGGACATATCCTGTCTGGAAGCTTGTACAGGGAAAGGACAATTTGACAAAGCCAAACCAAGGAAACATGGCTGCTTAGCAAGGCAGAGGTCAGGCTGTAATTTAGGCATCACTTTGCTTGTCAAGGGCTTCAAGCAGGGACAAAAACCAATCCTCAAGAAATGTTTCCTGGAGAATTTACGTCAGGACAAAAATATCACGCATGATTTCATTTTCTCTTTGAGTGATCAGCACACCATTTTGTAACTGTGCTTCTGACTGCATAAGATTTTATGGTTTCCCCTTCTTTTTCTTCTATCTCGTTCTATTTCTCTCTTCCTTTATCTGGGAAACTGAATGTATATTCAGACCTTAGAAATCTTCCTCTTGGGGCTGCTCTGATCATTGTTTTAATAGTTCAAAAATAAAAACAACCTGAAGAATTTGCACCCAAAATCAACATTCACAGTTTTCATATGAAGATTTTATGGCAAACCCATAGATTTTGGTCAGAATCCATGGACTTTGAGTCAGGCGTGCTTGGAAGAGAGACATAATTTCAGTACAGTGTTTTATGATGATTAGAAGAAAAATAGATAAGTGCTCTGAGCTCTCTCTCTCTTCCCTTGAATGAGCTCAATCTTCAGTTCTGGCCCATCTGTGTGAAGAAAACTGTATCATTTGAACAATGAAAATGTTGATTATAGATTTGTTAGTAGCATTCTATTCTGGCTTACATATTTTGTTGTTGTAGTTTTCTTCATACATTATCGATGTGATATTATTGGGCATGATTTCTAAATTGCTTAGGAATGCTAGAATTGTTGTTGCTGTTTTACCTAAATTGTAAAACCTATACACCCCATTGCTAAGAAAAAATACTGAGTAGTATTGGACAATAAAGTCAGAAGCCCCAGCATCAACTCTAATTTGTGTTAACCCCTCTCTGAAAACTGCTGCAAAGTCCTACAAGGTCCCCTAGTCTCCTTGTCTTTCCTCTTATATTTTAAGTATCACAAGATAGTTTCAGTTGGCTAAAACTCATGGTAATCTTCTTACCCCAGCTGAAGAGGTGTAAGCCATAGAGCCCAGCTGGCTGCCTGCACCTTCCTGTGTCCTACATGGCAACCAGAGTGATACTGTTAAGGAACATCTTCAATACCTAACTTTTATTCTCCAAGCCCACCCATGGCTTCCCATTGCATTTAAATAGAATCTCAGACCTTCCTGACCCTGCCAAGTCCTTATCCCCTCCCTGCTCTAGACATCTGCACTTTATTAACTTCCCTAGCTCAGAATATTTGTACTTTCTCAGCCCTTTCCTAAGGGCATTCTCCCTATAGATAATACCTCCTCCTACCCTTCATAGAGATCTCTATGCCAAGTGGTTTACCTATACAAAACAGCAGCTTCCTCCTCTCCTAGTTCTCTTAATTTATTTAACACTTTCTTAATATCATTTATTATTGATGCTGAAAATTTGTATCTTTTTGCTCCTTCTATCTCTCATAGAATTAAAGTATACAATGGCCAGAACATGCTCACAAGTATATTCTCAAAACATAATAAACAGTGTCTAACCAGGAGTGGGCACTTATTATGCACCCACAAAAGGTACTGCAGTGATACCTTTACTATAAACTCTTCCATTTCTCTCTGTATGTTCTCTAGATAAACAAATTATTTGTCAGTAATAAAATAACTTTAATAATATAGCTGTCAGAATTCACTGTCTGTATGTGCACACGTGCGTGCACATCAATCATCTCTTTCCATTTCCTTTCATCTTTCACAAGAAAATGAGCAATATAATTTATTTCATCAATATCCAAGCATGTATCCCATAGTCATCTGGTCTTGGCTCAAACAAAAGGTCTCAAAAAGTTTCAGACCACAGTTCCCAGACCCTAAAGAAAGATTGCAGAGCTGTCCATGTGAGGCTGAGCACTTGATCGCTCATATAGTACTTGATGGTGACTGCCCAAGAAATGAGCATGAAGAGCCAGAAGAACTTGTCTCTTAGGAAAAGATTTACAGTTTATCATATGAGCTTGCAGGAGAAAGCTGAGACAGTGCTGGATAAGGTAGATTCCTCAGTTATGCATATTTATTGCCTGGTATATAAGCCTTCCTCTCGTGTTGGGAGAACTGCTGGAGCTGCTACTGAGAAGTGTTAGTTCTCTTTGTTGCTTCCTAGTGTGACTCATGCTTTTTGCTAATAATTTGAATCTTTTTATTGGCTTATCGAGGATGAAATATTGATTTGGTTTAGTGAGGTGCCGGATGTGACCCCTAAGTTCAGTTTCCCATGTTTGTGCATGTGTTTGTGTGTGATTCCATTTTTCAGTAACTCCATAGAGTATGTAATATTATAATGTCCATTTTTTGTTTATTTTTCATATTTTTTTTACATATGATAAAATTGAGGCATAAAGAAGTTAAGCTACTAACTAAAGTCCATAGCAAGGAAGTGGCCATGTGTATCTTAATTTATACAGTGTGACTCCAAGAGTCTATTTTTTTTTTTTTACTGATGTGCTTGATGACTCATAGGGCACATCACCTAATAAAAAAAAGAAATTTAAAGCAGTTCTTAGGTCTGCTCAGTGGGTAAAGGTGATTGCCACCAAGCCTGACTTAATGTTAAATCTGTAAAATTCACATGGTGAAAGCAGAGAAAAGACTTCCACAAGTTGTCCTCTGGCCACACCACCACACATGTGAATGTGTTAATACACATTAAATAAGTACATACATTAAAAGATACATACATTTTATAACACACTAAGTAAATAAGTGTTAAAAATTCAGTTCTGAAAGACGTACACACACTGTGGTATTAGACAAGTAGAATTCCTTTTAAACAAGCATCTTACTAAGCCAGACCAAGCTCTCCCTATTATGTAGAGAATTACAGGTCTTTCAATTAGGATTTAATTATGTTCAATACAGGCTAATACTGCTTCTCTACTTTGTGACTCCTGTTCTGGAGGGATTGAATTCTGAGGCATTTTATCTGTCACACCTAAAGTGACCTGTCCCAATAGTCACCAAAACAGCTAGGATCAAGGACCTCATGTCAAGAGTTCTTGCTGAAAGAGATTGTTAACTGCTTTCTGCACAAGCTCTCGAGACCTGATTCTCTTCCTCAGTGAAATTAGAATCATCTGCAAGGTTTTTCCCTTTCCACAATAAAAGAAGTCTCCTATGAGTAGTGAGGAACATTGAGTGGCTCCAGTGTCCTTTAGACGATACCTTTCATTTGGTGACAAGAGACCAAGTAGAGGGATTACTTCTATCTGAAACTCAATTTAGCAAAAAGCAACAGGAAAGAAAAACTTTTTACAGCAAGAAAAGAAAAAAAGACTTAGTTGAATGTGAGTCCAGGATTGATCAGACTCAGAAAGTTGGTCAGTATTGAGCCTGAGACCTTTCCTGATAGAAGTTGCCTCCCCCCGAAAATCCTTGGGTTCTCATTCTCATACCAGGCCTCAGAGTTCTGCTTTTCTACTGGATTAACCTAGGCACTAGTTTCTTACTTACCCAGTGCAGTCACTGATTATATAAGATTTGTCAGGAATGAGATACTCGAAAGCCGTAGTCTCAACCCTCCTACCGTGATCCTTTAATACAGTCCCTTCCTAACTATAAATTTGCTGCTGTTATAAATAGTAATGTAAATATTTGATATGTAAGATATCCGATATGTGACCTTCAAAGGGGTCATGATCCACATGTTGAAAACAACAGCTTTAAAGTGATACCTATGACTTTCAAAGTGATTGTCACACTATTGAGACAATGGACCCCAAAGAAATAAGAATTTACCCAGGAATTTCATACTAAGAAAAGGAAGATACCAGCCAACGTGGAAATTTGTCTCCTGCGAAGTGGTTTTATACAGTCCTAAGAACTTCCAAAGACATCTTACTGAAGCATCACAGTGGTAGGGGCAAGGACAATAGTAGGAGAGTGGGCAGGGCCACACCTTCACCAGGACTGCTCGGATACAGCCATTTCATCCTTTACTCTCCACCTGTACTCTCACATCAGGATCTCCAAGTTGAACTTGGAGTCCTTTTGTTCCTCTTCCCAATGTGGCCTCACCGAGTAAATCTCATTTTTATGCTTCCTACTATTAATTTGATCTTTTTAGTTGGTTTGTCAAAGGGTAAAAGACCTGACTTGGGATGCAGGCTGTGGGCCCTGACTTTGATCAGAATTATGCACATCGTCTGAACTCACTCCAGCCTCTGCCACTCTACCTTCCAAACAAGGTTTTTGTGAACCTGACCTAAAATGCATCCTCCTAAGCTCCATTTTCACTGAATACGCTGGTAAAATAGATACTGTGGGCTCACTGAGTGGAGGAAACTCCACCCTTTTCCTCTCAGGTTTGGCTGGGGATCCAGGCCTCCTTATTCACACTGTGACATCTGTGAACAGTGCCTCTCAGCGAAAGGCCTCTGACCATGAAACTGCCTGTCTTGAAAGATTCATCTCTGTCTTGACATGCATCAAAATGCATACTGGGGCTTCAGAAGAGTGATGCCTGAGGTGATTCTGACGGATAGGATGGGAGACCAGTGCAGTGAAAGGATCTTTCATTCTTAAATGGATCCAGCCTGCATTTGAATGCCTGCAGGGGAATTCTGATTGACAGAGGAAAGATAGATTGGGACAGAGGTTAAGGGTGGCCAGGGAGGTTTCAGAATAGTCAATGTAGTCATTGTCACTGAAGCATTCAGCCAAAAGAGGCCACTAAGAGATGGAGAAAAAGGGAAGGAAGCATGTGGGTCAAGGACAGCCTTTCCTGAAAGAAATAGGAAGGGGTGGTAAGAGAGAGAATAAAGAATGAATAGGAGGTAGAGGCATGGGCAATGAATATATGCTCAGAAGGAGAGGGGCATGTGACAAACTGCAAGCATAGATTGGCTGATTAGGTGAGAATCAATGGCTCCTAATTAATACCACCCTGAAGAGTAAAGATAATGGGGGCAGAAAAATAAATGAGTGTAAAAACAGGGTCATTCCAGCTTAAATTGATCATTCCCCTATAGATGCTCAGGGGTGCTATGCTATTTTGAAAAATAAATGAATAAATAAATGGAAGGAAGGAAGGAAGGAAGGAAGGAAGGAAGGAAGGAAGGAAAGAAGAAAAAGGAGAATAAAGAAGCAGATTAAACACTGGGTCTATGGGTGAATGGTAAGACATACAAGCACGTGACAGCAGCTCCAGCAGCTCTTCCCTGCAAGCCAAGTAGTCCAGCTTCATAAACAAAGTAACTGCTGTTCCAACACAATGTGGATGGAGAGGTGATCTGTATGCTAGGAAGTATGACATATATCCCAGCTCCATCCTCATTCTACACCTGTCATTGATCCTATAATCATATATAACATCTGCAACACTGTTTAAAATTCCATAAAACAGAAATAGTAAAATATCCACTTTATTTATTTATTTATTTATTTATTTATTTATTTATTTATTTTGGTTTTTCGAGATGAATACCCCCAAACTCGGGAGACCCTCACGCAAGTCTTGGGAAGTCACGGCCACCCAAAACATCGCAAGACATCGTACCTGGATGCAATCAGCAGAAGCTTTATTAGGGAGAGTTGGCCAGCCAACAGTCAATTCGTTTGCCCACACAGGAGCCGAATTGACAAAGACTGGCTGTTTGAGGGGCTTTTTAAAGGGGAAAACCATAAACCAGGGGAGTGGGGAGGGGGGGAGGGGTTGCTAAGGAAATATAACATAGAAAGTCTTAAAAGGTCCCAACCCAAATTTAGTCAGGGTCATGCAGAAAGCATCTTATACACTTATCTTTTATAAGGATGTAACCTCTCCCAACCATTCATCTTGTGGTCAGCCAGTTCCTGGGACCACCCAGATGACTTGCATCTTTCTTTGTGGTCAGGAATGTGTCTTCCTGCTTTGGGCCTTCCCCACCCACAGGTGGGTTCTCTTCCCTGAGGTCTAAGGAATGTTAATTAGTCCCTCCCTTTCTCTCTTGAATGTTAATCTAGCAAGTGTCCTCTGGTTTAGGGATAATGTACCCCTCCTGGAATGTAGAATGTATCCTGGGGCAGTGAAGGCCTGAAATCTTACATTCAGTTCTGCTTTCTTGGAACTAGTGAACCTGCATTCTTTTGCTCAGGTCTAGGGGTCATAAAAACTTTCTATATTTTTCATAAGTTTTTAATATCTTTCAAAACATCTTGCTTTGATCAACTACTCTCATAGTATAACTCCACATATATTCTTCTTAGTCTTGGTGATTTATCCTATATCTAGCATACATTCCATTCACAGAATTAGCTCCTTAGTACAGTCCTTCCTCTGGGAAAAATGTTTGACTTACATCGGTTAATAAGTGTGGTGGCCAAAAGTGGCTGTTGGAACTGATTCTGAAGAAAGTGGCATGCCTTGTAGTGAAAGAGAATATTCTTCACTGTTTTCAAACAGAGGAAGATGCATTAGCCTAACAAAGAGGATTGGCCTACTTTACTGATTTACAGAAGTCAGAACTGGCAAGAGACAACAGAGTTTTGTGTGCATTGAAATGTGTATTCTAATCTCCTCAGGTGTCTCCTTGTTAGGATGCACACATTGTTGAAACTGACTGATTTAAGTTTAGAATTCAACCATCTTTAACATCAGTTATCATTTAAAGTTTTTCCTAAATATGTTTTTCAGACCTCCAACTACAGAAGATGAGGAATTACATTTTCTACTCAATTTTATTCTGCTTTTTATTGATTAATCTCCCATATAAAAGAGATCTAAATGGAATTGTCAAATAACGAAGGCATAGCCCCAACTGGACATTTTTCATAACCAAATATAGTCTCCAGTTCCAGGATTGGGTTACATCTAATTGAATTGTTGGAAAAAGCAGCACCATGGCAACCCTTAACCTATCCTATTCCCAAGGCTATTAGTTGCTCTCAACAAACTGACGGTAAGGCCTTATTCCTGAAGACAACACCTACACAATTCACTGAACACAAAGAATTCAAGCTGGTATCTACCTAGGGCATCCACTACTACTGACTAGCAGTCATGATACTGGAAGGTATTCTGCACCTTACCAAAGGAGAAAGGTAAATATCCACCTAGAAAACATAGACCCTTTGGTCTACAATAGTGATCTACCTGCAAGATATGCTGGTGCAACAATGACACAAAGCTTGTGGAAGTAACCAACCAATAGCTGATTAGATCTGATGCCCATTCCATGAGATGAACCCATCCCCATTATTACTCAAGTGACCCAAAAATTGAGGCTAAATAGGTCAGGAACCCATGGAAAAAGACAAACACTATCAGTCTGATAAAGTAATGGAGCAATAAAATGACTCCCAATGACCTTCTGCTGTACTCATAGATCAGTATCTCATTCATCCATCATCAGAGACACTTCCTCATACACAGAAAAGAGGCCACCGTTGAACAATGTGCAGAGAGTGAGAACCCTTAGAACACTCATTCCTAATTGGGATGTTTCCACAAAATCCCTCCCCTTGGAGTTTTGAGTATCCTGAGGAAGAGGAAGCAGAAATATTGTAAGAGCCAGAGGAGATGGAGGAGGCCAAGAAAACAAGGCCTTTTAAACACAGAAGGACCAACACGCGTATGAACTCACAGAGATTGTGGCAGCATGCACATGGTCTACATGAGTCTGGGCCAAATGAGAATCTCAGATCTGAGAAGAGAAATGGACACAAGCCTCTAACCCTAGCCCATAGCTATATTCAGTTGATAACTGTCCCCAAATGAAAAATTAGTTTTCTCCAACAGGGTCTTATTGGGTATACAAACTACTAAGAAGGGCAGGCCTCATGCCCAGCACTAGATAGATGATTTAAAATAAACTAAATGGTATTTTTTTAGAGGTTTTTGTCTCATAATTTTTAGACAATTTTTAAAAACATTACAGGTATTTTGCAAGTATATATTTTGGTATCTGATTTTATATTGTTATGGGATTTCTATGTGGGCAAACTTGTATGTCTCTGCATCTAAATGTACATCTTGTGCTTTTTCTTTGACTTCTTTTCTTCTGTTTGTTTGTTGATTGGTTTGTTAAGTTTTGCTTTATCTTACCATATTTTGTTTTATTATACTTTTTAGATACCTGCTTGCTTTCTAACAAGAGAAGAAAGAAAAGGCATGAATTTGGATGGAAAGGGAGGCAAAGATCTGGGAAGAGTGAGAGCAGGGAAAACTATAATTAGAATATACTATATGAAAAATACTTTCAATAAAAGATATGCATGTGTATGTATGCATGTGTGTGTATAAATTCTCCCCACCCATGATGTTCCAATATATTAGCAGGATCCAGGCAGGAATAATCATCTACTGTTGTAGAATCTACTTCCCTAGAACCACCCAGGACATAGGATGTCTACAAGGCTGGGCATCCCTTCCAGTTTTTTACTGTTAAAAACATTTTTAATACACTACTTTCCATGGATTACCACTGCTATGTCTGCTTGCAAGTTTCAGGACCTAATTTAACTTGGATGAGAACCTACCTTAAACCTTTCTTTACATTCTGCATCCTTGGACCACTTCCGACCAACCACACATGTTATTCTTCAGAAACAAATACTGAACTGGATGTTGACACTTAGAAAATGTAATGAGGTCTCTTCTGAAAACACCTACTAGCAGAGAGGGGAGCGCATCAGTGTAGAGGGGTGCTCACTGGTATAGCTGCAGCAGAGACCTCAGTGACTACACAGGTAACCCTGCTCCTGAGAGAGTCCTATAGAGATTTCTCTATTTGAGCAATCAGATCCCAAATTAACCACCCTCATTGAACTGTAGCCTGCCCCATGCAAGCGTAATGGTAGAGGAAATGTCTCCTCTTCCTTTCCACTGAGGCGATGCCTGTGAGGGAGACCTGAACTGTCACCACATACCATTCTTCAGCATGCATCTAGGAAAATGAACATCTTAGACCTAAAGAGGAGATCTAAACAGAGCAGCCATGACATCCACTATGGTCAAGTCTCTGTGACTGAAGGAATATCACGAAGGGCTGGCAACAGGAAGACGTTCCCGATTGTACAGCCACCAAAAGTTATGCAAAATCAAAGCCATACCGACTCCCTGCTATTTATGAGAGTCATGTGTGTCCCAGCACATGACTGTCTGCAGGCTTAGTCTCAATATAGGACTGTGAACTTGCGCCCTGCATGCTATCACACCAAATATTGCCAAGCCAGTATATGCTGCATGAAATTGCACATTCCATTGAAGACTATTTACACTGTGAATTTCAGAGTGTGCTTCTGAGAAGCATAATGGTTTATCGTGTAAAGCAGACTTTGAATATTTTCCTATTATTGTCTCTCAGCATATGAGTTTTGAGTTAGTAAATTTTTGGATTGATTATGTTAGGATATTTAATTTATTTAATAAAATAAATGTTTTGGTTGCTGACTGAAATACATATTTAAAATCATTAAACTTTGGCTTCAGATTTTGATAGAGAATTATAAATGATTTCTGAAGTGACCTTTAACATACGTCTCTATTTGCATATACTTATATATTGTCACCAAGTGACAGTCTGAACAATGATGATTATAAAATCAAAATATCTATCAACTCTGCAAAGCATTGGAGATGTTCTGTCTTGCAGTGTCAAATATTCATTCAATGTTTAATTACTTAAAATAGGTAAGTACAGTCTTTTGTGTGCACATTTACTTTCATCTTCAATAACTTGTAACAGGATATCCAAAGAATTGTTTCAAAATAAATTTCCCTATGACTTATTATTGTGGTCAGTTTAATGTCAACTTGTATAAATTAGAATCTCTCCAGAGCCTCACCTGAAGAACTATCCTGACTACCTTGATTGATGTCTGATGACCCAGTCCAATTGTGAGTGGCACCTAAAAATATCCACACAGATTTGAAACGGTATGTCAGGGGAAAGACCATCTCTGAGCTGACTTTCTTGGCCTTCCTCTTGCTGGTAAGTTGATTTGCCTTATTGTTGTTGCTGCTGCTGGTGATGGTGATGATGATGATGATGATGATGATGATGATGATGATGATGATGATGATGATATCTTCACTGACAACAAAGCCAGCTTCCATCATGGACCAGAGACCAGCAGCTCTCCAGGAATATTCTAGGCTTTAAGAGGCAAGTTGGAACTACTAAGGTATCCCAACTTGTGGACTTAACAAGTACTTGATATTCTGAGACTGCAGCAATTGTTGAGGTACCAAGCCTCAAGGACCAAGTAACTACTCGGTTCTCAGCAGTTCAGACGTGATTTGCTGTCCTTCCTATTTTAAATACACACACATACACATATGTGTGTGCATAATATATGTGAATATATATGTATATTTATATGTGTGTGAATGTACATGTTTCAGCAACAGAATGCTGACACACAGGACTAAACCTGCAAGAGAGGAAAAATTTTATTTTGTTTTTATCTGGTGACCTGTTATTCAGAGAATGGTCACATTGTGTAACTGTTTCCTCAGAACTTTAAAAGCCTCCTGGAATGAGGAAAAGGGATTATTAAGATGCAAGTAAACAGGGAAACTTGCCAGGAAGAGGAGATGCCTTGAGACCCCCAAGTTCCTACAGTAACCTCTCACTAGTGTCCCTCTCGGTAACTCCAGTGACCTCATCAGCTCACAAAAGTTGGCCTGGGTAGAAATGAGTGGTTTGTCATTGGTGCCCTGTCTGAGATGAGAAAATGTATGCAAAGGGTACCATGCAAGTTAAGTATGTCTTCCTGTACCTCTGAACCTCAAAATTTAAATGGAAAGCACTGATGTGTGAGGTTAGAATGAACTTTGAAGGAAGGGCAGAAGTCTAGAAGAGGAGAGATCTCAAATCAATTTTAAAACTCTAGCTCATCTTTGCTGAAACATGTACAATAAGACAAACTTACAAAGAAGAAAGCTTGATTCCCAGTTCTAGAAGTTTCTCTACAAGCACGACAGATGTCACTTTTTGGGTTGTACTAGTGTGTGATGGTAGGAGTTTGTACAAGGCAGTGCAAACCCATTTGCCTCAAGGCCGTGAATAAAGGTGAAAGGTCTCATAATCCATTTCAAAAGTAAATTCCCAGTAACCCAAAGATTTCCCATCAGGATTTACCTCTTGAAAGATTCTGTCGTTCCCCGGTAGAGCTAACCTAGGGACTAGATTTCAAACATGGGGAAAGTTGCGATCTGAAGGATCACCCTCTTAGGACACCAAAAATGAAAAGTCTCCTTACCGATGAAGTCTTTGCATTTTCTAGTCCTTTACAAGATGTGGATATATCCACCACAATATGTGCGCTTGGTCTTTGCTCCTGCCTCTTAGAGAAATTAGACTGGTACAATGAAGACATTTTAAAAAGACACTTTTGTCCCTCAATCTATTAGACAATTCAGAGAATCAAACTATAGGAAACAAGAATGTCCCCAGGAGTCTCAGGCTGGGAAAAGGTAAAGAGCTCAGCCAGAAAAAAAAAAAAAAAAAGTCTCCTGGAAAGATATTTACACGGTCCTAATAACTTGCTAGACCACCTTACAGGATGAGACTGAAGGCCAGGCACTGACAGACCAGTGGTGCACAGGGTCATGATTTTTGTCGTGGTCTGCTAAAACCTGAATAAATTTGTCCTTCTATTTTAAACTTTACTTTCACTTTGGAACTCCAAAGATGTACTTGAGATACTCACTGGATCGCTTTGTCCCTCTTCTTAATGTGGACACATTGAATAAATTGCCCTTTTACTGTTAATTTGACTGGTTTATTTTATTTGGCTTCTCCAAGACGGGTAGCCAAACTTGGCTTCTTCAGATCCAGTCTGTGACTCCAAGTTCTGTTGAACTAACACAAAGTTCTGCCAAGGGCTGAAGATGTCTTTTGTATGCTAATGATTTCACTGGCAGATGGTTCTTTGCCAGATGTGGGGATGGCTACATGGACAACCAAAGCACAGTGAGAAAATGGGAACTTTTAGCTTTAGCTCTCCTCAATCCAATATGTGAATGTTCCCAGCCTCAAGCTTTGTCCCACCACACCCAACTTTCTTTGCTGCTGCTTGAGAGCCATGTCTTAGATAGCTATGGCTCCATAATATACAACAAATATCTGTGCTTCTGGGTGTCAGTCAGTGGTCAGCTTGAGATAAGCATCACGCCATGCTTCAAGCTTCAGTGTGCTTAGCTGCTGATTGAGGCTACAAAGCCTTGGGTAGATGATAGAAACCTCCTGCATATGCCAATTTTAGGACTTTGGGTCACATTTTCTAGCATATTATTAGCCAAAGCAAGCATGTAAAGCCTAAAGTGTAAGAACAAGTTTCTTCTTGGAAGTAGAGAGAGGGGAAAGAAGATATTTTAAGAAGGGTTTAATAGACTTTGATGGTCATACATTCACGATGCATGACTACAATGTGTATTTGAGATGATGAACATACAAACCCCTTTCACGACTTCGCTGGGCCTTCTCAGTGCTTCTCTCTCTTTGTGAACTTACACTTCAATTATACAAGGTGTTCTGTTTCTTTAAAGTTTTTTTTTTTTTTTTTTTTTTTTTTTTTGTCATTTCTATAATGTTTTTTTTTTTTTTAAATTTTTTTTTTTTTTTTTTTGACTGCTTTGGGGCCTTCCCTTTTACTTTTGTTCTTTTGGAATCATTCTTTTTCCCTGACCTGCTTGCTTCTTTATTTTTATTCACCAAGTCTTTAGACATTGTATAAAGTAAAAGGCTTCCTTGTGATATTTTCACACACACATATATATCATTGCACTCTGTTCCTTCTTTATATTTTACCCTTTACAGGTCATCTGAAAAGTCACCCCAGCTCTTTCAATGTCTCTTAGCATTGTGCATTTCTTCAAGACACAAAGGGAAATGGGGGCTAAAGAACCAATTACTTTGTCTTCTCCCCCCTCCACACATCTTTGCCCATTTGAATTTTGCTGCTAGGTCTAAGGTCTGCTATGTGTAAGGATGGACTCTTGTTTGTTTCAATATTTCTAATGTCTAGAAGTAAGTTACTGGATGGTCAGTACTTTTAATTATTTGAGATGTGAAAAGAATCGTTGACCTAGAAAACACTAGGGTTTTAAAAGTCTTCAATATGCCTCAACTATTCTTTGACCTTCAGTCTTGAGATCTGTGGGAATCCATCATCCATGTGATTCCAAACAATTTGCAGGAAATTCTTAATGTCACGGCATCATTTAACTGCACAACTGTAGGTCAGAGCAGCTACATTATATTTGTTTTCTTGTGCTACAAAGGTTGGAAGTCTGGGCTTTCATAGAACTTACAATTAAAATTCTGTAAGAAACATCAGTCATTAAACCCATGGGGCTTTTGTTTGTTTGTTTGTTTTTGTTTGTTTTGGTTTTTGGCTTGTTTGTTTTAGGATAATCAATATCCCTTCACAAATTAAATGAAAAGTTACAGCATTTAATAAGAAGATAATGACTAATAAAGAGTAATGATAATAAGAGTATGCAAAACCAAGCCCAAATTAGATTACTTTAAGATTCATATCTAGAAAATAGCAGCTTGTACATTACAGAAAGGTCTCTTAAAACTCATGAAAATATGTTCTAATTTGAAAAAGGACAAAATATTTAGAATTCACCCAAATGTAATGTGAAAGATAAAACAAAGCTTGAGAAGTTTAGATAAAAAATAAGGACAAATGCCAACGAAAACATCTAACTATACACATGTGCTTCCTTCAAACTATAGAAAAGCAAAGGTAAAACTCGGAGAGAAAACTACGTAAACTCTCTACATTCTAGAAAAAGCAATAATTATGTCTAATTGTTTCACTGAAATCATTCAAAACAGACAAAAGGAAAACTTTAAACAACAGTTTAGAACTAAGAGAAAAACAATTGAACAAATAATTATTTGACCCTTAATTTTATACCCTCTCTGAAGGGAGAAAGAAAATATTTCTGGGACAAAAATTAAAGTTTAGGGCAGGTGGAGAGATGGAGATAATAAATTGGTTAGGGCACGCTTTTTCAGGTGGGAAATAGTAATTCCCAGCAATTGTGACAAGAAGGCAAAGGGAAAGGTGTGTGCTTGCATGTGTGTGTGTGTGTGTGTGTGTGTGTGTGTGTGTGTGTGTGTGTGTCTTTTATCAGCAGATTCAAGGGAAGCTAGGAAGGGACTGGTAGAGGCCCACTTCTAGGAGGAAAGACTGGTAGAGCAAAGGGGCAGCTGAGTGGGGGCTCCAGAGCATGACTTGTCCTGGAGCTAAAAACAGTAGCATGTAAAACTACACGCAACATAGACTAAATATCTCAGATGAGCAGCTGGGCTGTCTTGGAAGCAAGACCATCTGGAGGCTGATCATGGTGGAGATAGTGTCATATCATCCACAGAATTTACTAAAAATATAGAACTGAACTGACCATTTCTTTGCTAAAGGACACAGAGAGAACTAGTCCTTACATTCTGGTGTTTAAGAACTAGAGCTAAAGAGTCCTCTCATCCTTGGCTCCCCATTCTCCAGTCATTCCACTTTCCTTAGAGCATGACCATGCTCACACGGCAATCCATTCTGTCCTCTCAATGCCATCTTTGGCATATGAATAAGGTTTCACAGAATGGTACCCCAGACCTTTTCTGTTCAGGTCTGCCATCGAATGCTATGAATCACCCAGTGTGGGAACTGAAATAGGAACTCATGCCAAGACCCAGGCAGCTAGGCCCAGGCTGGATGAGAACTGGGATAACGGATGCTGCCTTCCCTCCAGGCAGCTTGGTCCATTTTTGCATCTTTTATTTGTCCTTCACTTCCTGCTTTGCTGTTACCCAGCCTACCACAAACTCACCTTTAAGCCTCAACTTTTTACTGAGCCCACCTATTCTTTCTGGCACACCAAGCCATGGTGTTAAATTAAGTCCAACTTGACAGAGCAGCTCAGTGGTCTGGCAGTTGGTAAGTAGCTTTGTTTCATGGCCCTCTCGGATGCAGCCTTTCCAGGAGCTTCTCAGTAACCGACACTTCTCTTGGAAGAATGTAACTCTCTCTTCTTCCTCTTTAGTGCTCTGTCATCAGAGAACTTATGGGTGGAAATCTCCCTCTTGAAAGGTGATCTTGGGGAACGTGTGAAGATTCAAGTCTTCTAGGTGGTTTGTTCAGATCATATGGCTTCTGGCTTCTACTGCTAAACTTGTATACCTGCCTGTATTTATCGTATATGAGTATGTGGGTGTAATATCAACTGTTCAGAAAGTAGCCTTAGGCCCACGGGATGACTTAGATTTAGAAAGTGGTCTACCGGGCTGGCTACTTTGACTATATCCCTGGGAATCTTCCTTACAGCTTTTGGAAAGAACATAAAGCACCAGGCAGAGACTCCTGTCTTGGCATCTGTGCTGTCTTGTCATCAGGGTTTCCTTCAATGTCAAATGCTAAGATGTTTGTTACTTCACATTCATGAGTAGTGGAACATGTGTAGAGGGGTGGATACACTTGGAAGTAACACAAAGATTATGGAAAAGAGGCTACACAAATAGAATGTCAGGTAAACACATCCACTACATCTATGTGAGTGAGACATGTATTGGAAAAATTATGATTTTTTTAAATTGTTAGCACACAAAAATAACCTTTTAATTTTCAAATGACTTTAAATGTTATAAAAATTTAACAATTAAAAAATGTACATGTACTTTCTATAGTCTTTCTTCTAATGTTAGTATGTTAATAACATTTGTTGGTATATTTCTGTTAACTAAATTCTAGACCTTATTGAGAAAAAAATGAAACATAAAAATATTGAACAAATGAAAAATATCATATACTGAAATTAATATAACTCAGCTAAAGCAAACCAGAGAGGTAAATTTAAATCAGTAAATTGGCAGCAGAAAAGAGGAATGAGCAGGGTCAATAAGCCAAGTTTCTAAATTAACAAATTAGATAGTAAGGAGAAATTTAAATTCTCTCCCAAAGAAGAAAATCCTCAATTCAAAGGAAGCAGAAGGATAGAAATGATATGTTAGAAGAAAAATCAATGAGGCCAAGAACAGGAAAAAAATAACACTAGAAGCTGTGTCACAAAAATAAAATAGGGAAAGAAAGAAGAAGAAGAAGAGGAAGAGGAAGAGGAGGAGGAAGAGGAGAAGGAAGAGGAGGAGGAAGAGGAGAAGGAGGAGGAGGAGAGGGAGGAGGAAGAAGAGGAAGGAGGGAGGAGGGAGGAGGGAGGAGGGAGGAGGGAGGAGGGAGGAGGGAGGAGGGAGGAGGGAGGAGGGAGGAGGGAGGAGGAAGATAGGGAAGCTCTCTATGGATCAAGGAAGGCACCTAGATGACATAAATTGCCCATAGAGCAATGATGAATGGGGCTGTGAGCACTGCTCTTGTGGACCTAACATCTGTGGATAAAGATTACACAACTCTGCACTGCACCCACACATTTCATAACCAAGATGGTACTGGTCAACTCCTCAAAGGACACAATCTGCCAAAACTTACATGAGAATAAATGAACAATCTGAAAAAATATATATAAATCTTAAAAATTGGATCTATAATCTAGTCTTCCAAAACAAAAATCTTCAGGAAGGATGAGTTCACCAATAAGTTATATTAGTTAATTGGGAGTTTGGTTCATTGGTTTGGTGGGGCTGGGGCACAAATGCCACAGCCATGTATAAAGGTAAGAAGAAAACCCAATGGAGATGCTTCTTTCCTTTGATCATGTGAGTGGATGATGTCAGATAGTCGGGGTAGGAGACAGGTGCCTTTATTCTGAGTCTTCTTGTTGTTTAATATCAGATACTTAATTGCCTCTCAGTGAGTTCTTACAAATCAAAACCAGAAGATTTACTTCCCAGTGCATTCAATTAGGGGAGAGTTATTCTAACAGCCAAAGCAAACGAAGTCTCTTGTGATCTGCTCAGCTTAGGAATTGATCTGACTGAGGCATAGGGAGATGAAGAATAAGAGAACGAGGATGGCACACATAGGAAAGCTGGGATCAGGAGGAGTGTGTGCTTTGACCATACCAGCATCTCTCTAGAAACTCAGTGCACTTAGTTTATACATTTGAAATCGAAGAGGCAGGTTTATTGTGAAAGCTGAATGAAAAGATCAGATTATTCTGTAGAGCTACACAAGGAGTCAGGTTTAGTTGCTGTTGGTAGAAGTTCTGTGAAGGGGAACAGTCTCAGGCTGTAAACATCTGGCATTTGGGGCCCTTGATATGGCTGTGCTCTTAACAGTACATATGAACTCAGGTCTTTGTCCACTCCTCATCATAAAAACTGTAGACATCTTTCATGAAGTACAAATGCATTCCATAAGCTGAATTTATTTTGAGCCACAGTCTTTAATTGTGGATGTGAAAATGTCCTGGAAATAATAAAACTAATAAAAAGAAGTAATTTACAAACAAGGCATTATTTCCTGTATGCCCTGTTGTTAAATAAACAGGGGGAAAAAGACGCTGAGATGTCCATCATTCCTTTCCAGACAATAACTGGATTTTCCAGTAGCACTCCCTGACTCTTCCTCCTCAGCTGAATTCTTTTGTGAACTGAGCATAAGAAGCTTTGCAACTCTGCTGGTGGCTCAGAAAACAGCTTGGGAAGTCTGTCTCCTGTGAAATGAATATACCCAGGGTTTATAGGAGCTGGAGGTCGCACACCCAGGGGCATGTACTGGGAATGCTAGAACAGCTACCACTTGATATGTGCAGAGGGGAAGCGAAAAAGAAAAATGTTCTCTAAACCTCATGACTTTTTGAAAGAAAAAAAAAAGGTGGTGGTGGGGGATCGTTTCCCCAAAAGACATATGGAAACAACTGCTTTCCTGAATATGTAATGTCTCAGGGTACAGACCAAACCAGTCAGTTTGACAGATAGCAGCAAGAAGAGAAATGTATGAACATTTCTCTTTGGGCCAAGAAGCAATAATGTGTCTTACTAGAATTACTGCCTCTATTAAAACTAGATACAGGATATTAATTGTGTTACATAGGAGCTGGGAACAAGGGCTAGAGCAGACTCCAAAACAGCATGGAAACTGTCACTTCCCAGCTCAGCCTTCCCTAATTAAGTCCCAATGGGGTCCCCTGTTCATTTTGGTAATGTGTACTTCTCAGGATAAATGATATTTAAATGCATAGAAGATTCCTGCATTTAAATTGGTCACCAATTAAATTCTTACTGAAGAGCAGTAACTGCAAATTGCTAGCTATACCTCCAACATCCTTTTTTTTTTGTTTTTACCAGTGTACACTGGTGAATGGATGGATCCTGTCTGCACCTTCAGAGCAGATGATCGCTATAGTAAACAGTAGCATCTTCAAAAGGTTCCTCAGAACTTTTTCTCAGAAGTCTAAATTCAGTATGAGATCGGGCATGGCAGCACCTACTTATTATGCCAGCACATAGGAGGCAGAGGCAAGAACATTGCCCCAAGTTCAACAGTGGCCAGGTTTGCATATTGACTTCCAGGCAAGCCAAGGCCCCACTGGGAAAACCTCTCTCAAAAGCAAAAACAACAATTCCATCTGAGTAGAACAAGACCAGAATGGTAACTATTTTAAATCCTCATCTGTAACTTTAAGTGTACACAGTTTGAGTAGAGTTTCTTTTTGCCTTAAATATTTCATCTAATTTGACATGACATTGTCTATCTTCCAATAAATAGGTTTCCTATCTACAGATTCAATAAGTCATGAACAGATCTAGTTAAAAACAAAACAAAACAAAACAAAAAACCACTATGTCTGAACTGCAAGTACAAAGATTTTTATTTCTTGTCATTATTTCCTAAACAAGGCAGTAGAACAATTACTTACATATCACATACATTTCTCATTATGTGTGATTCAGAATTAAGTTGAAAAAGACTTTTGCATATCTCAGGCAGATCCTGCAGCTAGTCCTCCGTAGACACTGAAGTCCTGCAGCCAACATCCTACATTTCCTGAGATAAGTCACCTCTTTCTTGCAACAATCTCAACGTTGAGAGACACTACTCACACACATAGTGCCGTGTCCTACATGCTTCCCCTTCCCACAGCTGAATCTGTCTTCCTGTGATTAGTCACACTTCAATGTTTACCTTCAAATGGGAATCGTTTTCATTCCAAAGATAGTGATTCCATTTTTTTTCATGAAAAAAATTATAAATTTAGATCCAGAATTTAAATTACAAAAGTCTTCCATTGATGCTATCACAGGCACATGCTTGAGTGCACACGTGGGCGTGCACACACACACACACACACACACACACACACACACACACACACATACCACAACTGTAATGTACAAAATGATAAGTTTAAAAAGTAGATCTTTTTTTCCCAATAGAAAAAGATTCTTTTTGGGAAGTATAGAGGAGAGAGGCAGAGAGAGAGAGACAGAGACAGAGAGACAGACAGAGAGAGAGAGAGAGACAGAGACAGAGAGACAGACAGAGAGAGACAGAGAGAGAGACAGAGACAGACAGAGAGACAGACAGAGACAGACAGAGAGACACAAAGAAAGACTGAGAGACAGAGAGAAGAGAGAGGGGAGAGAAGAGAGAGAAATGAAATCAATAGACCCCAGTCATCACCTGCTTGACAAAGCAAATCTGACATTGTAATTGTGATATATGTTTGGATATTTGGGATTCAATCTGACTTGAACTAAAAGTGATGTACTACTCTAGAAGAAAAAGACACACCCACCATTAAGTTGGCCACTTTAATCCTCCAGGGCCTTGCATTCCTTCCTGCCATGATATTAATAAAACAAAAAAGTCCTTGACATGCATCTATTTTATATAAATATTCCACAAGGTGCTGTCCTGGGTAATAAAGACTCATTAGCAATTGTTAGCAGAGGCCCTCAAGCTCCCAAGAATTCATTTGATGACAGTGGAAAGAGACTTACCAGTCCTCTGCATTTCCAGTTTCAAATGCCCTAAAGTGAGAAACAAGAGGTTGGAAACAGAAAAGGAAAGCAGTATCTTTTAGAGGAAAATCTTTCTTGTTGACCAGTGAAGTGCAATATTTTGGTAAGTAGATGGTAGGAAGGGTCTACTGATTTCATCTCTCTTTTTTATCTTAATTTCCTACAAAAATTAGGGAGACTTGTTTTTGTGGTTAAAAAAATAAAAATCTTTTTTATTTTTTCAAATTCATCGTGTGTGTGTGTGTGTGTGTGTGTGTGTGTGTGTGTGTGTGTGTGTATCTGCATGCTTGTCCTTTGGAGTTCAGCAAACAATTTTGAGCATTACCTTCTACTTGTTTTTCTATTGTAGACACCAGGCTAACTCTCCTGAAAGTTCTGGGAGTTCTCTTTTCTTCCTGTAGGAGATGTGAGATTAAAATTTTTTAATTTAAGATTGTATTTTGAATTATATAGAGATATATATGTCTGTTTATATAGGAGTGATCATGTGGGTACTGTGCCCTTGGAAGACAGAAGAGGGAGATAGATCCTGGAGCCATATTTATATACATGTGACAGTTTATATAGGTAACAGACACTAGGAACTGAACATTAGTCTTCTGAGACAGCAGTGGTACTTCCTAACCACGTCTCTAGCCCTGAAGTACTAGGATTATAGATATGTGTATGTGTGCTTGTGAGCACGCGTGTGCATGCATTCTACCATGTCCAGTTTTATGCAGGTTCTGTGTGTGTGTGTGTGTGTGTGTGTGTGTCTGTGCGTGTGTGTGCACGCACTCTACCATGTCCAGTTTTATTCAGGTTCTAGGCATTAAAACTAAGGATATCGCCGGGCTTTGGTGGTGCTCGCCTTTAATCCCAGCACTTGGGAGGCAGAGGCAGGCGGATTTCTGAGTTCGAGGCCAGCCTGGTGTACAGAGTGAGTTCCAGGACAGCCAGGGCTACACAGAGAAACCCTGTCTCAAACAAACAAACAAACAAACAAACAAAAACAAAAACAAATAAAAAAAAGAACTAAGGATATCATGCTTGTATGGCAGGACAACGTGTAGTTTATCCACATTATTGAAGTCATCTAACATAAATATGAATGGTCATTGCTCTGCATCTTGTCTATTTTTTTGTTGCTGCTGCTTTAATGCTGGGTCCTATTCAGTCAGGTGAACACGATGTGACTATGCCTAGCACTTATTGAATGCATTTTCTTTGAGAGAGAGTTTTATTATGAGTCTGTGCTCTCTCAATAATTAAGAGATAACTAGGTCATTAAGAACTCATTAATCTTCAGTATTTATTATCCCATGGGGTGATGTGAGATGTTCAGGGGTGGAGGCTTTGCTTTCCCATTGGAAATGAAAATAAAAGCCAGTACAATAATGAGCCAGGAATATGGACCAGATTCAGTTTATATTTTGATGGCAAAGCTCCCTATTAATTCAAGCTCTTTCTTTTTGTTTAAAAAAGATGACCTATCTTCTAACTGTAATCCAGGCATCGAGGTTTTTGTTGAACTTGTTTTGAATTTGGCCAAGAATATTATAACTTCTCCACTGTAGTTTGGTTAAGTTAGTTAATTGCTAAAAAAAAAAATCCTGGTTTTATTGACAGTTCCTCATCTTTTTCACATATACCTATCTTGTTCCTACTCTTCTCTGCTGATGGAATTGTTTTCCTTCCACTGTTTCTAAAAACATTCCTGGTTATCTCCAATTCCTTCAAGATGCAAGGCTATTCCATTATGTTAAAGTATAAATTCATTTCCTTAAGTGCTGTAAGTCAAAAATATCTTAGCATCAAGAGTAAAAATTTTCATTGTGTGAAACATTCATTAAGGAATGATCTCTTTCTTACTGAGTTGAGAATTTTGCATCTTACAGAAGGATCAAAGCCACTCAAAGAAACTCCCAGAAATTTCCTACACAGTGTGGTCAATGAAATAATGATCTTGGACATCTTGTGCCTGATGGTACAAGAGTGATTTCCTGATTAGCCATGGTTGCATGCAGTTACAGTCAGCAGCAGGATAGAAGCTTCTACTCAAGACCTGAAAAATCAGCCGGGGGGGCGGGGGGGGGGGAAACGCTGTCTAGTCTCTCTGTCTATTGAATAGGCAGAAGAGCTCCTCTTAGCACCAGCTATAAGGATGCTCAGGCTGATGGAGAATCCAACACTAGCTTCCTTCCAGGAAGTACCATTAGGTTTCAAAATATCCTTGTCTACATCACCCTAATCAAGGTCAAATCAAAAACATACCCAGAAGCACATTATATACTCATGGTCATTTCTTCTGGCTCAGCCTCAGTAATGAAGCCATAAATCAAGTCTGCCCTGTGTGATACTTACACACACACACACACACACACACACACACACACACACACACAGAGAGAGAGAGAGAGAGAGAGAGAGAGAGAGAGAGAGAGAGACCCTAGCTCCTAGCTCATATTTGAGTGTGCTCATTCTGTCAGGAAACACTCGTAAGTAAGCAGAAGTGATCTTATAAAGAACATTTGAGAATAACATGTGATGTTTGCACAGTTCATGGACACTCTGTAGAAGATAATTTTTACAGAATATTTGTATTAAAATAATGAAGTACCCTGTATTTCATGCCTCTGCTGCTGAACTTGTGTGCAAACCCAATGGAGAGATGTTTGGCAAAAGTCAAATACAAGATCAACACTTTTAAAAGGTCAGTTATTAGTCGGTATATATCAGCAGAAGACAAGATTCCAGCATATGACCAGTTTTAACAGCCCATTGCCTCCTTAGTGTGAAAATAATTGGTATCAACACTCTATTAGTTACTTTTCTGTTGTTGTGATTTTTAAAAAAAAAAAAATGACCCAAAGCAACTTACGTAAAAAGGAGTTTATGTTAGCATATCATTTCAGAGGGATAATATTGTATCATGAAGGGGAAGAATAGCAACAGGAAGCCGGAGCAAGAAGTTAAGGGATCACATCTTCAACATAAGCAAATAGGAAAGAGAGCAAACTGGATATAGAATGGAGTTCTCCAAGCCCAATCCAGTTATCTCCTTCCTCCAGGAAGGTTAGACTGGTTGCCATGCGGTGAGCTGACTACGATCTAGGTGTTCAAGTACTGGAGCTGAGCAGAGGACATCCAAACCACCATAAGCATCAAATAGCCATTGGGAATTTCTCCCTTGAAGAGAATCCCAAGACACTACCAGGATGTCTGAAAAAAAAAAAAAAACTGGTGTCCATGAAGTGAAAGTCAGTGCAAGTCATGTAAATATATCACTGGAAATGTATGCAAGTTTACGACCCTCCAAAAAAATAAAAACCCACAGCTACTCCATCACCAACCAACTGAGAAAAGATGAATTGTACTAATTTGCTTTTCTATTCTGAAGGTAAAAAATACTGACCTAGAGTCACCTAGGGTTACTTTACATTACAAATTATAATTCATGATTGAGAGAGCTCAGAGCAGGAGCTCAAGCAGTAACCTGGAATCAAGACTGAAGCAGAGACCATAGAAGGCTGCTGCTTATTGGCTTTCTCTTGATGCTTGCTCAGCCTACTATCTTTCTTTCTTTCTTTTTTTCTTTCTTCCTTTCTTTCTTTGTTTTTTGTTTGTTTGTTTGTTTTTGTTTTTCCAAACAGGGTTTCTCTGTATAGCCTTGGCTGTCCTGGAACTCACTCTGTAGACAGGCTGGTCTCGAACTCAGAAATCTGCCTGCCTCTGCCTCCCAAGTGCTGGGATTAAAGGCGTGCGCCACCACTGCCCGGCGACAGTCTACTTTCTTATACAAGTCAGAATCACTTGTGTATTGGATTGTATCCTAATGCAAATGAAGTCAGCTCTAATATGAGACAGAAGGATTCCTGGGAGACCAAGGAGCCATTGAGCAAAGAAGAACTTGGCCACCCTGTACAGTGGCTACCATCTGTTGCCCACTGAGAACTTTGGTCAACCCAGAGTTGTTTGGAGAAACAAAGAAGACATTTCCTATTCAGGCTTATTACAAAAATGTGACATACTCAAGGATTCCTATCTATGTCTAAGGTGGGAGTTAGTAGTTGCCATATATAAATTTTTCTTTGATACCGTGAAAGCATAGGCTAGAGAGATGCACATGTATATAAGAATGCCAACCTCATAGCATGAGAATGTGAGTCAGATCTGTAATGCCCATGGAAAAGCCAGGCTTGGCAGCACACATCTTTAATCCCAGCCTGGGTAGCAGATGAGGCAAGGGGACTTCACTGGATTCCATGGCTTTTGTGCTGAGCAAACGTGAACAGAAAGATCACAGGAGCTTGCTGGACAGGCAGCCCGGACTAAAACAAAACAAATAAAAAAGGGACCTCCAGATTCAGTGAGAGGCTGTGTCACAAGGAAAAGAGTCTGACAGTCATAGACAGGACACCTGATATGCTTTTCTGGCCTCTACCTCTATGAATGTTCAAATAAGCACATGCATCACACACACACACACACACACACACACACACACACACACACATACACACACACACACACACACACATCAAAGCACAACAGAATAAAAATAATGTTACAAGTATGATGGATGCTATTTAATATTTTTGTTACAGAGGTATCTCTAAATTGTACGATCAAAGGTAGACAAGAATATAAACATCAGTGACAAAGCAATGTTGGAACATCATTTGTCCAAGAAAATGTACAAACAGCACAGAGCCTTGGGAAGAACCAGAACAAGCCAAGCATATTCTCAGCATTTGTCTGAGAAACTGAGTTACTCCAAAGTGCTCTAAGATGCATGGCATTGGAGGGTCCTCTAAAGACTCTAACGAGAGGGAAACTTTATCATCTTCAAAGTGCTTATTGAAATTAATAGTTTAGAAATTATTTAGGCACCACTTAATCTTAATAAAATGTAAGTATAAGAGACCTCATTTAATGCATAGCAGTTAAACGTGAAACTCTTTTTCCAGAATAGAACATTGAAGAGTAACTCACAGAAATCCAAAGATAGATTATAGCTGAAAGTCCATGAGGTAAAATGCCCCTCCCTAAAGACAGAATCCTATATTGGGTTGAACAGTGTATATAAATAATTTGATGTCTTATACCTTCCCCTTAGCAAGTCAATCCTATCAGGAGAGAGTATTGACTTGTTCTTCACATCTACCTTTCTTGGCTTCTGTCAAATTTAATGAATGATGATGCTGTTATTGATTTTTCTAGCAAAGGGAAATTAACAGCACATTGTCCAGTTCTGACCTTTACGTAATGAGCCGTGTATACATCAAAAGCCTTTTAGGACAAGTTTGTTGATCACCAAACTTCAAAATCAGCCTAATGTACACACACACACACA
>JANHMN010000006.1:35116993-35127044 GCA_030674055.1 Rhabdomys pumilio
ACACACACACACACACACACACACACACACACACACACACACACACACAATTTTAATGCTTCCCCCCAAACCTATACAGGGGCCATTACCTTGGTAGTACAGGGAGTGAGATTCCACAGCAGCTTACAAAATGTGGGAAATGGACTATGTCTACTTATAATTCAAATGCAATCTTTTAAAAGGCCCTGGGGGAAGTCTAGTTAATAGCACTCTCAAATAAAAGCTCTGGCTGTGCACCTTTATATAGAAATCTAAATTCTGGTACATATTTGTTTAAATAATGGCTACTGGACAAAGCAGAGCCTGGGTATTACACGCTGTTGAATAAAATTTCAGTTTTCAGAGCCAGCAAGATGGCTCAGTCTGTAAACTCACTTGCTGCCAAGCCTATGGACCTCAGTTTTATCACGAGAAATGATGTGGTTAGAGATGAGAAATGACTTCCAAATGTGATCCTCTGACCTCCACACATACCCCATAGCAAACACATGCACGCTGACACAAACACACAACAGGTAAATAAAAGTATAGTAAATAAAGAATAAATTTAAGTTCCCTGTCACCAAACAAACAAAACTAGAATAAAATAAAACAAAGTCAAACAAACAAACCCCTGAAAATCGACATCTATTTTCACTGATCTGTTACAGGTTGTTGTGAAATACCACTGGGAACTGAACACAAGTCCAGTGCAAGAGCACTGTGCTCTCTTAACTGCCTGGCAGCTAGTACAGAGAAAGACTAGTTTTATTTTAAGTTAACAGCATCAAGAGGAAATAAAGTCTAGAGGCATCATGGAATAAGCCGAAGAACAGAGAATGAGGAAGTGACATAAAGCAGGTCACATAAGGAAATGGACCAGAAGTAATGGAAGGAAAGCCAGTGTCTGCTTGGAAGAGATATGCAAATGACTCCCTAGATGACTGACTGATTTGACTCTTTAAAATTCATAAAAAAGATAAATTCTAGACTGTTTTCAAATATGTATTACTCTCTAATAATCCATATATATCAGAACTAAAATGCATAAGCATTCTTTCCTTCGATAAATCTATTTGGTCTGTTTTAATATTTTTTATGAATGTTATGTTACAATAGAAAGTGGTTTGGCCCATTTTTAAGAAATATTTGTAGTCACTTATCATGATTATACTCAATGAAATATGGAAAGAGTGTGAGCTTTCTGAAGTTTCCTTTAAAAATATGCCATATGTTTTAGCTCATGTACAGTCGTGACTTTAATTTGAAGTCTGATTTTAGAGTCTGAAGAGATGGATCACTTGCTGCTGCTGCTGCTGCTGCTGCTGCTGCTGCTGTAGCAGCAGACTAAAGCCTTATCTGACAGATCACAACCTTCTGTATCCTTACTCCAGAGGATGTGAAACTTCTGTCCTTTGTGTAGATTTCCCACACATGGTGTGTAACCCCCCCACACACACAATTAAAAATTAATTTAAAACCCAAATTTGATTTTTTGGTCTATAATCGGTATAATAAATATCATCAGAAAGCAGAAGGGAGAGCTGAGCATCCTTTTACTTCCTGTGGCAAAGAGATCTTTACGATTACATAAGGAGGTTGTTTCAAATGAAAGCTTTGTCATGCAAAAATTGACCCAAGTTCAGAGTTAAACCCAAGCTTGCTATCACTCATCTCTACAGCACTGTCCTTAGCTGTGCAAAGCTGGGGAGGTCAGCAGTTTGTCACTGGTTCCAGACCATAGCCTGCATCATATTCTCTTCAGACTGAAATGACATAATCATGTGGTCAAGAGAAAGGAAGGATAGAAGTCAACTTTGTAATTGTTTTATAGAGGTCTTGGAAATAGATTGGTAAGTTATATGGGATGGAGGAACCATAGTCTCCCATGAGGCAAAGTATAGATCATGTCTTGAGATAGCATCCAGTTTAACCAATCTATAATTGCATTTCTTAAAAGTGCTAGCAGCCTGTAAAGACCCTTTAAGAGCTATGAGGTTAAGAATGGTTTTATTTCTATACTAATGATACACTGTAGTCACATGGTCCTCTTCCCTCTGAGGATCTCGGAGAGATTTCTTGACATTTCCTAATTAACTTTTCTTGCAAGACTCAGAAGCATTCGTAAGACACAGGAGGTTATCAACACTGTAGGCTCAGCAAGGCAGAATGACTCGGCTCTTCCATTCTTAAATTCTCACAATAACGAGAGGTTGGGCTGTGTCAGCCAAGGCAAAATCCACAGAGAAGATATCCACACACAATTCAGGATTCCTAGAAATGCAATGCAAAAACATTTAACATTTTTGAGAGCAATATGTCAGCACAAATGAGTGCTAGCCTGTTATCTACACTACCTGAAACTCCCAAGGGGATTCTGAAGAAAGATTATAGAGGGAAAAACGTAAATGAAGAGCAATGGGAGGATGTACATGACAGTGCATTTCAGAAGGATGGCACATTCACGAGCAACCAGGGCTGTCTAGTAAGATACTATCCAGAAGCAAAGAATGCACAGTCCAACTTAGATAGACTGTAGAGCTTCTTCAGTTATCACCCTAGTTTCATTTCTGTTTCCATGAAAAATACTGTAAACAAAAAGCAACTTACAGAAGAAACAGATTTTAACCCATCATTTCTGTGAAGTCAAGGCAGCCCCTTGTCACATCTATAGTCAAGAGCAGAGAGAAATGGATGCACGGGTGCTTAGTTTGTATCTGAAACCCAGATGATGGGCATCAACACCATAGCACCCCTCATGTAGTGAAGAAACTGAGGTTCAAGTAATCATATATAATATACAGGAAGAACATGTATATTTGTCACCAGAGAATTAAGGTCCAATTATCCTTGGGACTCCAAAATTTAAGGTGAAAATTTCAGATTATTTAATGCTGGATGTGCAATCATGGAGAAATATATGATTTTAGTCACATTCCATTCTCTGTTGAAGTAAAAATTTCATAAACATAAGACAAATAGGTCTCCTAACCTTTCTTTTGTGTAATTTATCTTGTTTATAATTTTACTATAAACATGATTCAGAAACTATCACATCCTTGGTAGATAAGGATTTTCTGAACTTCGATTATGTGAGATACTGGAAATTTTGCTTGCATTTAATGTCACAGGGCTTATTTTTTTTTTATATTTTCACAGTTGCAGGAGAAGATCCACACTTATATGCACACATATATACACACACATAGTATATAAACATAGACAACAGACAAAGCAAGACAAAAACATGAAAAGGAGAGATGGAGGACAGAGGGGTGGAAGGAGAGAGACCTCTTTCACTTAATACTTTTTCTGTTTTTTTGGGGACAGTTTT
The DNA here is from genome assembly GCA_030674055.1 of Rhabdomys pumilio. NCBI lineage: Eukaryota > Metazoa > Chordata > Mammalia > Rodentia > Muridae > Rhabdomys > Rhabdomys pumilio. The sequence continues at coordinate 35,120,307 of JANHMN010000006.1, forward strand.
CAATTTCTTAGTCTGTAGATATGATAAACTAAATTGCTTTCTCTGCTGTAACTATATTTTGGAGGTAAATTCTATTTGAAAGTAAGGGATTTGGTTTTTTATATATGGCTGAATATGGTGTTAAATTTGCTGTTAAAATTATTGAATTGATCTTTTTGTGTAGTGTTAGTTTATATTTTTCATGCATTGCTTTGGCATTTGAATAAATCTGGCCTCAGCAAAAGAAATGGTTACTGACTAGAACTGGAGAATTTAAGGGAGCTTGCTGCTCTTGCTTCGGTTCTCAACATCCATGGCATTTCACAATCACCTCAAACTCCAGCTCTAGAGGATTCAGCATTCTCCATAGGCAATTTTATTCACACACATACACGCATACACACTCACATGCATGTGAGCGTGTGCATGCGCGCACACACACACACAGAGCACATATAATTTAAAATAGAAATAAGTGTAAATAACATGTCATACAATCTACTATTATCTTTTATATTATGAAAAAGTTGTGTAGAATTATTTATTGCCAATTTTTAAGGAAAATTTTTAAGGAAACATTGAAATAATATGTTCTAAATTTTTCATTATGGAAAGAAATTATTTATACTACAAATCAATTTTGTTGATAAGACTATTTAGGCAATCTGTTTCTTTTAAGTAAGCTGACAGTTTGGATATTTTAATTAGTTGATCACTTTCACTTATATCATAAAATTTACTTTCTTAAATTGTTTATGATACTCAAATATTACCCCTTTATTATCTGTGTTAACTATAGTGACTGGTTTCATTCTCAATTTTGGTTATTTGTGATTTACTTTATTATTTATGATTATTTAGGATAGCTATTTTCAATTATATTATTTTAACACAGTTTTTATGGCTTTGATTTTTTAGTTTTTCTTTATTCTATTTCATTGATGTTGACTGTTATCCTTATTGATTTCTTCCAACATAATTGTATTTAATTGTTCTTTATTTGCTGATTTCTAAAAATGTTACTTTGATATGTTGCCTTGGAAATCTTTCTTTTTTTATCTAATATAAACTTTTAATATTTGAAATTTCCCCAAATCACTTTTTTGGTTATACTCTACAAACTCTAATGTTAAGTATTTTTGTGATTTGAAGTATTTTCTGGTGTGTCTTGCATCATTTTTATGCATGATTATGCATACAGTGTTGGCTTTGTTAAATGGTCTTGGTTCTGTTGATTTTTTTCACAGAGTAATTTGTTTCATGTCTTGATCATGGACTTCAAAGCTCCCAGAAGGCTCAGAATAAATTTCTACTTATTTATATGAAACCTAAACTGTCTTCAGATTTGAATATCTCGATGCAGAAAATATTGGATTTTTAAAATTAAGTACCGAATCTTGTTATTACAAAAGAAAGGATTTTTTGTAGCTGTCTATATTTTTATAGTAAAAATACCTATATTTTTAATTACTTAAATTGAAATAGAATTCTATCACTTAACCTTCCTTTTTCTTTCCCAGCTCCTCCCAGTTCCCCTCTCATGTCTCAGGCTTTGATGAAAATACAAACCTATGAACATTGTTAGTGAACCTATTTTTGCTTAAATTTTTTCTGTTTGCACCAAAAACAGTCTGTGTCTATTCCTGTAAGAATGGCCTATAGTTACCTTATGGCTTTTGTGAACGAACATGTTTGTCTCCATCTACATGTGTTTCTCATATTTTTTGGCTCTTTTTTTTTTTTTTTGGTCTGTTTTGTTCTATTCTGATTTGTTTGTTTTAACTAATTTTATTTTATTATAATATTTAGATGACTATTTTCTAACAAAAAACAGAGAATGTTAGCATCTGGAGAGGAGAGGAGGTTGGGAGGAACTAGGAGGAGTTGGGAGAGGAGAAATCATAATCAAAATATATTTTATGAAGAAAAATACATTTCCAATAATAGTAAAAAAAAAAAAAAAACTAACACTATTTGTTTATGTTAAAGGGGGACAAATAAGGTCAGATCACTTTCACACTAGGATTCACACTGGCAGGTTTGTCTCTGTATCAAAATGTTCATTTTTGAAAAATAACAGAAAGCAGTGAATTGAAAACAAATGGAAAAGTGTATGTAATTTTCACCTCTGAAGAACAGAGACAATAAATTATTTTTAAATATCTTTTATTTTTCATAAATCTTCATAAAATTTTCTTTCATAAATCTTTCTTTTGAAACAACACCCAAAACTATCACAGTGGAGTATGGCCTTGGAGAACATCCCCACAGGTTTGGGTAACTAAGTACCTGGTCCCCAGCTGTGGTGCAGTTCTAGAGGGTTTACGGAATGTGATGTTGCCCAAGGAAGTAAGTCACTAAAGGTTAAGTTCAACAGCTTAAAGTGTCATGCTCCTTTAGTTTACTCAGTATGCTCCATGATTATGATCTGAAGATTTGAGCTGTCAGCCTTATGTTCCTTCTGGCACACCTGCCCCTTGCTGCCATCCTTCCCCTGTGTCCTAGTTTGCTTTCTGCTGCTGTGATAAAACAGTGGCCAAAACATTTACTTAACCAATGGAGGAAACATTTATTTGGCCTTTAAAAGGAAGATGTTTATTTGCCTGACACATTACAGGCCAACATTGCAGACAATCAAGACAGGAACCCAGAGACCGGAACTAAAGCAGAAACAAAGGATTGCTGCTTACTATTTTGCTCCCCATGGCTTGCTTAGTTTGATTTCTTATGTAAGTCAAGACCTCCTGTCTAGGGCTGCCTCTGCCCATAGGATGGGCACTCCCATATCAGTTATTAATTGAATTAAGAAAATACCTCACAGACTTGCCTACAAGCCTAGAGGGAATTCCAAAATTTAAATTCCCTTTTCCCAGATAATTTTAGTTGTCATGCTGATAAGACCAGACAACAAAAACGCAGCACACCTGACTTGATGATTCTGACAGGTAAACTTTTCCTCCATCAACACTTTGGATCACGACATTTTATCACAACAACAGAAGAGTACGGCATACATCACATTAGGTGCTTAGAAAAGACTAGATTAGACTGATAGAGTTTCTTAAAGATAGAGTATAAACAGACAATTTCTGTCTAGGGCTTTCATATATAACTGGAGTATTCAGTCAACAAGTGGAAATATAGGTGTTAGTTCCCACTGGACTTTGTTTTAGCCAAATGCTAAGTTGAAAAACTTGCAGATTCCAGGTCAGTAAGACTTGGAGGTTTAAACCAATAATCCCTGTACTTGGGAGGCTCAGACAGGAGGATTGTTGCATGTTTCAGGTAAGCAAGTACTACATAGTGATACTATGTGTGTGTTTGTGTGTGTGTGTGTATGTATATAAATACACATACGTATGTATGTTAAATCTGGTTTGACTTCCTTCCTATGTTTACATATTTATTCCTGTATTTCTAATTCAAACTTCATTTCTGCAGCTGCCCAATGATAAAATGGGCTTCTAAGATAGTCAGATATCTAATTGAATGTAGCAGAGACTGCCTGGCAGTCAGGTTATTGAGCTCCAATAGCAGTGAGTATTCTCAGAGGTCTCTGTAATTTTTTTTTTCTGGAGCTCCTTAAAGTTCAGTTCCTTCTTCTATGCAAGCTGTTAAATCCTTATCTGGAGGGATAGATGCTGATCCCAGAAGACATTCTCTCAAATACTGTCTTCCTTACTAAGAACAATGCAAATTATTTTTGTTTATATAATTGATTCGTTTGGTTTCATTTTAGTAATAGATACTGGACCAAAGTTCTCACAAATACTAAGTATATGTTCCACTGAGCTATACCTGCAGTCAATAGACTACTCTTAGCTGGTGCTTTGAGCTTTTAGAAAAGTCTTTTACCATTCATGTTCTGCTTTGAATTTCACAGCACCGTGCATTATATCTACAAAGTTTCTTTTTCCATCTTTCATGCCTAAGGAAACAGAAACACAGTAGGGAAAATGAGATCTGAAATTACTCTCTTGGGGATAATTGATTACTTACACGTAACATAAAAGCAGAAGAGGCATTAGGTGGGGAAGAAGAAGAGTCTAGTAATCCAGGGGCAGAGGGACAGGAAGGTGAGTAGGGAAAGAGCATGGGCAACAGCACATAAGAGAAGATGATATGGCTCGGCTGACAGATGATATGGCTCACTTCCTTACCATGCAAAAAGCCCTGGGTTTGACCCCAGCTCTTCTTAAAGTAGAGTAGACTTGTAGTTCCAGCACTCAGGTGGTAGAAGCATGAGGATCAGAAGCTTAAGGTCATCTTGTCTACCTAGTAAATATGAAATGTTTTGGGCTAATAAGACCCGATTGTCCACCATCATGTTCAATAGAAAAGAAAGCACGAAGAAGACATAATGAAATGCATTGCTTCTTATGTTAGCATTTAAAAAACTGATTTAAAAAGCAACAATAGCAAGTGCTGTTTTGAAAACAACATTCCTGGTTTAGTCTCCTATTATATTGACATTTTGATGATGAATCCTTGAAAGAAGAGCATGCTGTCTGGAGCAAGGGGTATGGATGTTACAATCTTAATATTTGAGGGTAGAAGCCTCATTACAGCATATCACAGGCAATAGAAAAATTATACTATGTATGCATAATACATACATATATTCATCTTTTGAATAAAAATACTATTTAGTCAATGTGATTCATATCCCTAGAAACACAGAGCATCATCTTAGAGATCCCATTCCTCATCTGAAATTGTCGCTGTGTAGTCACTGAAATGTCTTGTAGTCATTGAAGAGTTGTCTCTATCCATGCTGATTCCAGCACTGCCAGTTGGCTAGGAGGTTAATCTTTAAAGTAGGCATAGCTTTGCTAATCTTTTTACCAAAACCGCATCAGAATAGTTTGGTTAATTAGATAGGCCCAGAAAAACTCAGCAGCCTCTTACATCTCATAATGTTTTAATTTAAATTAACTGAGTGATTTTATATTTTTAGCCTCCTAAACCAAACCATGCCCAGACTGAACCCCAGGAGAGCAAGGTATGTAGTATTCTGCCAATGATGTTTTAAGCTACTCCATTTTTCCACAGGGATTGTAACTTCTAAAATAATGCCCGCCTCCTTACTCTTTATCTACAAACAAAAAGTTTATACTAAAGACAATGGAACACACCATTGTAGGACAGGAAATACTGCTTTTTCTGGTTCACCATGTGCTGAGTTTCTGACAGGCCAATTTTGGCATTAGAATAAAAGAATTCCATGTATAGTTTGGGTCTTTTTTGTTCAGCAATTATCAGTGCTAGACATGGTTTTAAGTTACATTTTAACAGTGAGGTGGGGAGACATTGCCCCAGATGGTGAGCATAAAATGTGCTATAAATTTTAATGAAGCAAATAAGTCACTAACAACCTTCTAGCTAACACTGCCATGTTTAGGGCAGACCTTAATAAAGGAAAATTAAATAGGCACATGTAATCCTTCAGCCAGTGCTGAGGAAGCCCAGTGTGCCTTACTAATTCTGCAGTTCACACTGATTGCACAGTCCCTGGTCAGCTGCTTGACTATAGCTGCTTTGTGTGGAATAAATAAATAAATAAATAAATAAATAAATAAATAAATAAATAATTTACTGTCCACTAAATGTCCCAGCTTGTAATGTGTGTTGGCAGGTTTCAGGTCACCCAAAATTCAAGCAGATTTCATGTTTAATAGTGACATTCCATTTTAAATTGTGTGTGTGTGTGTGTGTGTGTGTGTGTGTGTGTGTGTGAAATTCTAATAAACAAAAACTTGATTACAACTTCTGAGGGAGGGTTTATAGGACCTCTTTATTTTTCATTCAAAACCTGGCAGAAGATTCTCCAAGTTAAGCATCATTAAGTGTTTAGGAAACCAGACAATTAACTTGGATATGCTACGTGAGCATCATTTTCTACCTGAGATAACAGATATCTGGAAGGTCACATGACGCATCAGTATCACACAGACAAGAAATAGTAACCAACTCATGGTGCTCAGACGACATGATTTAAACTGCTCTTCCATAATGAGCCGATACACATACAATTCATTTAGTTCACAAAATGTAGAAAAAAAAGTGAAAGATGGGGCAAAGTACAGTGGATATTATTCTTAAGTCCCTGGCTGTGACAGCTGTTCTTAACTGGCATCCCACTGTACAACACATGGTTAATGCACGGTTTGTCATGAATCACTGTGGATCCCAATCTCGGCTTCAAGTCATCTTTTTAATACTGATTCTAGCACGTCTATTCCTACTCAAATCTTATGTCATCTCCCCCTCATCCTGAAGTAGCTGATAATGAGCTCACTGGAGGTAGGTAAGGATCAGGTCCACAGTACCTTGGCTTTGACAGTGATTATATGATTTGTTTTATCGTTGACCCTGATATTCTTTAGGACTAAGACCCTTGCCCATTTCATGAGAATTTAGTTCATTAAAAGAAGATAACAGAACTTAAAATCCAAGTTAATTAGATCATGTAAATTACATTGTATCACACAGCTTTGAGTCCCACAGAGTGAAGACAGCAGGAATAGAGGCTTTGTATAACAGTGCCCAGTCACCATGCCTCATACACTTCTAATATACACAGTGTGCAACAGAAGGATAATACCAGGGATGGAAACTCTGAGAGGCAGCCATTTGGTTCTTGTACCTCACCTACTTAGAACACAGAGAATGCTTAGCAGACAGAGGGCTGGTTTTCACAGCAAATCACTTCATATGTATATATATATATATATATATATATATATATATATATATATA
>JANHMN010000006.1:35127054-35157804 GCA_030674055.1 Rhabdomys pumilio
TACCCTGTTTGAATTCCTGTCTCGACTTTCTTAGATGATGAACAGGGATGCAGAAGCATAAGTTGAATAAACCTTTTCTTTTCTAAGTTACTTTGGTCATGATTCTTGTCCCAGAAATACTAACCCTAAGACAACTATATATTTTAAAAAGAGAATCTAAATTATGTATTATTAAAGTTCTTAGTACAAACTAGAAACCTCATATGGGCAGGAAACAATAAGCAATATATATATAGCTGGGTCAACTGAACTCCCAAATTAATATTTTACTATCACACATAATAAAAGGAGACAGTTAATGGATAAACTCATATTGGATGGTTTCATAGCCTAGGTTTGACCATGAAAATAGTTGCGTAACAATTACTGACTGTATTAGTAGGTGCCATAAACTCATGGATCACTTTGCTTTGGTTTGATTTAACAGGATTTTTTTTTTTAGCTCATTTGATTATTTTTTATTTTAACTACAAACTTGATTAGTTATCTAGGATCTTTTTTTTTTTTTTGACCTTTAGCCTGAGAGAGAAAAACATATATTGGCTATTTCATCTTACAGGAAAACAATATAAAGTGATGTTACTCCATGTATGATAATGGGCAAGGTAAAGAAAACGCTGTCTATACCTGTGACTGTTATATATATCACACAGTAAGATTTATTTACAGGCTGGAGGGATGGCAGTGGTTATGGTCTTATGCATCTTGCAGAAGACCCTGCTTTGGCCTCCAGAACCCGTACAATCCCCTGTACTTGGAGCTCCAAGAAATCCAGCTCTCTTGTACCACACCCTTGCCAAATGGCTTCTCCTCTCCTTCCTTCTCTTTATCTCTGTCTCCCTGTCTCTGTGTGTGTGTGCATGTTGGGTATATAATATAATATATAATGTATATATATATATAATATATAATATATAATATATATACATTATATATAACATATATGTATATTATATATACATCATATATATAATATATATAATATATATACATAATATATAATATATAATATATATACATTATATATAATATATATGTATATATAATATATAATATATATACATTATATATATTATATATTATATATATATATACATTATATATTATATTATATACCCAACATGCACACACACACACACACACACACACACACACACACAAAATAATAAAACAAATATTTTTAAAGAAGATATCATTTGAACAATGCACAATCTTTTGGAAGTTTTCTACAGTCTCCCTGAGTTTTCTCCCTCAGTTTGATTAAGTTCAAAAATCCCATGGTCCTTAGTATCTTTTCATTACCTATTAAAAGGCAGAAAGGCTTGGTTTGCTGTAGTATACACTGGGGGAAGTTCTGAACAGGAGATTCGTTTATCTAAAGTGTTTAATTTCAATCTCAGTATTTCAGAGAAGACTAACGTTTATGTTATATTTTGATGCAAAGGCAACATTAATGTCAAAGTCATTTCAAAATAGTTTTAATGAAAAAAATAAGTCAAGGTGACTTGAGAGAGGCAGACTGGTGGTTACAAGGGAAGCCTCCTATTTAGAGACGTATAATTTTCATCAGTGTCTCAGTAAATGAAGTAGTTTGACATTTATTTGTTACCCCAGTCAAACAAAACGAGGAATACCCCACTTTTTAAATTAATGCTGTGCAAGCATAGTAACCTCACCTAGATCTTAGCCTTGTTGCTATCTGAGCTGCAGGGGTGGATGGGCTTAACATGGCTTTACTTACTTTTATTTATGTCTGGATTTGAGGCCAGATGGAGATAAACCCACAGAACTGGTGGAGAGAATGAGCTCCCTCATCTATGGATCCTCACACCTCCCCTAGACGTGTGTAATTACCCAGGCTTGCCTGTGGTGCTTATTTGCAAGATTTGGATACAAATGAATATAAAGGTCTTTTCATCTCTCTCTCTCTCTCTGTCTCTCTCTCTCTCAGTAATGTCTCAAAGCCAAGGCAGGTGTCTGTGGGATTAAACGTAATTACAAAGGGCGAGGGAGAGCAGAAGAGAGTTACAACATAATTCCCAGCAGAGCTGGCATATAGGAGTCTGAGCAGGTGCTGTAGGAGGCCTGGTGTATCCAGCTAAATTGAACCATGATGGTGTGTAAGAACCCACATACTGAAGCCTGTGATGGGGAGGGCAGTGGCTTTCTCCGGAGCAGACTGGATGCCAGGATGGGCCCCTTCAACTCCATGGCTACTGGAGTGAACAGACTCTGTTTCTCACTATCGCCTTTGTCGGGTGGCAGCAGGAGGAAACAAAGTACCACTTCTTGCCATTGTGAAGCCACTTGCATAATCCCCTCCCTTTGGCATACCATCATGAATTAGCCACTGCTCTACTATTAGATGGAAGAGTGGCAGCAGGTGACAGTGTCCTGCATCCTTTCCTTTATGTAGTTCTGAGCTCTTTCATTGGGTTTCGAGTTTTAGTTGACCCTCCTCAGCTAGAGTGTATTCCCATTGTGAAGAAAACTCTATGATCCATTTGGGAAACAAATAAATAAATAAATAAATAAATAAATAAATAGGCTTTCTTTCTTTCTTTGGACACTATGACCCATGACTGAGTAGAGATGTGTGTGTGTGTGTGTGTGTGTGTGTGTGTGTGTGTGTGTGTGTGTAATAATGGACAAAAAGGTCCTTCTTTGGCTCAGACAACACCTGTGAGTAGCCAAGGGCTTCCAGCCTCACAGATCAAACCCCTGGGCTCTGCAATGCCTCCTTTTGCAGACAGAGCCACTGACCGGCTCTGTATCCACAGTGAAGAAAGACTCCTTGCTGAATAGAACTCAGAAGATAATGCTACTTTTTATCTGGTCTCAGTGGAGGGTGTCCAGCCATGAGGAAATGACAAGGACTGGAGGGAACTTTGTTCTTCTGTTGCTGCTGTGCTTTCTAAACTCAGTGAATGAAGTAGACCTTAAATGCAAATGAGAAATTTATATTGAATCTTAAAAGAAAGAAATTGTGTTGCTGCTTTCTTTTCTTTTCTTTTTTTTTTTTTCAGACCCTAGAAAGAGAGTTTTTACAGCTGTGTTGGTTTTCCTTACTTCCAGAACTTTCAGGAAAACAAATGTCAGCATTCTACATTAAAATAAAAAACTCATACAGAAAAAGTTACTTTCCCAGTGTATCAGGGGTACTCCCCCCCCCTTGCATACTTATCCATTCCAGTAGATATTTCTATGACAGGAATCCACTTTAATATAGTCTGTACTCTCAAGTAGGATTGATGGAGTGATTGACATTTGGATGTAGGTAATTAAAAAAATAGTCTATGGTGAAGTGACATGTTTCATACAAAGATTTGGGGAAAAGTCTCTTTGAATATCATCAGCTAGTTTGTAAAGTACCTGGGAACAACCTCTGTTGCTACTCAAAGCCCAGCAGCATCTTATGACATATGTTGATGTGCAAATATGTTTAAAATGCTAGAATGAAGCCTTAAAATGGACTCAAGGACAAAGACTATGGAAACAGCTGAGTGGATAAAGTGCCTGCTGAATAAGCATGCGGAACTGAGTTTTGATTCCCAGCACCCCTGAAATACCTAGGCATGGTGACATGGACCAGAACCCAGAGGTGGACATTCATGCTCTGTGCATTCACTTACTGGCACTCTAATTACCGAAAATGAAGAGCTGTACACTCAGGGCTACTCTCCATCTCAAAATATAAGGTCAGCAGGCAGCTGAAAGAGACATCTGTATGTCTCTATCTCTGGCCTCCACACGAGTCTACAGAAGTGAGAGCAACCCCCCACCCCCTACCCCATCCATACACACATACAGTGAGCTCATTGCTAATATATGAGTATACCATAATAGATCATGGCATGCCAAAGAAAACACAAATAATTAGATAACTTGATACAGAAGGACATGCAAATGTGCATGTGTGATATATATATATATATATATATATATATATATATATATATATTCTTTCATTCACATGACATTAATATTGGAATGTGAATCAGTTGCAAGGGGAATGAACATCACAGATGATTCCTAAGCTTGCAATTTCGAGGAAAATGTAAATGTGGTATGGATTATACTAGGTATGAAATATGGCAGATGAATTTTACTCTTTTCTTGGTCAAATACATTTAAAGGGACTGTGTTAAATTGGAAGAGAGATTATGGTATGTCATCTGGGAAGATGAGGAACCATGTGTTGGGATACTTTTCTTTCCAGTGATCAGTGAGATGTAGAAAGAACATTAGACAAGATTAGGCTGCTCTTTCATGTGGGTCCAAGTCTTGGAGTGAAACAAAACCATGACAACCATGAGATCAAGCACTAAACTAAAACATTTCTTTGAGATATATGTTAAGAAAGTTCTAATTCTTTTATAACCATACTATGTATATTTTTAGCTATTTCTCTCCTGCTAGAGGGAAGCAGAAGGTTCATAAAGGCCTTCTTGCTACAGAACTTTACAAGGCTGAGGAAGGCTAGAAGTAACCAGATTTAGATGACCCTTCCCTAAGACAGTGAAGACAGTGGTTGGGAAGAAAAGACTGTCCTATGGAGTTGCCTGCACTTTAGACAGGAAGCTCCAGGGAGACATCTTCCATGAATCATCCTCTCCCATGCTGGAGTGAACTTTTTGGTAATGAAACTGCCTTTGAGTCACCTATCCTCCTGTTAAGTAACTCCAACAAATTGTTGGTTCACCAAACTAGACTTGGGTGGAATAGCTTCTTTGTTATGTCATCGATGACCTATCTGAGGTGAGAACAAGTTCATTCTTCTATCCACAGACAGCAACATATACAGGCTAATCTTTAAAAGGAACAAGATATGTGATTCATAATTATATAGGAACAATATACAAAAGCGCACTTAGCCCTAGGAAAATGGACACACGTTCAGTGACAATCAGTTGCAATCCACATAGTTTATTGGGTCGTATTTACCTAGTAAGAGCTGGAGTCAGGAAACAAGTTGTTTCACACAGCACATATATTTTCCTTATTTCACAACACTGCATCGTCTGTATTGTTTCTGAAGTTAGCATACAGCCCTTCATATCCTCCCCCATGATTTTCATTTGTATCTACCTTAATTTATTTTTAAGTTTCTTTATTCCCTATTTTAGAATGTGGAGATTTTTTTTTAATCTCCATATTTCCACAAATTCAATTTACTACTCCATCTCTCCAGGTATCCTTTCAGGATAGAACTGAGACCCTAAGGTCGAATATTTTATCATGTGATGCATAAATTTATGTTTTAAGGAGCAGATATAAATTCAGAATGTTTTTTCCCAGGTAAAAAAAAATGAAAAGGAATATTAACAATCCCCAGTGCCTGCTATCCTCAGATCTGTATTTCTCATGGAAGAATACTGCTGGAATGATAAAGAACCTTAGAAACCATCTTTTGTCACACCAGTTTTCAATTTTTCACTCAATTTTTCAGTTATTAGTTTTAAAAATTCATTCAAAAAGACAGTGACTTTTAACTGGTGATACAAAACACTTGGCAGTTTGCTCAGTTTGGGAACATGGATAATATTTTTCTTGGGATTGTCTTCTGGTTTCCATACAGAAATTCACTCACTCAGATCAGAAGTAAAGCACAGTACCAGGTATGGTCATGTATGCCTGTAATGACAGCATTCTGAGAGCTGGGGCAGGATCATTGTGAATTCAGGGCAGTACTGAGCTGCACAGTGAGACCTTGCCTCACAAGAAAACAAAATGGAGGCTGGAAAGATGGCTCAGTCTGTAAAGGCATTTGATCCACAAGTCTGGCAGCCTAAGTTTCATCCTCAGAACCCATACAATAGTGGAAGCAGAGAGCCAATACCACAAAGTTGTCCTCTGACCTCCACATGTGGGCCATAGTACACACACAGATACACACACACACACACACACACACACACACACACCACAAACATAGTAGTAATCGTAGTAGTAGTAATATGATGATGATGACAATGATAACGATGACGACAATGACGATGACGACTATGATGTCGACGATGACGACGACGACGATGACAACAACAACGATAACATTTTGAAAATTCAAATGATTTGGAGCACAGAACATAGAGCTAAATGATTTATACTATTATGGTGGTAACTTATCATTTAATAGTATGTACTAAGCTAAACTTCCATTCATGGATGTTCTGTGTGTCAACCAAGTCCAATTGTCTCCTTCTGTTGAACGAGATCAGATTGCTTAATCATTAAAATACAAGCTAGCAGTGGTATGGATGGCAGAGATAAATGGCAAGATATAGAAGCATACATATGCAGAGTGTCAGAATGTGTGTCACTCTATATTCCTCACCATGGACATTTTCTCTAGCAGAGTACTTTAGCCAGCCTGTGATATATGGTCATAAACTCTTTAAAGATGTCTTTTCATTTAAAGTTACCACCAAAGACTTCAGCATTGGTTGGTAAAGTTTTTCTCTAACAAGCGTAGTAACTCATGCTTCCCTCTCAATGTGGATACTTTAGTTGTCATTGTTGCTGCTGCTGTTGTTATTTATAGATTTATCTGTTAATGGCTTTGCAGGAATTTGTGAATAGGCAAATAGTTGGCATGTTTTAAGTTTCTTACTAAAATACTCTATGCAAATATTTATCATCTACCTAGAAATTATCTACCATCTATCTACTTATCTATGCTATCTAGCTACTGTATGCTCATCTACTATCTATCTTATAACTGACCAATCAATTGATACCTACTTACACCTATTCATCTGTCATGTATTTGTCTATCAACTATTTTTTTACATCCAATACAGCTTGTGTCTCTCTCGATTTGTTTAAATTTGCCATTCTCAGACAACTAAATGAAGTTTCTGTGAACTTCAGAATATTTAAATTGGTTTTGAGTCTCATAGAGATTGATAAATCTCTTTCCATCAACTATAGATAGATCTCATTGAAAACTGCTATATAGACTCATTGATATGCCCCAATGTTTCATAGTTAAGGAACTTATGGATACAGCTCAGATTTACTTATGACATTGAGAAATAAACTTAGATGTGTGATTTCCTAATTGTTGCTCTTGATATCTCATTCAACAATGAGTACATCTCTGTGAGGTTATGTTTTCTCTATTGCTATGTATTCCTATGCTCTATCCTTATATTGTTAGTCACAGAAAAAGTCGTGAGATTTTCATAGTTCTGTGTTTAAACATAATTTGAATATTCCTCCATTGTCCCTGCTTTAGTGACTCCCTCTGGGTTGCTGCTTTGTGTTTCTGCCTTGATTTCTCTCAGTAATATATGATAACCTGTAAACCAAATAAACTTTCTCCCAAAGTTGCTTTTGGCCATGATCATTATTATAATAAGAGAAAGGAAACTAAATCATTGGCTGTGTTGGTTCGAATAAAACTGGCCCCCAGAGGCTCATGTGTTTGAGTGGTTATTTATTAAGGAGTAGCACTATTTGACAAAGATTAGGAGGTGTGGTCTTGTTGGAGGAAGTGTATCATTGGAGGTGGTCTTTGAGGTTTCAAAAACCCATTCCAATCACAGAATCTCTCTCTCTTCCTATAGCTCCAGATATAAAACTCTCAACTATTACTCCAAATCCATGTCTGCCTGCATGTCCCCATACTGCCCAGCATGTCCCCATACTCCCCAGTATGACAATAATAGACTAAACCTTTGAAACTATAAGTGAACCCCAGTTAAATGTTTCCTTTCATAAGAGCTTCCATGGTCGCCGGGCAGTGGTGGCACATGCCTTTAATCCCAGCACTTGGGAGGCAGAGGCAGGTGGATTTCTGAGTTCGAGGCCAGCCTGGTCTACAGAGTGAGTTCCAGGACAGCCAAGGCTACACAGAGAAACCCTGTCTCAAAAAAAACCAAAACCAAAACCAAAAAAAAACAAAACAAAACAAAACAAAAACAAAAACAAAACAAAACAAACAAACAAACAAACAAAAACAAAAAAAAAACAGCTTCCATGGTCATAATGTCTCTTCACTGAAAAAGAATCCTGATTAAAGTATTTGACGGTAAGGGAAATGGCGCCAAAGTCTGGAGTGCAAAAGTGAAAAGGACATGAATGGACTCTAAAATTGGATTGCATGACAGCTGGTGCTCCCACTTGTAGGAAGGGTGTGTTCGCTTGTTTTATCTTTAATTTTTAAGGTGCAGCACCCAGGTTTGCAAATCTTTTAATCCCCAGCAGCTCTCTTCACCAAGTCTGCACATACATACATACATACATACATACATACATACATGCATACACACGAGGCAGTAGCCTCCTTGGGGAATACATTTTTAGTGTTTGAATTGGTTGTATCAAAGTAAAACAAGGCAAGTTTTGGTGTCTCCCCAAGGATTTCAGTTCATTCTTCATGTGCTGCAACTTTCTTCCACTGCTGATTCCATTAATTTAAAATAACTTTATCCACACCACTAGTTGCAGAGGTGACAGCTACCCAGGAACTTCTTCAGCAGCTTCATGCAGTATGGCAGAAGCAATCCCTATAGTTATCACTTTCTGCTGCCTCTTCTTATCATTTTTCCCAACTTGAGGTAGAAAGGAATGATCAAAGCTTATTCTAGTTAGGGATTGAAAGTGCTCACAACCTGTAAAACCATCTTAAAAAAAAAAAAAAAAAAAAAACCTTAATCCAAGGGGAGGTGGAGACTTTTGGCTGCTTTTCTGTTGCTGGTTTAAAATGACATCACCCAGAGCAACTTAAGGAAGAAAGAAGCTATTTTGGCTTATGGTTCTGAAGAGATAAGAGCCATCATAGCAGGAAAGCATGGCAACAAACAGTACGAATGGTTGCAGGAGTAGGAAGCTGAGTGATCAGTTCTTCAAAAGTGAAGTGGAAGCAGAGAGAATAATTTCCATGTGATGTGAGGCATTAAGTTCTCAAGGGACACCCCATTGCCACACTTCCTCTAGCAAGGCTGCACTGCCTAAACCCATGAACCAAACAGTGCCACTGCCAAGTATTTAAATTCTGAGCTTCATGGGGATATCTTTCATTCAAGCCGCTCTATAATAGGACAACTGGATCACACTTGATTTTTGATATTAGACTGGGAAAGTGTTCTTATTCCAGAGATGATACAGAATTGGGATTTTGCAGGTGAAGATTTGATTTTCACAGGCTTTCTTCCTCAGTGATAAAATAAGTTACTGGTGGTACTCCTACAAGTTCTCTTGACACCATCTTCTCAGGTTCCATGACATCTTGCCCATTGTCTATTGCCTTTAACCAAAGATAACTAGCTAAACTTTAAATATATGTTAATCAAAACTTATGACTGAGTCTATCAAACACAGCAACGAAATACTAAAGACTGGCTCCCAACTCTGTCTCATAGGCCCATACACTTGGAAAACAGTTATCTTCGAGCTCCATCATTTGATTTGGCTTATTTGGAAGGAGGAAAAAGAAACAAATGGGATTCCGAGACACTTGGTGAAGATCTAACACTGTGTTTGCTCACATCTGTCTCTTTGTATCCTGAAAATTAAATTCTGTTTGGCTGTTTGCGCTATAAAAATATAGAATATCAACCAGCAATTCCTGACAAAGTTTGTAGTGTACGTGCATGTGTGTGTGCATGTGTGCATGTGCGAGAGAGAGAGACAGACAGACAGAGAGAGAGAGAGAGAGAGAGAGAGAGAGAGAGAGAGAGAGAGAGAGAGAGGTGTAACCAATGGGTAATAACCTCAGAAGAGTGAACTACCTTTCCTTGTTCTATGAACTAGAAAAGATGAAATAGCTTGAATAAACAATAAACATAAGGCAGCCTATCTCAAATCACTTCATCAAATTTACTAACCTGTTTGGTTATATGCAATTTAAAAATCAGTGATGGTTATTTTACTGTAACTGTGTAGTATCTGACAGAAGAAAAAAAAACCTCTCTTACAAAAGTAAATTTTAAATTGGGAATGGGCATAACCTCACCAAATCTATGACTAAAAAATGTAATTTAAAGCCTGATTTTATAAATAATCAGATAATTTCACTTGTTCCTAGCTGAATAGTGATTCTTTTGTGAAGATAGTGTGCCTATTTTCTTTTAAGATAAACATTTCCAAACAGAACACAGGGAACTTCAAAATTAAATTATGTTTTCAAGACTTTACTCATAAGTCATCTGTATATCCCTTTCCAAGTGACTGAGATCCAGAAAAAAGTTACTGATTCCTCACTGAGCACAGTGTTTAACTCATCATGAACCACTGAAAATAGGCACAGAAGTAGAAACTGAATAATTAATATATTCCATTATATGGACATAAAAGAGTTCTCTTATTTGAACCCTATGCTTATAAAAGTTTAAAGGGCAGATGATGACGTTGTGTTAGGACCATGAGGATGAAAGAACAGTGAAGCCCAATTAAAGGAGATGCAGATACAGCCAACCATCAGACTGAGCCCAGGGACCCCAATAGAAGAGCTAGAGGAAGGACTGAAGCAGCTGAACCCCACAGGAAGAACAATTATCAACTAACCAGACCACAAAAAGCTCCTAGGACTAAACTACCAACCAAAGAGTATGCATAGAGTGATCCATGTCTCTAGATACATATGTAGCAGAGGATGGTTTTACTTGACATCAATGGGAGGGGAGGCCCATGGTCTTGTAGAGGCTTGATGCTCCAGGCTGGGGGAATGATGGAGCAGTGAGAGAGGAATGGGTGAGTGGGTGGAGGAGCTCCCTCAGAGACGCAAAGGGGAGGGAGGGGGAGAGAGGAAGGGGTGAGGGGTTTGTGGAGGGGTAACTGGAAAGGGGGATATAATTTGAAATTCAAATGAACAAAATGATTAATACATAAAAATAAATGAGCTTTTAGGACTAACACAAGATTGGAGTGCTTTTCAAGAAATGTGCATGAAAGTGTGATAATTTCAACAAATACAAAACTATTTGAAAGGTGCATTTTCTTTTACTCGAAAATTCCATTATTATTTATTATGAAAATTTGGCTAATAGCTACAAAGATTTCCTTTACAATAGTAATGAGAATATATAACAACTGTTGCCATCTAAAACAATGGATTAAAGAGAATCATTTAAAAGAACTTTGATGTCAGTATGGCAAGTGGTCCCATGGCTCTGTGCGCTGTCTCAAAACTAAGACTAAGTTTAGACTAAACAACCTTAGTTCTATTTTCCTTCACTTTATGATCTTCTAATCTTCAACTTAGCCTCAGGGACCATCATCTTGGTCATATTTATCCTCTACTTCCAGGTTAATCAACAATATCCTCCTTTAATGTAGTATCAGCAAAACACACACACACACCCCTATCAAATGCAGCAGTACAATACATATGTAGATCTGTGTGTGTGGTGGGCATACTTAGTCCCAATCCCCTCACATTATCTTCTTCCTTCCCTCTGAACTCTTTCCTCTCCCCATGTACTCCCCCAGTAGGTACACCACTGAAGAAAATGACACACTTTTCTAGTTTGTTTCTCTGTTGCTGTGCTAAAACACTGACCAAATAAATTTGTGGAAGGAAGGATTTGTTTTGTTTACATTTCCTAATCACAGTCCATCACTTACAGAGGCCAAGAAAAAAACTGAAGTAGGGCAGGACATGAAGTACAGATGCTGGAATGACACTCCTTCCTGGCTCTACACAAGGGATCCCTATCCTTGTTTTTTATATGTCAATATCATCTTCCTGAGGCTGGCACTATCCACTGTGAGCTCAAACTTCTATATGAATACTTTATCAAGAAAATGTCCCCACAACCTCGCCTACAGGCCAATGTGATGAAAACATTTTCTCAATGAGTTTCTTTTTTTCTCACAAGACTCTAGCTAGTGTCAAGTGGACAAAAGAGCTAACCAGCATACACCGTATCTACCATTAACAGTCAATAGTTCCACAGGAATAGATAAGTCTGATGGGCACCTCCTTTATCAGTCATGGAAGACTGAAAGGCCCAAGCTCATGCAGGAATCCATTGCTGCTGTGTGCTACTGTTGGCATTTTATTACCAACCACCATGAGTTTCTCATATCCTCGAGCATTGCCTCATCTAGGTGGAGGCCTCAGTAAACCTATACCTGTCCATATATTTCAACGTCTCTTTGTGTTTCTTTTTCAATCATGATGACTGGGGTAAGGATAATCACTGTTCCTGGCATATGATGAAGAAAATGAGGGCCCAAGTATATCTTGAAGATTTAAAACTTGATACTGACCAGAGTTGTTCTAAAACAGTGCTAGATGCTAGGACGTCAAATCTGGCCCAAGAGAATAAAGACCTAGTCCTTTTGGTTTTGCACACCCACCTGCAGAACTCAACTCCCCAACTCCCCCAAAACTACTCAAGATTGATCAGGTAGAATGAATCAGGAAGGTGAGTACACCTCTAACCAGCATCTGAAGAACTGACAGTGAGAGGCTTAAGAAGGGCTTTCGCTTAGAGTCTGGTGATCTTGGACACTTTCTTCTGAATTGCCTGATACCTGGCTTTCTGCCTTGGAGTTTCTCTTTAGCCACAAGGTAGCCTTATAACCTTTTTTGGAATCCTCTCCCAACCATTAGAACAAATGGACATAAGAAAATAAATAATATAAAACACAAATAAAATTCTAGCAAAATAGTAAATCTGTATTTTCTACAGATAAGCGCAAAATAAATTACTAAATAGACTTGCAGAAGAGCGAGGAATAGCTGAGTTGGTAAGAGGTTTGCCTAGCCACATGAATATACTCCCAGTACTAAGGAGGTAGAAGAGAAAGACTGAGAATTCAAGATAAACCTCAGACATGAAGTATGTTTCTGGTCAACCTAAAATTCATGAAAGCATATTTGAAAAACAAAGCAAACAAACAAACAAAAAAAAAAACAAAGAAAAAAGAAAAAGTACATTGCTTCACAAATAAACAACATTCTCTGTGTGTTATTATGTGTTAAGTGTGTGTTTGAGAGACTTGTAATAAAATACAGCTAATTGTGAAGATTGTCAACTTCTTTATAGTTGTTTTAATCTTCTTATGTAAACATGGTGCTTCCACAATTGAAAATACATAATTCTAGGTAAAATAATGACTAGCCGTCTATTGAATAGTGTGAGTCATGTCTTTAAATGTGGAGACATGACACATAAAGGGATTTCCATGGGCCACCTTGCTGTTTTCGCTGTTAAGAGAACACCTCTGCACTGAGCCTCCTCAGTTTATTTTTCCATTTCTCCTCTCCAGAACATTTTTTTTCAATTTGTTTATTTCCATGTACTTTGAGTCCTATATCACTTGCCTTCTTCTTGGTACACTGTATATTAGTGTACCATCAGGATGGGTACTGTACCCAGGCTGGATCACATTGGTGACATCATTGAGAGAGGATCCATGGGCTGCTCTAGTGCACAAAGCTGCTGATTTATGTGAAGAAAGCACAAAGGAGTGAATACATAATGGTTTGGAGAGAAACAAATGAAGAATGAGGATTTACTTACAATGATGAATGATAAATAGTAAGGCTCTGGTGCTGAAGATGTCACACACTTTGTTTATAAGACACAGGAACTCAGTGGGAACTGAGTTATGAACTCTCTCCTCTAGTCTACTGATCTAGTGAATATATGATGTAGGATGCCAAGACAGAAACCTCATTAATGTTCTCATCCAGTTACACAGTATGCTTGATCCAATAGTGACCTGCCAAGGCAATATGCTCACAGATGCAACAGGGGCATGTCTATATTGGGGAACACCAAGTACTTTGTGGTTGGATTGGAGACCCACTCCAAGGCAGGGAATATTCATCTGGTATTAATAGTAAACTTGTTTAAAAGACTGTGGCTGGGAGGTACTGAGCCCAAGTTGAGGACATACAGTCATTGTTTTCCTAAAATGACAGGTTATTGAACTTCCTTCTAATTTTTTTGTTCACACATGTACATTAGTACTGCTCTCAAAATGGAGCAGAGAAGCATCTTTTGGAAGAAGGCATGGGTAATGCAGAGCCTTATAGCTGGGTCAAAGTGTTGAGAATAAATGTGTCTTGAGTGCTCTGCTTTAAACAAGAAATCTATACTCTCCCCACAAAATCATTGCAGAACAACGTAGAAGAGGAAACAAAAAGAAATCTAAGAGCTGAAGGATGGGCAGAAGTGCCATGAAATGCTATTCAAATACAATATAGCATGAACTTTGCACTCATGAAAAACAGAAGTAGAACAAGCTAGGGCCCTTCAATAATTCATAATGAATAAAGAAAGTGACATATCTCTTCCTGAAAAGCCACTAACTGTTTATAGTTACGGCGAGAAGGGATGGCATTTTTTCCAGTGGTATAGCTACTGCGAGACTACATAGTAATAAGAAAGAAGTTCAGAGATAAAGGGAGGGGATAAATAATAGAGGGTAAGGGGGGAAAGGAAGAATATATATACATATATATAATATTATACACACAAATACATATTTCTCTTATATCATACATACAAATAAATATGTGTATTTATAAATGTGTGTATATATATATGAAACTAAACATATATATATATACATATATATATATATGTATATATATATATATATGTATATATATATATATATATAAAACTAAACAAAAACAAGAAAAATGATCAACAATCAAGAATCAAGGAAATGTGATTTAAAACTATATCCTTAGTCAGCTGTGCTGGGTCTTAGCATTCCAGGAGGAATTGTCATGTATCTGTGAGGAGCTGGGGTTCAAGAAGCAATCATATTTAAGACAATTGGCATTCAGCCCTGGCAAGGAGCTCAGACAGAAGGCCCTTTGTTGAGCCAGCCAGCCATCGAACCTTGTGCTGAGCATGATCTGGATTAAGAGCATGCATGGTTGCTTGTCACAAATGTTTTATTGTGTGTCTGGGCAAGTCATTCTCACTTGTTAAGGAACAGCCAGGGTTTTGTTCTCCATGGGCTTAAAATAAACCAGAAATTCAGAGGGGTTCAAGGTGGGAGGGAACAGGCAGAGTGGTCCTGCTGAGAGTTTATTTTTGTTTGCCTGGCTCCTTAGCTTTTAGAGTTAGCAACTTCCTGGAGAGTTTTTAGTTTAAGGTCTTCATCAGCTCTGTCTTACAGTGCCATTCATATTGATAATCTTAAAAAGTAAATTTACGTCAGAAACTGACTTGTTATTTTGCAGAAATTGTCATCTTGTTAAGCTGCATCGCCTAAACCAAGACATTTCGATTCTGATCATCACACAACGGACTGAATAAAGATAGTTGCGTTGGTGAGAGAATAAACTTCTCTCATATAGGTTTTTATTTATTTTTTTCTTTTTTTCCATCCTTCATTAAGAAAATGTTAGAATTTTACAGATGTAATTATTTTGGAAAATTAGTGCTTCAATGAAAGCTGTGTGGGTCATGTGTTCCTTCCTCATCGTCCGTCTCCCTTCTTCCCTTATCTTCACCATCTACCACCTACGCTGAGGGTGATCTGATAGAAAAACAAAAACTCTTCACAGTCAGAAATTATGGGATCTGTCCCTGACTGTGGCTTAACTCAGCTGCTGTTTATATTTGTACAAGTTACTTATCTTTGAATGACAAACTTCTTATCCAGCCTTTAAGAGCAAGAGCCTTCTTATGAAAAGGGTATTGTGACTCAAAATGATAACCGTTAAGATAATTTTTCTATACTTGTAAGGCCTTTATATAGCTGTTAAGGTAGCTGACAAGACTTAGTAAACAGATCATAAGCACAGGCAAGTGTACACACACACACACACACACACACACACACACACACACACACGAAGCATAAAGGCTTCGTAAAAATCATTCTTCAGGAAATTGTGGTTTATTTTAAGTCCACATTTGAAGTGGAAAGGGGACAGTAAGACTCACTGACCATGTCCTTTGCCTATGGGCATAGTAAAACAACATCTAGGAGACAACACAGGAATGTTTAAATTTTTCCATGGCTTTTAGGATAATCAGAGTATCCAAGGCCTGGTTTAAGCTAGGAGGACAACAGAAGGCTGTGGAAAAGAAGAGGTGACTCATTGGATTTAATAAAATATGAGCAGGTGTTTGTCAGTGAGGATATAGATGTAAGCAAAGAGGAAGGGAAGGTGAAGAGAACTTCTAGTGCCTTCTGTGATCTGGGGTCACTCACAGGGATAGTGTATTAAGAGGCTCTCACATGCCCAGAACTGTAATGGCCTGTGTTTCTATGAGCTACAGAAGAACAAAGGGACTGAACAAAGATGGGTACTCATTCTTCTCAAGTCTTGACTAGGCTTGACTAGAAGGTTTCCAGGAATCACTATCACAACAGCCAATGTCAGTGCTCAAAGGAAGAAGTCAATATTAACTGCCAAGCTCCAGAAGGAAACAGAAAACATAACACAACCAGGAAATGCTGTTCCCTTCCTGACATTTTCTTCACACACTTGACATTAAAGGGATCTATAACAACTGGGGGAGGAGGAACTCAGAGCAGAAAGCAAAGGCAGAAATCTAGGTTAGAGGTTTCTACAGAGGACCAGAGGCTCCTGCTTTAAAATTAGCAGAAAAGAAAAAAAACTATCTTAATATCCATCATCTATCTATCTATCTATCCCTCTATCTATCATTTTTCTATATTGTGTGTATGTGTGTGTATTATGTATGTCTGCATGTATGTCTGTGTGGATGCATGTGTGTCACATCACATATATAGACATCAGAGCACAACTTTGGGTGTTTGTCATCACCTTTCACTTTGAGACATGGACTCTTGTTTCCTGCTATGTTTTTCAAGATAGTTTAACCTCCAACTTTCAAGAATTCTCCTGTTTCCAGCTCTCACAGGGATTAAAAACTTGTGCTAGCATGTCTAGCCTTATGTAGGTCCTGAAGAATATGAACACATGTCCTCATATGAGTATCAGAAGTATTTTAGCCCCTAGGACACATCTCTAGCCAGCAATCCTTCGTTTTAATGAAGACTGAAACATTTATTAATGATTTCAGTGAACGCGTTCTGCTTACAAGATCAGTTGTTCGTCTATTACAAGTAGTTAATGTGTATGCCTACAAGTGAGTAGAGAGAGGAAGCGACTGCATAGAATCCATTTTCAATAATGCATCTGCTTATTTCTCTCTTAAATACATACATTTTTTGTTTTGAAGAAATATTGCTTAATTGTTTGATTGATTGAATTTAGAAGCATAGTTTCATAATATAGATCAGGCTGAACACAAACTTGTAACAAGTCTTCTGACTCAGTTTCCAGCTTGCTGGAATCACAGCAACATACTACCATTCATAGCTCTTGAATATATTTTAATATGACAAGTTAGACAGTAAGAAATTGCTTTGTGATTATGTTTTTTATGATCTTGGTTCATCACACTGGTTGCATAGGTCATATAAGTTCATTGGTTGTATGTATTCCCTGAGTTCAATTCCTAGAACCCTTGTTGTGCATGGTATACATGGTACACATGTCAGGAGTCCTAGCCCTGCACAAGTGAAGACAAGAGAATCCCTAGGGCTCATGAATAGCCATTAAAACTAGATGTCAACCTGCTGCATCAACTGCTTACACTTAAAAAATAAACTATAAATGACAAAATGCAGTTTTGTTTAGAGGTCAAATTCTGAAACTTAAAACTCTTTATAGTCGACCACTGAACATGTATATTATACAAGTAATTCTATTAAATGTTTTTTAGGAAACAAAGAAAGAAAACAGAAGAGAAGTTTCTGCCCTTGGGTTAGTTTATAATTTGATTGTGGCTTTAGAAATGAAATAATATTTCAAGTTTTGAGCAACCGCACAAGAGCTTACTAGAATTCTCAAAATACTGGTTCAGCAAACTTGCAGTAAGACCAGTGAGTAAAGCAACCTTAACACCTGCTTATGCTTGTATTTAACTTATCTGCCATGTTTACACCAGAATATAGGGGTCGTAGAGTCTGTAAACTCTCCCAGTGTTCGTGTGTGTGTGTGTGTGTGTGTGTGTGTGTGTGTGTGTGTGTGTGTATGTGTGTGTGTGTATGTGCCCATATGGAAGTCAAAGATTTATACTTGATGTCTTCTTCATAAGAAAAGTCTCTCAGTGAACTGGGAGCTTGTTTCTTCAGTTAAAATGGCTACTCCATTAACCCTAGGGATTGTCTTGTCTCTACTTGTCCAGGCTAGGATTGCTGATAGGTATACCATGCTCAACATTTTTACATAGTTTCTAGGGATTAAACTCAGGTGTTTGTGCTCACACAGTAAAGGCAAATGCTATACTGAGTAGGCAGTCTCCACAGAGTCACACCCACGTTTAATATGGACACAGTAACATGCACATCCTAACTTTGCCTTTAAACTCAAAACTTATCTCATGTGAAGCTCATACTCTGGGCAGGAAATGAAAGCAGACCTTTAGTCTGTCTACAGATCGCTGTAGAATGCATGTCACAAATCCTTTTGTAAAGAATTCTCAACCAGAATTTTGTTCAGAAGGAGGCAATAAAGATTAATCTACTCGGGATAATGTTGAGCCAACTCAAAACTGAGACTGAGCACTCTAGAACAAGAGATTGTCAACTGATTAAAGAACAAAACTTAACACTTTCTTGTGCATCTAACTGTGCTCTCTGCTAAAAACAATTTTTTTCTTTGTTGAAATCTTAGCCACCAGAAACCAAAAGTGTGGACTCACTGGGTGATAATATCACTGAAGACATAATTAGTAAACTGATGTTACATCAGAGCAGAGTTCATCCAGCGGCTTTTCATCCAGTGGCATACTAGGCTGTTCATCCAGTAGGCCGTTTATCCAGTATGACTGATATCGTTGTGAAATGAAGGCTGGGACACAAAGGCAATATCATGTGAACAAGGACAATATCATAGGAAGAGGAGAATTTGCCCTAGAGCCTGCAAAGGCAGCATGGCCCTGCAGCTTCCAATGAGACACCATGTTTCTGCTGCTTATGCCCCTCAGGGCATGAGTTCTTGTCACAGCTTGCCTCACACATCGATATTTTCTTAGAATCCACTTACGAAAAAACAATGAGAGAAACCTGACATACAGTTTTAAAAGGTACAGTAACCATATTTCTTTAAAAATGTAGCAGAATCAAATCTCTCTGAAAAGCGGACATATTTGGCATGCATCAGTACCCCAGTCTTCAGTATCAGCAGAAACAAGAATAGAAAAGGCAAGTCTTCATCTGTGGAGTTCATAACCCTTTGCAACATTACATGCTAATATTCTCTTCACATCTCTCTGCTCCAGTACTGTCATGTGCCCGCCACCGGGCTGCCTCTACCTTATTATTTTTACTCTCCTTGAACCTTGCATGGGATCCACAGAAAATCTATGAGAGTTTCACAAAATAATTATCGTTTAGCAGAACAAGACAAGAGGCTCACAAACTACTGACATCTGATGGTTTCTAGTGAGAGAGAATAAGTTGTCTTTACAAATGTGGTCCCAAGTATGTCAACTATGCTCTAGTGGGGGCCCTATACCCATGAGTTAATGAGCAATAAAAATTGGTGGGTTATTAAATATAAAAAGTTGGGAGGGGTAGAGCTGGATCTGGAAAGATTTGGGAGTAGAATAGGGGATAAATATTATCAAAATATACTGTGTATATATGCATGAAATGCAAAAATGATGAAAATGTTATATTTTTAAAATGTTATATTTTAAAAATGTATGCATGCATACAGGGAAAATTTAAAGTATAAATAAAGATTATTTTAATAAATACCAAAAACGTAATCCATTGTTGCCAGAAACCTCACCTACAATAAAGAGTTATTATCTAGCTAGTCTGTCACCCCCAGACATATCTATGAATATTTTCTTACTTTCATTTAAATTCCATTTTAGATTTTTAATATTTAATTTTTGTGTGTATGTGGTATGTGTGTACACGTGTGTATGCATTCATGTATGCCACATATGAGCAGGTGCCCACAATGATTCAAAAAGGGAAATGGATGTACTGGAACTAAAGTTGTAGGCTTATGGGACTCACCGAACACGGATGCTGGGATCCAGACTCAGGTGTTCTAAATATCAGTACCCAGCCTTAAATCCCGAATTATCACTTCAGGCAAATTTTAGCTATTTTCCATTAGTGTGGCTTTAACAGACAATGTTCTGATACAGATCATATTACTTTTCTTCCTAAATACACTTATTTCTGACTCCAAGATGAGATGACGTGGAGAATGTCAATGATAGCTGGATACTGCTTCAATGGTTGTCCACATTAGCATGGAACTTGTAAAGCTTCTGCTTCAGTGTCCAGAGCGTTGGTTTTCATGCCTCTGTTTCCTCTCCGTGTTCATATCTGGGTTTAGAGGTTCTTCCAGTGGTGTGGATGTGCATTGCCCTTCAACGACTAACAACATGCGCCTTTTTTTCTGTTATAATTTCCCTGCAGGTGCTCATGAACCTATTCCTAGATTTTCCTCAGAAAGCAGATCTGCTTCTATGTCGGTATTGATCAACAACGATCTTCTTTGAGGACAGGAGCCCAGGGTTCTGGAAACCAAAGTCTGGTAATTTGCCTCACAAACACACTGTCCCAAGTTAAGGTCTCTTGCAGGCCTGTGCGCCTGTGCATGGTAAACATAACGACAACAGGTTTGCAGTCTTCCCTTCTCCCAAAGATTCTCTTCTACGGCCACTGGCTCATTCCTGAGACAAAACACCAAAGTTCAACAATTAAAATGTAATCAAAGTTTATTTTTTGGCTAACATGTTAAATCAGGATTTACTAACTCACCTTAACATAGACTACCACTTTTTCTCCTTAAAAATCCACTCCTGTAAAAAACCACCCCCCCCCCAAAAAAAACCTGGTGCAGCTTGCAGCTTCCCCTCTTGCTTGCCCCTGCTGGGTAATCTCCTTAGGGATCAGAATTTGGTGTCTGGGTGTGTTCTATACTACTTCAAGGGAGACCAATCTCTCTTACAACAATGACCCAGTGCATAGGTACATAACTGCCCTTTCCAGCTCTCTTAGGAAATCCTCTCCAATCCTCAGATGTCTTTACCTTGGGAAGAACTGTTTTGCTTACACCATCCCCCAAGCTCCATCTAATTCTCATGTGCCTAAGGATGGACCATTTCTGCTGAAAACACCCTAGACCCATTCTTGACATCATCCTAGAGCCCATCCCCAGCTTTTGCCATAGAGATGAACCATCCTCACTCTTTACTACAAGGGCCAACCATCCTGGAGAGTTTGTCCCATCCATTAAAAACATTCTATTTGAGATTAGTCTGATTTCCTTGATTAGAAAGTCAAAAGGAAAAACTGGTTCTTACTAATCATTTGTTGTATTTTTTTTTTTACTTTTGTTGTTATGTTGTGTTATATTATGTTATCGTTACAGGCTGTGTGTCTAATTTCAGCTCCAAGATAACTAACATTTTACAGATATCACATTGATTATCTGTTAATGACTCTTTAATTTACCACTGGAGAAAAGGAATAAGGGAATAGGAGGGACAAAAAGTGAAAGGAGGAGGGTGGAGAGAAAGAAGAGAAGGGAAAGGAGGGGAGGGAAGAAGAGGAGAGGGGAGGGGAGGGGAGGTAAGATATTAAGACATGTTGAGAAGCAGTCAGGCCTTAGAATACCTCCCCAGCCTCCCTTCTCCATCCCTAGCTCACAGTGGAGTGAGAAGGGATGTGCTCGGTGCTACGGATGCTCATTTCAAACATCTTTCAAAGCCCAAACCAACAACTGCTCAGCAGGTGTGCATTGCTCCACCTGTACCACATCCAAGAACACCCTGTATAATCTGGAACTGCCTTGAGTTGATAGGAAGTTATGAGCTGAAAAACCCAAGCCTTACTTGAGGGACAAGTCTCTGCAGAACATCTCTCTGCTTTTCCCTTAATGAAATGCCAGAGAACATGTCTCTCTTATACTACTTTCATGTCCTTGATCATTCTATTAACTCAATAAAATCTCTCTCTCTCTCTCTCTCTCTCTCTCTCTCTCTCTCTCTGTGTGTGTGTGTGTGTGTGTCTGTGTATGTATGTGTGTGTATTCATACATGATTTCATGCATAAATACAGAAGCACATTGAACGTGTCTCAGGACTTACATGTAAAGAATCGGCCTATCGACCATTTTATTGGTGTTTGCACATTTGCTGCAGAGCCACCGTGAAGGCCTCAGTGTCTGCAGCAGCTCCGGCAATTAGCTCTGAATGAAACAGTCATAAATAGTAATTAGCCATTCCCTCAGTCATGTCCCAAAGCCTTTAAAAAAAATCCACAGAGAAATCAATGCATTCTTTTCTAAAGACCTATTATAGCTGCACCTCCCACTCACTATCACCAGATGCTGAGAGCTGTAACTGCAGGCTGCTGCTGTTCAAAGCTGTGTGTATGCATTCCTGACATGGGACCAGGTGGCCAAGGGGGCACAGAGTGTGGTGCTTGCCTGAAAACCCTTCCCTGAGCAAGGAAGATGAGGGTTGCAGGAACTGGGATTACTCAACAAGACAACATCTGATTTTGGATTTAGCCCTTTCCTTTCAAACATTGATGAACTCTCCACCTTTAAAATGTCCAGAAAACACACACCACTTCTAGTGTTGTGTAGGAGCATCCTACAAGGTCTCTTGTTGACTAAACTTCATTTCACTTCTTAGGAGATTGGCTTATGAAGTCTTGTATGGGTAGGGAGTGTGGCATAGTTATAGTTAAGTCTTTTCACCTGCAACATAGTGGTTGTCCCGAGTGCTCAATAGTCTGATGCTGCCTGAGTCACAGCTACAAGGGTTCCAAAGACCTCCTCACTTGCTTATCTTGTTTATTCCCTTGGCTTTGGCTGCATCTCCCCTATTCCATTCCAGACAGACTTATGTACACAAACGACTGAACTCACCCATTGTCTGTCAACCACCTAACCTCAGGTCTGATCATTCATAGGACATTTTGAGTGTTTTCAGAAATATGACCCATGTAATACCCAGGCAAAAATTGACAGGTTCTTCTGTTTATTGAGTATTTTGGGGTCCCCCAGCTGTAGGCACAAGAAATGTAAACCCAAATATGTCTTGAATCATTTCACTCACCCTACACCTTTTTTTGTCCTAGCTAGCTAGGTTGCTGTAGGCATTATTTCTTCAACTACATATGGATGTGGATACACATGCACACACATGTCTGAAAAACCAAACAATAAACAAAGGCTCTACTTTCTAGGTGTCCTTATGAAATTTTCATTTCACATTAATGAATAAAGCACCCAAACTGCATTAAGCATGCAATCAAATCATGGCAACTATGGCATTACTTTATGCTTACTGGAAGCTTTACTTCTCCCGAAGTCTTGGAAACAGTCAGCCACTCGGCCCTGGGCCAGTAGCTGACACAAGAGAACAGCAAGGTTATGAGTGTTCGTTCTCTTTACTAGAGCTTTCTTAGTCACCCCATCTTCAAGGTCTGGGTCGGATTCCACTTCTCTGCCCAGTTCTCATTGCTACAAGCATCTGTATCTTGCAGTACACGGTGTTTATCCAGCAGCAGCCTGATGCTCTTTTCACTCCTCTGGTGTCTCTGTTTCTGTCTTTTCTATTAAAATAGACAATTTTTCCTCTAGCTTTTCCCTACCCTTCAAGAAAAGATACAGACATTAAATAGACTCTCAGCTAAAGGGCAATAAGCTGCTACTGTGATTCAGGTTCAATTTGAAATGAGACAGAACCAGACCTTGAGTCAAGATTTGTAATGGGATAACAAGAATGCAAGAATACTTTCTTTAAATGTAGGCAAACACACTGTGAGCAGAAAGACAGCAGAATCGTACAAGAAAAGCAGAATTTGGAGACTTCAACACCAGTTCCAGGTCAGCTCAGACTGTACTTGAGCCCCCCTCCCCCGATGATGAAGGAAGCTTTTCAAGGGCTCAGGGGCCTAGGAAGGTAAGCACTGTATACTTATCTACATGCTAGATTGCACCCTGGCTGTCTGTGTCTGAGACTCTATTCTTTTTAAAGACAAGTGTGCCAAGTGACAGTCATTGAAAACCTCCCCCTGGACACCATTATTCTCCTGAGCATGGATGATCAAATTATGCAGGGAAGGAAGGCAAATCTAGTTTGGGCAGGAAAAAGAAACAAAGAGTTTTCAAGCACAGCCTCATCGGTGGGTCTCTACTGCCCTCCTCAGAGGGAATGACAGCAGTGGGACTCTGGGCAGAACAGAGTGTGAGGAGAAAGAGGTCCTTCTGCAGCTACCCTACCAGAAGGAGATTTCCCCTGGGCTGAATTGCATATTTCCAAACTTGAAATATAAATCTATGAGTTAAGAGCAGTAATTTGAAATCAAATAATGTCCATAAGCACTCAGACCACTATTAGCAAAATAATTGTCATGCTTTACAGCAAAATAAAAGCCAATCTACTTCGGTGCATTATAAAAGCCTGTTGCTCACCTCTAGGTGAGCTGCCCATTTCACTACCTGGCCAGCCGTCTAGTAAGTGCTTACCTTGTTTTTATTGTTTTTGTTGTTGTTTGTTTGTTTGTTTAAAAAAGCCTCTCTGCTCTCTTGTGCTTTTTGAGTTGTTAAAGGGACTGCCAATGGGATACTGTGGGACACAGCCCCAGCTCCTTCTGAAGCTCCCTCTCCACAGCAACAGGGCAGGCAGGACCTTCCCCCCCGCACTTTGCCTTTTCCCCCTCTGATCATTTCCCTCTGGCTTCACCTCTTAGTACAAAGATCAATCACTCAAAAAATCCTACCTCAAATTTACCCTTCACGAGACATCCCCTGCCCTTCTGGTCAAAATCCATCCATAGTGATATAACATAGGCCATCACCCATGAAGGTTAGAAACAAAGGTCTACTCTCCCAGTGCCCTCCAGGAACTGGACAGAAATGAGAGTAAAGGACAGAAAAGCAAAATGCCAAAGGGAAAGAGGAGCCAATACAGCCTTCCAGATGTTTCTGCCATGATTAAAAGGAAGAAAGAGATCTGTCAGAATTCAGTGGAAGAAACAGGGATGTAAAGCATTTTTAACGGGATTTTTTTCCTACAAGAAAAACAAAGGTAGAGAGAAAGACATTCAAGACAAACTATATCAAGTAATATTGGAGGGGAAGAAAAAATTAATATATTGTAACAAGATGCTTACTGGAAAACAAAAGTTACATAAAACTTATATCAAAATTTATAAAATCAAGTATATAATTAAAAATTATATAAAAACTTGTTTCCTAAGAAAGTAATTTGCTTAACATTTCTAATTGTATTAACAAATAGCTAGACAAATATACTTTTTTTGTTTGTTTAGTTTTTGTTTGTTTTTGTTTTTCAAGACAGAGTTTCTCTGTGTAGCCCTGGCTGTCCTGGAACTTACTCTGTAGACCAGGCTGGCCTTGAACTCAGAAATCCACCTGCCTCTGACAAATATACTTTTAGAGATGTGCTAATTAACCAAACTGAAAATGACTGCCTTTGAGGAGACAAATGTTAAATCTGCTGTTATATGTGCTTTGATACAAGACTATTTATTTATTTATTTATTTATTTATGGATTTTTTCCCTTTTTTTATTGAATATTTTATTTACATTTCAGATGCCATCCCCTTTCCCCATTTCCCCTCTGTAGAAAACCCCTATCCTGTGCCCCCTTTTCCTTTTTGCTTTTATACAATTTTTTTAAAATGTTAATCAAAGGCTTTATAAGTATGGTAATGCTCAATCAGAAGTGTAACCCAATACCCAACCTAGATATATAAACTATCTTTGACTGGTGGAGACACTTGAACATCTGCCTCCATGCCCCCCTCTCTTTCTCTCTCTTTCTCTCTCTCATCACCTAGCTTCTCCTCTACTTCATCTTCTCCTCTCCTTACTCCATCTCTTCCTCTCTGTACTCCTTTCCCTTTAGCTCCTACTACATATCACCCTTCCTGTTAAAATAACACTTTTCTCTCAAAATACAATTAGAGCATAATCATTCCTATTTGTAACAGTGAGGTACAAGATTGTCTTAATACCCAGTCCATCATTTTGTTGACTAACCAGAACCTCTGTCGTCTCTCTTGACTAAAACACTTAGTTTTGAACCTGGCTTTTTTTCTTGGCTTTAGAATGAATGTCAGCTGAAACCATCCACTCAGATCTTTTCTCTCAAAGTAAATAGATACAAGACTATTTAAAGCTCCAGAATATTTAAGAAAAAAAATGGAAAGAAAATAGAGCTGGGTGTGGTAACACGACTAAGCTCAGCTCTCAAGAGACTGAAGCAGGAGGAACTTGACTTGGAAACTACTTAGTACAATATTGTCTATGAGGATGAAAATAACAAGAAAGAGGAGAAAAAAGAGAAGGAAGAGAAGTGTCTTAGTTAGGGTTTCATTGCTGTAAAGAGACACCATGACCAATGCAATGCTTGTAAAGGAAACCATTTAATTGGGGCTGGCTTATAGTTTCAGAGGTTCAGTCCATTATCATCATGGCAGAAAGCATGGCAGTATGCAGGCAGACATGGTACTGGAGGAACCAAGAGTTGTGCTTCTTGATCTTAAGGCAACCAGGAGGAGACTCTAAAGCCAGAGCCACATAATTGAAGCTGTCAAGTTCTGCTGCTTACTGGGGCTGGAACAGGGGCCCCTTGTCCTACTACATCTTCCTCAGTTTTCTGTTTCTGATGATTTCCTTCACTCCCTAAGCCTGGCTGTCCTGGAACTTGCTTTATAGACTAACTTCAAACTCAGACATTGCCACCCCTGTCTCCTGAGTCCTGGTACTAAAGGCATGTAACATTCATCACCATGCCTGGACCTTTTATTTACCTGGAACATGCTCTGTAACAGGTCGGCCTTGAACTCGGAGATCTGCTTACCTCTGAATCTTTAAATTAAAGTCATGTAACACTATGCCTAGACACTGTGCCTCAAGATCTGGGTCAAAAGTCTGTGCCTTCCAACCTCCAGATCTGAATCACAGGTGTGCCTTCCATTTCTGGATTGTAGTTCATTCCACATATAGTCAAGTTGACAACTGAGAATAGAAAGGAGAAAAGGGGAAGGAAGAGGACCAGAGAAAGGGGAGGGGAGCCGAAGCACAATCAACAAATCTCTGCATTTTAAAGCAAGTACTTGAAGTGCTTTGCTTTTTGGTCCTTCAAATTCTATTCTGTTGCAGACATCCCAAGCAAAAAGGAATTGTTTCCTTATCCACATACTTATAAACATTGATTTGAATAAAACCAAACCTTAGCTTCTAGCCCACAGGTTAATGAAATTGAACAGATTAACGGTGATTGCTGTCACTAACATGGGTGTGTCACGCAGGCTGCTACATGGCATAGAATACAAAACTGAGATTGTGCCGAAACTCAAAACAAAAAGAAAATGAGGGAAGTGCTATATAATGAGTTCAGTTTTGCACATGCCCCAACACACACACACACACACACACACACACACACACACACACACACACCTCTTGGCCCCATAGGTACTTGAATAAAGCTCATTGGAATGGACTGTTTCTAGGTTGTTGTCAGTCTTGGCATGACTGTTACTCTCAGATTATAATTCAGGACCATAGTGCTAAACAGTGGAAAATGGGAAGTGTGTGGTAGAATAGAGAAAATACATTAAAATTCTCAAAAGAAAAACTCTGGTCATATTTTAGATATCTTTGTTGTTTGCATGTTCCAAAAGACAGTTTTACAGCACTTTATAAGGTTCACTTGCCATTGTTTTTACCTTATACTTATATGTATATGTGTTATTCTGCTTGACTTCATGTGTACTACAAGCATTCAGTAGCCGCCAGAGGCCAGAAGAGGTTATAGGTTCCCTCAGAACTGCTAATACAGGAGATTCTGGGTTCCTGTATAGCTGCTAGGAATAGAAGCTTGGTCCTCTGCTGTCGGGCCTGACACGAGGTCTAATCTTCATTCCACCTTCACCCTTCAGTCACGTACACAGGTGGGTGTGATAAACAGGCCCCAGGCCCTAGAGAGATTTACATACTTATAAGGTACCTGAAGGCCAGAGGGTGGAGCCAATTAAGCATTCCTACCTATTTAACTCAGGTCTGCCCTGGGTTTTGGGGGGCACACATCCAGATCCATACACCATCCGCCATGCCAATAAACCGGTTTTGGAAACCCAAGGACTTCCTCGTGTGTTGGGGCCCGTGCTGTGAGGAACCATGGAGAGGCCTTTAGTGAACAGTTGGGCCTACATTCCAGCTGGAGGAACCCAGGGAGTTC
Organism: Rhabdomys pumilio; assembly: GCA_030674055.1. NCBI lineage: Eukaryota > Metazoa > Chordata > Mammalia > Rodentia > Muridae > Rhabdomys > Rhabdomys pumilio. The sequence continues at coordinate 35,155,273 of JANHMN010000006.1, forward strand.
TTAGCCAACTACACACATCATGGCGTGGTTCCCCAGCCATATTTTTTACCTACACTCTGCAAAATCAGTAAGCACTGAATCCATTTTACAGCATCTGAGCTTGCTCAGCTATGCTTAAAACTGCTGTTACTGGAGCAGAGCCCACTCATCTACCTTAGCAAAGGCTGTATTAGTACTGGGAGACACACTGTCTCAAGGTAGCACACCGACTCCCAGGCTATTAAGAAAGCAGGTTTTGATCCTTGCATAAACATTTTTCAGACATAGTGGGATGCGGACATGGAAATTTCTTTCTCTGTCCATGAATAATTACGTGTGTTTTTAAGACAAGTTGTCTCTGAGCATTCTCTAATAAAATCTCTAGCTTCCAGCACTAAAACATTTGCTCAGAAATGATACTTAAATCCAGGCTACAGAAAGCCCCAGACTGAGATAGGAGGATTTATGTGGTGTTACTAAAGGTTTTCTAGTCACCAAATAATGACTTCACAGCCAAATAAATATTTGAGTAACTGCTCGGTTGCCTTATTAATCAAACTAATGAAAACAAAAAGTTTAATCTGGAATAGTTTTACCTATAAGCATGGCAAATATGTGAAAATCTGTAATACTTGAATGTCAATTACCAGCCCAAAACATTGTAAAAAATGAAAGCTGGTTAACAGCAAAAATTTACAAACAACCTAAACACCTGTAATTAATCAATAAACGGTTAATTATTCAGCCATTGAAATCATATTTTCAAAAACTGTACAAAGACACAGAGAAATGATTATCATAAACAACTTTCCAGGCAAGATGTAAACATTTAATTCCATACACTATACATAAGCAATGTTTATGACATAGTATTGTGATGCTGTTTCTAAGTGGCCAAATTATCATCAGTTTTTATATTGGCATGCCGTACCATTTTCACATATTGTGCCATGAAAGTATGTCATTTTTAATTAAAAATAAATAGAATAACATCACCCACTCAGTAACACTTACAACCTCAAGAACATCGTTCACCAAGTAAGGAAAAAAAAGAGAGAGAGAGAGAGAGAGAGAGAGAGAGAGAGAGAGAGAGATGCAAAAGGCAATTGCCTCAATTCCAGGGAGACTGGAAAGTCTGATTGAATTAGGGGTAAAAAACAAAAATTCATTACCTTTTCCCCTTCTGAGATAGTTTTTATATAGTGTCAGAATGGAGGTGCAGTGAATATAGCATGTGAAGTGCTAAATCAACACAAAATAGATGCACTTTAAAAGGTGTGCTTTGAAATGATTATAATGAACTCATTCTCAGCACATTAGTTTGCAGTAATAAAACAGCACCCTCTTCTCCAGAGCCTCCAGGCTCCCCTGCCCTGTTCTCACACCCCTGAACAGGAAAATAAATCAAATTACACCAACAAAAAGCACAGTATCCTCCAAGGACAGGCCTTGTGTCTCTCTTTTTATTCTATTTTGTGCCTGCAGAAAACACATGGGATTTTCTCATTGAATCTGTCTAAATATAAAAGCCTTGAGAAACACCATGCAGACTCCCCTTCCCCAAATCACGTGCCAATCCCGTTAATGTCAATAAGAGCTGCATGGAGGGACAAAGGAAAACCACTCCCACTGTGTTTTATTGCATTTCTATTTTATGAACTGGTCTCTTGGATGATAAATCAGCACTACTGCAAAACTATAATTCTTTGGGGGAAACGTCCATGAAATCCCTCTTCTTTGGGCTATTCTAGCACAGTCAGAAATGAAAAGAAAATTCCAAAGGAGAATGTGTAAGTTTGATGCTTTCTCCTGTACTGACCAGGGCAGTGTTGATAACACCCAACATGGTGCCAGCTTCTCCATCCTTAAGAAGGGGCAACTGTAGGTTTGCCAAAAGAAATATATGCCCAAGAAAATTACTGTATTTTACAAATATCTCCACAACCGCTGACTATTCAAGAATCTGAATCAAACCCTGCTAATCAATCCTACCTCAGGACTGAAAGCTTTGGAGTCAGCACCTAGCAGAAGCCCTCTGAGCCTGTAGTGGCCCAGCATCTCCCAGGCCACAGGTGAAAGCTGCTGTTGTTCTCTACTCAAGAAGACATTTACAAGGATGAAGAACCAGGGTTCCTCAGGCTTCTGGAGTCTGTTTCTATTTGGGCTGATTTCTAGAATAAACTCTACTTACATGTTTGTTTGTTCTTTCATTGGTGTGAGACTCATACTATGATATTATAAAACTCTAAAGACAGGTAGTCCTGATCCTGAAAATGTACTCTCCAGTTTTCTGATGGTGGTTTTCTTGCCTGTGACTGTTCCATTTAAGCTTTACAAGGAATGTATCTGTCCTATTTTTAGGGGTTTCCATTGATATTGTGTGGACTCTATGAATAAAGCTGAAAATTAACATTTTCTAAATATCAAGACGTCCTGTTTCTCCTCTTACTTACTTATCCATAGACATCTTTTTTAGAGTTTTATGATTTTTCTGAACATTATATATTGTCTTTATAAGATTTATGTTTGATATTTCATTGGGAGGGCTTTAAT
>JANHMN010000006.1:35157814-35174584 GCA_030674055.1 Rhabdomys pumilio
TGTCTTTATAAGATTTATGTTTGATATTTCATTGGGAGGGCTTTAATTCAATCTATTTAGTGTTGAAATACAGAAAAATATTTTATTTGAGAATATCAATCATACATTTTTCAACATTTTTATAATTGATTAATAGGTCCAGGTGACTATTAATCAATTGTCTACATAGATAATTAAATCAGTTATAAACAAAAAAATGTTTTCAGCTACATATTTTTCCTTTCCTTTCCTTTCCTTTCCTTTCCTTTCCTTTCCTTTCCTTTCCTTTCCTTTCCTTTCTTTTTTCGTTCTTTTCTCTTATAACACTTGCTAGGACTTCCACAATGATGCTGAAAGCAATATGAAAGGGGCATCACTGCAAACAAAGAAAGTACTAAAAATCCATAATGTGTTTAAAGAGTATTGATAGTGTTAATGTAACAAGTATTTAAAAATAAAGCTGTAAGACACAAACTATACCTTGTGTAGAATTAGATATATTTGTGCATCAATTGTTAATTCAACAATTAATTTTTCCAGGTATAAAGTCCTCATTTTCTACCACTCATTTTAACCAGCTGAACTTCAATTGATAGGATGCCACTTCCTAATGATAGTGATTAGCATGGATTGACAGACAGTAATAGACACTGTTAATCTTGCCAAAGCTTGGTTTCTTCATGCATAAAACTGAGTATGGTTACCATGTTGAGTATTGTGCTGGCTAGTGTTTTGTCAACTGGACATAAACTAAAGTCATCTCAGAAGAGAGAACTTGAGCTAGAAAATGCCCCCATCATATTAGCCTAGAGGCAAACCTGCAGGGCATTTTTTTCTTGATTGATGATTGATGTGGAAGGGCCCAGCACATTGTGGGCAATACCTTCCTTGGGCAGGAGGTCCTATGGTGTATAAGAAAGCAAACTGAGCAAACCAGGAGGAGTATGACAGTAAGAACCATTTTTTTTGTGTGTGTGGTTTCTGCTTTAATTTCTGCTTCCAGGTTCTTGCCTTGAATTCCTGCCCTCACTTCCCCTCATGTGGGAAAGTGATCAGGACAAATAGTCATAGTTTTTTATCACAGGAATAGAAAACTAGTTAGAATAGGTATTTTCTGATTCAAATGTGATCCTCCTGTATTTGAATGTATAGTTCCCAGATGGTGGGAACTATTCTGAGAACAGCCCTGTTCTTAGGGCTGTGGAACCTTTAAGAACTGGGATCCTGATGGTGGATATGTATCACTAAAAGGCAACACCTTAGCCCCACTTCAAACTCTGTCTCAGCATCTCTGCCTATTAGCCCACAGAGAAGAGAATAAGCACCCTCATGCTTCTACTGCCACAGCCAGAATCTGCTTTTGCCATGATAGACTGTAGGTTAAAACTGTAAGCCAGAAGAATGTTGCTTTTACATAGACAAAACAGGGATGATTAAAGAGCACATGAAAAAGGACAGAGAAGGTCTTGAGAAAAGACAGAGAGAGAATGAGAAAGATGAGAGCTGGTACAAGAATTGGTTTTCAACCTCTCCATGATTGTCAACCCTACTTCCTTCCATCTTGGGACCATTAATTGGGTTATTTTTCCTTATTTCTTTTGGTCCCTGGGCCTTAAATAGGCTGACTTAGTGAAACAACAGATAGATAATCTGATAGCAAAATCTATTCAGATACATTATCATAAGTTAGCTATGGAGGACCACGAGACTCAAGATAAGGTTGTTACTCTATCCAGGGTATTCCCAAATCCCATCTCCACCCAACCTAAAAGAGGGGACTTCTGCTCCTAGACCAAGCAGAGAGGGGCCACCCAGAACCCCCTCTGTCTGGCGATCTGAATTCTTGCTTAGGCTGCGAGGCCAAGCACTGCAAGAGAATATAAACAAAAGTTAAAAATATGTTTCTGGGTTCCCTGAGGGACAAGCCTGACTGCATAGGGGTTGATGTCAAAAGTATCCCCTCTCCAGGAAAAAGACATTGGGATGGGTATGGCCCTCATGTCTCACTGGACAATGACAGGAGGACTGGAGCCATTACAAGGTGCCCTTTAATTACTGGAGGTCAGGCCTCTATCCCCGCCTTGGCAAGATTAGAATCACCATGGCCCTTCTATATTTGGAGAAGGGAGGAGATGTCAGGGGCAGCCCTGCTTATACACTGAAGGCCTAAAATCAGCCATAAGCCTAAAATCAGCAATAGGTCTGACATACATGCCTGCTAACACAAAGTCTTGGGTCTCTGTGGAAAAACACTGAAACAGGTGGCTATAAGTTATTGTAAACAGGCAGCTTTTGTGGAAATGTACCAGCCTGAGTAGTCATAGACCTTGTAAATAGGCAGCCTTGGCGGATAGTACCAAATTAGATAAGGACAAGTGAATCATAGGCAAAGTCATAGTGACCTGACCCCTGAACCTTCACCCAGCTGATACCCTGTTCTGAAAGATATCTGTACGCCCCCTGAACACTTATGCTCCTGTGTCATCCCCTTCCTCACATCCTGCATTTTCGTGTTTATAACCCCTGTGTTAAAAAGTAAAAATTATGATTTGATAATAAAAAATGACAAAAAAAATTATTAAATTTTTATATAAATTTAAATTTACCTTAGTTGAAAATGTTAGAACGTTGCTGAATTTGAAAATAGCTCTATGTATTTATTGATTAAATTAATATTTATGAAAATAAAATACATTAACATTTATTGTTTAAATCTAATATAAAAATAAAATAAGAAGTTGTAACTGAAAAAAAAAAACTATAAGCCATAACAAACACTCTTTAAGTGTTTCTTATCTGGTAGCTCATCATAGCAATGAGAAAAATAAACAAACAAAGCTGTTAATGTAAATTAAATAAGAAGATTTAGGTATGATATCATACTCCATAGAAGATAATGTGTCATTCAGTATTAACTTCTTTCTTGTCTCAAAAATACTGTGGGTCAGGCTCTGAGATTTTAACTTATTCAACCCTTACCCTCTGCATGACTACACTGTCTTCAACATTTTCTGCATGGATGGATATCAGTTTCAATGAAAATAAAAATCACAATAAAATCTAAAGGGGAACTGTATAAGTGTATAAGCCAGAACAACACAGCCAACAGTGGCACATATACAGAGACACATAATGACACTTTGGGCAAGGACATAATGTGCATTTATAATGGTTTCATAGCACATAACACCAGTAATCTTGTCATCATTTAACTTTGTATGAGCACACTCTTGATGTTCGATATTCATACCACAGAACAGTGTAATGACACACTTTGAAGAATGGACACTCATTATTAAATACTTAGCAGGACACATGTAATTTGAATCAGATGGGATAAAACATTGCATGAACACAGAGAAAAACATGAGATTTATCCCCAGCTCTCCTACTCACTAGAGTCTATGCTTAGATATAATTTAATACTATTAAGCATCATTAAAATTCAATGACTTTTGAGATTTTTAAAATATAATATGCAATTGTTCTGATCTTTATATAGAAATCCATCCCAAATATTCAATACACTCTGAATATTCTTTTACTATGTTCAGATTAAAACATAGAACCGTAATACACAGTTCAAAAATATCTACTAATATTTTTCTAATAAAGATGCTTTTAAATTGCTGAAGCTAGGAGAATAAGACATTTATGTCTTGAAAGCTATTGAGAACATTTTCTTCTAAAGAAGAATTCTTAAAAGCCCCTTGAGAAAACTGAAACTTCAATTTGGTGTACCCAAACCATGTACTTTTGGGGGAAAAAAATCTAGTGAAAGGAACACTGGCTTCTGAGGTAAATAAGAAAGAACACTAAGTAAATGCCAAGAGAGATAAAAGATGCCATGAAAGGCTGAGTTACTACATTTATATAAAATCTGTAGATAAATTGTCAAATATTTACATACTAAAATTATTTAGCATATTAAGAAGGAATGTATTTAAATTATTATATTACTTTTATTTTATAAAAAGAATAATTGTGTTTCATAAAACACCAAATAAGTTGCCTTTAAATTGCAGTTTGCCCACTCATATATTGCAGCTCACTATAAATATGCATTTTCAGGTTTTGATTCAGTTCTTTAGATACATGGCATTCCACCCTGTTAACATCTAATTGTTCGACCCAATGAGGAATTCTAAAATCATTTCTCTTCTCTTTATTACTGTGAATTTTGTAGATAAAACAAAACTCGCCGAGGGTAAAAATGCATTTCTTAACCCAACCCTCTCTTGCTCACTTAGAAAAATATTTCTGGTATGATACATATTAATTGCTTTCAACCTACAAATGTCTGTCTCATGATGCTCCCTGCCACCACACCCTGAGTCCTTTAGGTTAGACATTAAACAGACCAGCTATACCTAATAATCTGACACAGACAGCCCTTTCTGGTATCCAGTTTTCTATGCATATAATACTGACTGGAACTTGCTCTTTATTAGATCATTGCTTAAAAGTACTGAAATATGTTAAGACAATGTTCTCATAAATGGTTAAAAAAACTGACACTCCTACTGTGCCACCCCACACTTGTCTGGCCTCAGTGGTAGAGAATGTACCTAATCCTGTAGAGACTCAATGGCCCAGGGAAGGAGGATACTGGGGAGACAACCTCTCAGAGGCAAAGGGGATAGGGTATGGGATGGGGAAGAACTCTGTGAAGGGGACCAGCAGAGGGGGCAACATTTGAGATGCAAATAAATAATTAAATTTTTAAAATACATTGCCTCATATGAAAAAATAATAAAAAATACTATCCCAAGAAAAAGAGGATCTTTTACTAAAACATTATAAATAAAAGAAGAAAAAGTCACCTTAACTGAGAGTTAACAAAGCCATAAAACATGGGCCCTGAAATAATGTTAAGAGAATAATAAAGTATCAATAAAATAAAAGTTTAAAAACAATATGCAAGGAATAAAACCATGGGTCTGGAGATATGGCTCAATAGTTAAGAGCATATGTCTGAGAGATATGGCTCTCACAGAGGACCCAAGTTCCGTTTCCAACACCAAAATAGGAAGGTTCACAATGACCTGTAATTCCATGTCCATGGGGAAGTCCAGTGCCTTTGGTATCCACAGGACCTGAAACCCATGCACAGACAAATGTGTAATTAAATAAAGTAGTTTTTAAATGAAAAGTATACTAAAACATAGTAAAATGGTAGCCATGAAAATGACAAATGGAATAAATGAAATTCAGTAGTGAATAGATAAACTTGTAGCAGAATTGATTTATCTAAAGAGGGAAGAAATAAGCTGGAATGTGAGTGTCATGGGGAGGTATTCACTAAGCATCAGCAGGCAAAAAGATGAAAATAGAACAAAAGGAAAGACTTGGAATGACACATAAAGCTAAAGCAAGTATTCAGCTGTCATAAGGAAAAGGGAAATAAAAACCAAAGAAAATATTTTTTGATATATTGCAAAATTATGGTTTGGGAAATGAACACTAGATATTGAATAACCAATTGGAAGGTTCTTGCATGGTGAAGAATATTTCTCCTTCTCTCAGCACTCCTTAGTTGCCTGTAGTTTCAACTTACTTAGGAATATATATATATGTATATACATATATATATATTCCTTAATAAATACACACACATATATATATATATCTTCATGCACACACACATATCTTCATAAATACATATGTGTGTATATATAAAAATGGGATATTATACAATTAATTTTAATTTTAAGAATTAAAAGAAAAACAAACAAACATATTACAAATAACTTCTGGAAGATATTAAATCATCATTCAAAGGAAACAAAAAAATCTTAAATAGAGGATTTTTTAAAATTTTCTTTATTTTTTTTTCATTTACATTGCTGTTTTACCTGCAAGTATGTCTGGGTCAGGGTGTCAGATTTTCTGGAACTGGAGTTGCAGATGGGAATTGAATCCAGGTCCTGTGGAAGAGCAGTCAGTGCTCTTTACCACTGAGCTATCTCTCCAGCTCAAGCAGAGAATTTTATAAGAAAAGCATGGAGACAATGAGAAAATTCCTAAAACATCAAAAAAAAAAAAAAAGATTACCTTCAAAGAAGTGATGAGGCAATCAGAATCTTTTCAACAGTTGTAAAAATAACTATCCTCTCAATTTTTTACATCGAAAACTTGACTTTATGAGTAACATGAATATAAGCCCCCCAAAAATAAAATAAAAAATTTCAAATATATATATTAAGAAATGATGATTTACGTGAAGCTTAAGTACGTCTAAAAAGCAAACACAGCTGGCTTTGGCAATGTACACATTTAGCCCCAGTATTAAGAGGACAAAGGCAGGCAGACGTCTGTGAATTCCTGGTCAACTGGGTCTACATAGCAAGTTCCAGGCCATCCAAGGCTAAATATGTCCTGTTTCAAGGAATCCTGAAACTTCACTGAATTAAAAATGATAAGCTAGTGTGAGTTTAAAAGGAAGACAGATCTAAAACACATAGAGATGGTAATGCTGACACGAGAAGAAATTAAAGATGATGTTGGCTCCATCATCTTTGTTACTATTAACTTTAGACTAAATGACAAGTGTGTGTGGTGTGTGTGTGTGCGTGCGTGCGTGCGTGCGTGCGTGCGTGCGTGTGTGTGTGTGTGTGTGTGTGTGTGTGTGTGTGTGAAGCACTGAATGACAAGCAAGTATTTTTGGTTGGAACCATACAGACTGAAATTGTTGGGTCCTTCATCTCTCCTCCCCATCCACGCTGGTGGTAGGTGGAAGGCAGGGGTGCTGCCACCCGGGCCCAACTCTGACCCACGTGCACCTCCTGCTGTGGCCGTGGGGTCCCTGCTGACTCATTCTGTTCATGCATTCCACTCAACCCTCTTCCCCAAGCCGGAGAAGGTGGCTGGTCCATTCCGGTGCATGCCCTTCTTGTCTCTTCCTATCTGGTGTGTGCACGCTTTTGGGCCCCACTTTAGTCCTGCTTTGGGCCTTGGAGACAAACCTGAGCCCGGCCCAAGTTTGAGACCTGTCTTGGTCACTTCCGTACCGGGGTGCCTCAACAAGACCTGTTTGGCCCTGCCTCTGCTCAGCTGTTGCTGATGTAAAGCTTTGCAACTGGCCCTGTCAGTCACCCCATAGCCTCCATCACACTTCCCCAACGTCATCTCACCCCACCAAAACCCCTCCTCTCTATGCTCCAAGCTTATATAAACAAGAGGTTGTTACACTAAAGTTGAGTTCCTGCTTCTACAAGACTTCTGGCAGGCTGGGTGTGTTTCTTTGGGCCACGGACACTAGCCATCCTGCTCAGCTCAGGAGAGACCCAGCAGGACAGAACCTCTCTCTCCTCTCTCATGGACCTGCCGGTTTTAAGGAGCCGACATGAAATGAGGGGAAAAGAATTAAAATGACCAACCCAAGATAAGAGGAAATGGAGAAGAAAAGAGAATCAGAGCAGGTTTTGAGCAAGGACTAGAAAGGCCGAGAAGTCAGGATGGAAAATATGACCTAACATGAAACATAAATTAGCAAATATAGCATAAACAAACTATATTCTTCAGTTGAAAGACAAAATTTTACAAACTGGAATTTAAAAATCCAAATATATGCTCTTACTACAGAATTGTTTAACAACAAAAACCGAGATGGAAGTAGAGGCATGGAAATACACACTCCAGGAAAACTCTAAGCAGAGAATATTGTATTAATGTAGCTATGAATATTACCATGAGATCTAGTATCATTTGAAAAGCAATAGTTATGCTCATAGGTAACAACTTTGGCTGAATAATAAAATGATGAATTTACTGGAAGGAATAATTATAAGTGTTCAAAAACCTAAAAGTATAGGCAAATAAAACTGATAGAAACTCGAGAAGAGATAGGCATACCAACAAACATATTTAATAATAAAATTTGACACATTCCTCTCAACAATTGGTATAAAAACCAGAAAAGGCATCGATACTGATAGAGAAGATTGGAAATCATGATTGCTAAAACTTGTCTCAACATAATTAGTGGTAAAAGATAGAGTATTTTGAGTGAAAAACTAAGATATATTCTAAAGAGATTTCCCATATGTAAAATTAGCATCCATATTTTTAAAAAAGATCTACAGATAAATTTTAGAGAGAAAGTCATTACAACTGGAAAGTACACAAAATAGACAAATGCCTCATTTGTGGTTATTAATGCCATGTTCTCCCCACAGGAACATCTCTGACCGTTTTTGTGAGTCAGATTGTCTGGCCTTCCTAATGACCCTTTGAGTCCAATAGGCTAAAGAATTTCTCTTTCTCCTTTTAACTAGTCAGAGTCCATATCCATGCTGTCTTTCAGTTTTCGATGAAAGAATGTCCCAGACATCAATATGTGGCTTAGAGTGTAATATTTAGGTATAGCTGACTCCATATGGTCAACTTTAACCCTGACTCCCACCAGCTGATATCCATCTGCTAGAATCTTTCTAAGTAGTCAAAAAGAGTGACTTGGACAGACACAAATGATAGCCTTCACCTAGCTCACTATGCAGCACCTTTTCTTCCTCAGAGGTTATCCATGGACTTCTGTCTACAATGTCATGCTTTATTACCCAACCTCCCCTCCTTCCTATTCTGCCAAGAACATAAACCCTGCTGTCTGCTGCCTCAGAGATCTACCCCAATTGCTTTCAGCCAATTCATGTCCCTCTTCTAAGCATGAACTACCAAGTAAGCACTTTATAACTACATTCTCGGTGCATCTGTATTGAGCAAAATAGTTACTGCATGACATCTAATCTAGTCTAGGGAAATTCTTTGTCAGGAGCAATTCTCGAGGGTAGATTGGACCATATACATTCTCCTTTGGTGACTGTCTTGATTATTAATTGACATGGAAAGACCCAAGTCCACTTAGTGAAGCACTGTTCTCTAGAAAGGTGATTCTGGACCACAGAAGTATAATGAAGAAGCTGAGCATTTTTCTCTGCTCTGGACTACCGGTGTGATGTGACTGCATGCCTCCCATTCTTGCTGCCTTGACTTCCCCACAGTAATGGACTGTAACCTGAAATTGTATACTAAAATAAACCCTTTATTACTTGTGTTACTTTTTGTCTGCTATATTTGTATTACAGAAATAAAAATATTTCTTACAGAAACAGAAATGAAACTAAAATAGGCCTTTTAATGTTCTTTATTTTTACTAGCTTAGAGATACTCTCTATAAAAATATAGCCCCTTCTGGCTTGATGTCTTATCAATTATCTCAATTCATCATGATCAAAGCTTTGAAAACATTGCTACTCTGCATATTCACCTCTCATAGAAGGCAGTATGTTTTGGTGTTCTGTGGACTCTCTCTCTCTCTCTCTCTCTCTCTCTCTCTCTCTCTCTCTCTCTCTCTCTCTCTCTGTGTGTGTGTGTGTGTGTAAACATCTATGTAAAGTATCAAGTGCATATGATACAAATCCCCAAGTCCACTCTTCAAAGTACACTCCACCCTTGCTGTTCTCTTGCACTGGAAAGCATTACTTTTTCCATATCCAAGTTGATCTGTCCCTCTACTCATTTCCTCTGTGCCTCGTTCCTCCCCACACTTGAAGATATGATTCTTGCTGTCTGTTCCAACAAGTCAAACTAAATTCAAAGCTAAAATGTAGCTCTCGCTTTGGAATTTTTTCAAAGTAGAATTAAAATTGTCTCTGGATAGAAGAAGTGGGCTAACACTTTGTGGTATCTGACAATATTTCATCTATGTTTACATAACATGCTGGACTCTTCAAGTTTCCTATCTAGCAGCTAAGCAAAATGTGAAGTGAGACTCAAAAATAGAAGATAGAAAAAATTCCTAACAAATCCCTAAATTTATAGAACACAAGGCCTTTTATATTACAGAAATTATAAGTATAAAATATCACATAACATTGATATGGGCTGTCTCCTGCCCTGCTAAAAGGCATAGGATGTAGGACATAAAATTTGCCCTCGGAAAGAATGCCTGCTGCTCTGGAATCCTGAAAACTGACTCTTATGTCATCATATTCAGAGATGGCCTGGAGAGATCTCTTGTATTTCGAAGGAAGGGAAGTCCAGCCATGTTGACAGTGATTCAGAAGAACAGACTACATCTTGACCTTGCTGGTATTCCACTCCTTAGAGCACATGACCTTGGAGGAGGCTGTGCCTTCTAATCTCAGCAGTTACATTCATCCCAGCTCCGTATGTCCCAGGAAGAGAAAGATCTAATCATAGAGACCAGGGATGTTCCAGCAAGAATTAATCTCTACCTGTGGCTGTAAATATCAAGAATGAGGACAGTCCCTTCAGATGCCCAACTTCATCTAGTAATTTTTTTCACATAGATTGCTTCCAGTGAATCTCAGCTATAAGGCACTGTAAACCAAGCACTCTCCTGAAAGGGGCTGCAGTGAGTTGGGGATGCCCTTTAATGACCTTGCCCTGTCTCCCTTATAGATACTAATGAAAAGCAGATGGTCTTTTCTCAGGAGAGGCAAGAATTGTGTTTCCCTTGTTGACTGCTCTGATCTCACTTCACCACAGTCTTGGACTCCGCTCACCACTTAAACTTTAGTTCCAGGCAACCATGTGGCATTTCACAGAAGTATCAAATTCTGGCTCATCCAGGGCTGACGCAGCTTCACAGGCCAGGTCAGAAAAGTGTAAGTCACTATACTGGTCCTGGGAAAGAGGATGGGATGACTTGCTTACAGAAAATGTGAAGAAAGCCAAAACGTCCATGCAAAATTCCCACATCTTTAACAAGTCTTTCTGACTTTCATTTTTTCTAGGGAAAAACAAACAAACAAATAAATAAAATCTCTGTCTATATTGTAGAGTCCTGTGGTCTACTAAAACTACAGTGTAAGATCTGCTATTTGGGTTATAATACAGAAATTAGCACCTGCAAATAATGTTAGAAAACGCAATATAAATAGTATTTAGTATGGTGCGGCAATTTGAGGGTAACCATATACTCATGGCTTCCTTAACCTTGTCTCATCTGCACTGGTTATAAATTTTATCTTTCAGATGCTCAATTTTAATACCTGGTCTCTTGACAACCCAAATATCATTGAAAATATGCTTGCCTTCTTTTAGTGAAATACTTCCAATCTCAGGAGCTAGGGAGGCTTTAGTAAATAGAATCAGTGCTCAAAAACAGAGGTCAGGGGGAGCATGAAAATAGTTCCTGTTGAGCACTTGCCAAAGACAGAATAATTCTAGGAAACAGTAGAAGAGCTCTTACCTTGAAGCCATGAGCTTATATTGGACATGGCAGGCCATTTTATCTTCTCTTAGTTGGCTCTTTCTATTTCACTTGCTGAGGTCTAAGGGCTTAGAAGTGCATATTTCTATCCTTCTGATGACATTTTTTGATTTTCTACTACCCATTCATCCATCCCCCCATGTGTGTGTGTGTGTCTGTGATGTGTGTGTGTGTGTGTGTGTGTGTGTGTGTGTGTGTGTGTATGTACCCATGTATGGACATGGGAAGCCTGGGGAGTATGTCTCCTGTCCTCTATTGCAATCTGCCTTATTTTTTCAGACACAGACTTTCAGTGAAGCTGAAGCTCAACATTTTGGCTAGACTTCATGGCCACCATGCTCCGAGGGTGAGCAGCTAATTCTGGAGTTAGAGGCAAGTGCGATCATACCCAACATTTTAGGTGGGTGTTAAGGATCTGAACCCAATTCTTCTTGCTTTCACAGTGAGTGCTATTTTCCAACTGATGCCTGAGCCACTGGCCAGGCTTTAATAGAGTTTACACCTGCGACAGGTGACAGGTGCATTGGGAAGCTCCACAGTTTCCACATTGTAGCTATGTCTATACAGAGAGGCTCCAAATAGCCCGGTTTTGAAATGGACATGTTCAATTGTTTTTCCCCATAGTAAAGACTTTCAAATCTTGAGATGCCATGATTTTTCCCAAACACATGTAAATTAATTACCCAACTCCTCAGGCCATCAGCTTTTGTTTTTGTTTTGTTTTTACACTCAGCCTTTGTGTGTAGTGCAAGGATCGAGTTACCAACTGAGCCATCCTCCACCATTCTTCATGACAACATACTTCTAGAATCTCTGTCACAGAAACCATTCTCCCATTAAAATATGCATACTCGTATGGTCAGTGTTGACTCCAGATAACACATCTTGAATTAACTGCAAAGCATTTATTTGGTCTGTGGAATACTCTTAGTCTCATCCAAAAAAACATCACTTCTGACTGACAAAGCAAATGGAATGCATCCTAACCCAGAAAAGACCAGATAACTTGAAAGCAAATTGTCTCTCACTGTGCATGGAGCTCCAGAGTCACTTACTGAAGGACAGGGGTCAATACAGAATGATACTAACTGTCAAGATTCCTCCTATGGGCTCTGCTATCTTTCCATTCATTGTGTTTTACTTTTTATATGCTTTCCCTGACAGTTTGGTTATTGGGCCATTGCAGTCACAACTCCAAATCTGTCTCTTCTTTCAGCATCAATCATCTCTGCTACAGTAATTTGTGATGTAAGAGCCTATTGCCAGACTTCCTTTCCTTTGTGATCAAGCAAGGGTTACAGTGCAAGTGGATAGATTTTGCCATGATTAAAAATATGCCAAGCCAGGATAAGTGTATATACACAGTCATCTGAGAAGAGTAAATTCTATCAAGACCTAACTAAGACTGTAGCGTGAAACAATACAAGATGTTCCCCATAAGTGAAAACTGACCTCTGTAAAAATTCATTTCTTTTTTTCCTAAGTAATTTGCATGTTTTCAAGGAGAAAAACATGGCATCTCAAGATCAGAATGTCTTTGTTGTGGTGAGAACAACTTTCAAAACGGAGCTATATGGGGTCCTTGGGACAGACATATCCATGCTATGGGAAAAAAGAATGCAGTTTTGTAACGTGTGTGCTGCCTGCATGGGCAAACTCAATCAGGGCTTGGCCCCACAGAGCAAGGATTAGCTCAATCACTCTGCTCTACCAGTTTTGACACGTGTTGATCAGGATCTTCAGAGTTATGTGTGCTTTGGGCTGGGTCGTTGCTAGGGAACATAAAGACTTGCCACTCAACCTTTCCTTTTCAGCTGCTACTAACCAGCAATGGAAAAACTGTTGGGCTTTTCTGATCTCTCCTCCACTCTGCAGTAAGGAGGACTTCATGCTATCCTCTGCCTTCCTTCAACCCAGCATTCCTTGACATAAAATGTGGGAAGGCTTCAGAAGACGTGCTATAGTCCTAAACCTTGACACTTTGTGCAAAAGGGTTTATTAGGGATGTCAACACACACACATATATATACATAATATATATTATATATAATATTATATAATATCATATTATAATTATATATATTATAATATATATTGTAATTATATATAATTATATAATATTAATATATTATATAATATATGCATATATTATATAATATATATAGATACTATATAATCAAATATAATATAAATGATATATAATAGATATAACTATTTATCTATCCTTGGGTATTTCATAGTTGTTTGTACATATTTAATAACTAGACAAATCCCTTGTCTTCAGCACAGTTAAAGTTTGGCAAGATGGTAACTGTGGGCTACAACTCAAACATTAGGAGTCCTCTCGATGGTTCTTCTTAAACTCAGCATCCTCCAGCCAGCAAAGCATGCACTTTTGGACTTGTGGAAAAACCGAATTTGATTCTATGTTTGCCTGACTGAATACTTTAATTTCTTTCTCTTAAAAAGTGAAGACCCAGAGATCCAGTTCAAAGACGAAGTGTATCTCTTAGCCTTAGAGAGTGTTTGTAGTGTATCATCCTGTGGTGCACTGGCTCTAATGTAAAGCCAGAAGAAGAAGGAAAAGGAGAGGGGGAGCAGGGGAGGACAGAGGAAGGGGTAAGAGAAAATGAAGAGGAGAAGGAGAGGGGAGGTGGAGGAGGAATTTAAAGAAGAAAATACAGAACAGCAGAAGAAAAGGTGTTGTTCCTACTGAGTTAAATGCAGTTTCTATGCAAGTTAATGTCATATTGTGCAAAATCATAATGAATGTATTTGACAGATGTATACTTAGTGGTCTGGGTTCTGGGGTGCATGGTGAACCAAACATTGGGAAATCTGTCTCCTCATCAGGTTTACATTTCTCAGTAGCACTTAGAGTTCATGTGTTTCTTGTCTGACCACAGGGGATTTTTTCAAAAACTTCATTTTGCTTTCTGTTTTTAGCTGATTTCAGAAAAAAAAAATGAAGAAGAGATGGCATTATTTTGCTTGCTGAAGCCACTCACTCATTTTGCCAATGACAGCATTTGCTGACTGTGGTTTGCAGTGTCCTGAGAACAGAATGGACTCTGCAAACCCTCGGGTGTCCACATGCTCACTGGTTTTCCTGGCTCCAACTCACAGCTCTGCACTCCTCCATCTACAAGCCTGTGACAACTACTGCTTGTCTGCACAAACATTTGAAGAGTCACGTAAATTTCTAGACTTGATGAAAAGTTTCTATTGTCTCTGACTTAATTTTGGTGTTGCACACAGTCCTTGGTTATAGTTTCTTGTTTGCCCAGCATTCTAGGTCCTAGAAAAGAGTGATTCCTAAGATTTTTGCTAACACAACACTACCCTGTTTGCTCTTTCTAATGACCGTCTTTACCAAAAAACTCCTCTAACTCACTATCCATCTCAAAATTTGGTCTGCTTCTGATTGAGACTAAGACATCCCTGTCATTCAGTTCATTCCCCCAACCACATGTGCTCGGGGCACACATATGCTTTGAGCAGAGTCATCTTGCTGACAGTCCTTTCCGCTTTCTTCTCTGTGAGTATTTGGCTTCGTGGCAGCTCTATGTATGTACTCTGCTCCCAGAACCACCTCTTCAAGAATAAACACCAACTTTTTTTTGTTGTTGTTCATGGCATTTATCATTCAGTAAACCATGGGAGAGGTGAGGCCACTGTAGCTCATAAATAATATTTTGTACTCCTACTGAGATAAAACATTTTGGATAAGAACATATTTTGCATTCTCTTCACTGGGGCCATGAATTACTGCTGAATCCATCCTGTGTTACTATAGTAATTGATTTACAAAATAGCTTTTATGCGGCACACACAAACTCACTCTTTTTCCAAACAGGAAAGATTCTTAACTGCAACAGTGTGGTGGAGCCGAGAACCTGCTGAGCTGAAAAGCCAATATAGCTATCTGATTAATTGATTCTGACCTCATAAATATTAGACTTTGGGGGCTCTAATGGAACTTCCCGAGGGCAAATTGCATGGTTCACCTCATTCATTTATATCTCTGGCTGACAGATGTACATTATAAAATGTCACTGACTGTGCTGGCAACAAATGAGCTATAACATTTGCATCTTGATTCTGTGGTGGGATTTTCATGAAACACTTTTGCTAAATGATTCCAGCAGTAGTGAAGCATCGCTAAGCACACACCACCCTTTCCACCCTCATTAGCCTCTCAGCATCCATATTGATCTTCTTTACTTAGAGCTAAAATTATAAAATCCCTGCACCAACATAGACAGTTTTTATCTTAATGTGTGTTATCTCTCCTGCATAGTTAGTAATGCCTGACAATCATTAAGAATTGATGGGAATTCTGGTTGTGACTTCATTATTAATAAAGAATCAATAAAGAATGAGCTAAAATTCCAAACTTCAAAATGAGGGAAAACTCAGGAAATAGATCATAAAGTAATAGTCATGCCTGAAACTTACAGTTTTAGTCTCATGATAATATTATCCCACTTGGATTGTCCAACACAGAACAGACACTCACTAGGTAGAAATGGAAAAAAAAAAAAACTCACAAGAATCCTATAGTACAAATGAACCCATACGCAACGGAGATGATTAGTCAGTAAAACGCTCGCAAAGCATGAGAACGAGTTCAGATTCCTAGCAACCATGTAAAACAGCTGGGCATGCCAGCATGCACTCGTAATTACCAGTATGGATGTAAAGACAGGAAACACCATAAAGTTTGCTGGCTAGCCAGTCAGCATTGGCTGCATTGGTAAGCTCTGAGTTCATTAAGAGACCCTGTTGCAAAAATAAGGTATAGAAGAGAGTAAGTCAATTGATGTTAACTTCAGACCAACACATTTACACATGACCACATGCCCCTACATGCCCTTGCATGAATATATACATACACTTATATACAAAATAAATGACTATGGAATATCATTTCTATTTAAAGAGATGCTTAATCTTAGCAAGGTAACTCAGGCCTATAATCTCAGACACTGAGATGTTGAGGCAAGAGGATTACCGAGAGTTTGAAGACTGCCTGGATTACAGAATGAAACTCTTCGAACAAAGAAACGAACAAAAAAATCCCAAACAAACAAAGTGATTCTGTTGCATAAAATAATATAATCACATACTTTAATACAATAACAGATTTAGTTAGGAAAACACTCTGTTTACTTATATTGTAAGCATAGAAAATATGAAAATTTCAGTGGAAAATTTCCCTGAAGCACTTAGTTTCAGGGACACACTGAGAACCATCACTTCTTCCAAATAGAATAGTTTAGTAAAAGACTTGTGTTGGGGTAGTGAGATGGCCCAATGGGTAAAATTCAGTTGCTATCAAGTTCATGACCTGAGATTTATGCCCAAAAACCACATGATCTGAAAGATTGGGTCTGGCTAGTTGTCCTCTGACCTCTATCATGGTCCCACCCCATAGATTAGATTAGATAAATAGATAGATTGATGATAGATAGATAGATAGATAGATAGATAGATAGATAGATAGATGATAGATAGATAGATAGATAGATAGATAGATAGATAGATAGATAGAT
>JANHMN010000006.1:35174594-35189709 GCA_030674055.1 Rhabdomys pumilio
GATAGATAGATAGATAGATAGATAGATAGATAGATAGATAGATAGATAGGAATACCATTATTCTATTTTTGTGTTGGAGTCCTAGAACTCAAGAAGATTGCTTTATAAACCAGTTTACAACAGTTAATTTATTTAAAAAAACATTTAACTCTTTCCATGTTTAAAAAGCTGAAGAATTTGAACACCACAGTTAAGGATGTCTTACTATAACCTGGCTGTAACTATTTTTTGTTTTTGTTTTTGTTTTCATTTTATTAACCATTTTATTTGTTTACATTTCAAATGATATCCCCCTTCCTAGTTTCCCCTCCACAAACCCCCCATCCTATCCCCCTTCCCCTTTGCCTCTAAGAAGGTGCTCCTCCATCCACTCACCCACTCCTGCCTCACCACTCTAGTACCCTACTACCCTGGGGCATCACTGTTTTATTTTTATAAAGTTTAATTTTCTTTATTTTGTCATAGCTGTCCGTATACTATTTGTCTCTTTACAAATTTTGTAGAAAAATACAATTCTTTAAACAAGTAAATTGCAGAGGAGTCAGAAAGCTCTGGCATGGAGAGAAGAGACCAGCACATGCGCTGATTAGCAGTAAGCTGCTTCTTAACCAGTCAGTCACATAGACATGTGCACTGTGCTTTTATGCACTTATTGGAGCCCAAAGAAATGAACAACCACAATACTCTGAAAAGCCTATAAATTGGGAATGCAAATCATTTTTAATGTTATAGGTAAATTTTCACACTAAGGTCCTGACTGAAAATTAAAATGGGCATGGAGACAGCTCAATGGTAGGAACGTTTGCTAGACAAGAATGAGGGCCTGACTCAGACCTCCAACATCTAAAACCTGTGTTTTTAAATAAACCTGTAATCCCAGGGCTAAGAGTGAGGTCAGAGAAAGAAGAATCACTGGGACTTTCTGGCCACCAACCTATTTTTAAAAATAGAGAACTGGTTCAATGAGAGGACCTAACTCATGGACAAATGCAGCAGAGGGATGGCATCTACCTCTGGCCTCAACAAGCTTATACCTGGACATATGGATTTGCACACACATGCATACATTCACTCACTACACAATACATTTCCCTTAAACATGCACATACGCATGTGCACATGTACACACACACACACACACACACACACATGCACCAATAAGAAAGGTCCCTGTCAAGCTTCTTTAGATAGAAACCTAAGTCATTATACAGAGACCTCCTGACCTCAGACAGTGCCTCTTTATTTTTTGAAAATAAATTAACACCCCTGTCTCTCTTGGAAGAACTTAGAGGAGATTAACTATTGCATTTGTCGGATTTGTGAAGCATGGAAAATTCTAAAGATGCAGGGTGGACAAAACGCAAAGCGGAAGCATCTGAAGGAACATTATTTTTTACAACCCTTCTTGATAAATTTTTCCATGATTGAGTTATCTGGAAGTCTGAATAGAACATTTATTCTTGAGGGCCTTGGGAGTTAATGAACCAGAGGCCCAAGGTTATAACAGTTCTGTGGGTATCCCCAGGGCACTTTGTCTTCTTTTAGAAGAGCAAACGCTTTTTCACAGAATCCCTCTATTTTCTACAGAAGATAGCACCTCTGCAGAGTGAACCTCTTCTAAAGTAATAGAAAAGCTTCTCGCTCCAAAGACACTCATCAGGGCCTGGGCTAGCCCTTCAGATCATTTTTCTCTTTTAATTGCTTCTGTACAGAGAACATTTTCTTTCCTCATATGCCATGATTACTAGATTTCTTGGTTTACATAAAGCACTTTCCCTAGGTGGAACCTATAGGCCGGTGTTTTCTCAACATTTGGCTCTGCTCTCTGCTTCCATTGCTCTAATTCTCATTAATTTTTCTGTCCCTGGATATTTGTTTATATTGAATATTGTCATATACAATATGGAACTTATACTATCTCATTACTTATGGTGAGTACAGTGATTCACACCTAGAATTCTCTTACTTGGGAGCTGAGCAGAATTAGGATTTGGGAGTAAGCCAGGAATACATAATATTCTGTATCTAGTCTCAAGAGACCAAAATAATAGTGAATAAATCATAATATTATGGTTTTGGATTTGTGTGATGATTAAATGTGACTGAGAGATAATCTATATGAAGCTTTTAACATAGTGATTAACAGTGAGAAGTTAAAAAAAATCTCTCATTAACAATAATAGTATAATTGTTGTAGATAATAAAAACAGCATGTTAAAGATGTGAGAGGGGCCAACAATGGAAAAAGGTAAGTCTTCCCATCTTTCGATATTAACGAGTACAGATAAATTGTAACAGCACCCTAGGGCTTTGTCTTTCCATTTTTGAATACACCGTTGTTTGATCAACTGCCTTTCTTAAGTACATGTCACGTTCTGAGACTACCAGTTGTTTCATATTTTATTCCTCCTCCTGGGAACAATATAGTAACCTATTTTATGAGGAAAGGCTCAATTATTGGCAGGCTTCAGAAAAATCTACATGGAAGAACAGTTATTTATGGACTCTCTTTATCCTTTCTAGGATTGAACCTTGCGCCAAGAAAGAAACTTTTGGGTTTTGTAGTTTCTATGACACTTACAAATATATGTTTAAGTCTTGCTTTCTTTATTTTTTTTTTTAGAAAACTATTAATATACCATGACTTTTCCCAAAATTTCTCTTGCTTTGATTTTGTAGTTTGCTAAAAACTCAACCATCAAGCTTTGCTGCTCTGTATTTCATGTACTCAATTCAAGACTTCTTTAACCCAGAGAACGATCTGGGCCTTGCCCAAGTAGGACAGGGTAACTGAGCCAAGAGGCTAGACTCTGATGTGATTATGGGTTTGGAAGTCAATGACACAGTTTCTCCACGCCTGCAGATGACCACTGAAACCAGAATAAGCAATCTTGGGAGCACGCTCCAGCATGCCAAACAAAAATGAAGAATATGGTAGAAAGAGTTGATGTTGAGGTCAGACAGAACATAATTTGAACTCTAGGACTACCATGTATTTACTGTGGGCAAGACTTCTTGCCTCTATGGCCTTTAATTTCTTGCATATAAAATTAGAACAACAAACCCAACTTTAAAGGATAACTGTGATAATTGGGAAAATAGACATGCTTTGGCTTTCAACACTAAGCATATCAACTTCTTCCACCCTGCATGTGACCTCTGAGAACTTTGACTTTCCATGTCAGAAAACACAGTAGTTGACTCTTAAGCAAACCATTTACTCAGAGCTGCGGCGAAACCTCTCTGACCTACTCTCTAAAGGCACTAAATCATAGCCTGTTCTCCCTGAATTCAACCACACGCTTTACTTCTGTTTGCCAGAAAAATTCTTTTTACAAGACTGCCTTTTAAAAGACATAGACTTATTTGTGTCCTTAAAATTCTTGGACCTCTGTCAGCTGAGATTCACTCCTTCCCACCCACACATCTTCCTTTAAAGTTTTCATTTTCATCCGTTATCCATGACACCTCTGGCTGTGTGCCTGGAAGAAAACTCATGGTCATCCAGTTAACTTCCATATGGAGTCGGAGTGGATCAGGCTTAAGTTAATCCAGAGGACACCAAAAACAGCTAAGAAGTGGAGACTGAACGTCAGTCGAGGAAGCCCTACAACTATCACTGAGAATGTACATCAAGTCACCTGTGCTCAGTTCCCTTAGGAGGTAATGAGCAAGTGACCAAGTTTCAAGATTCATTATTAGACAACTGGCCACATTCTGCTCCACCTACTTAGAGAATTTTCTCAGCTCCCTGCAAGTCATTTAGAGGAAGGAATGGAGTATACTCAAGCTCCTTCCTCAAGTCCTCCCCAAAAAGAAAAATCAAAATTGTGTTTTCTTCACATCAACTCAAATCCTCAAATATCTACGGTCGAGGAAGCTGTTTTGGTGTGTGTGATCACACATGAATGCACTTCTGACAAAGTAGAGAAGGAAATGGAGTTCTCAAACATCTTGTTCCAGTGATTTATTTCCAACACCCGATTTAATGCATCTGAAATGGGAAATGAGAAAATTAAAAAATCTGCGCGAAATAGAGCTAAACGGAACCATGGAATCTGGTGCTACTCTGTGGCTGTCTGCCAAGCCTTTCTCATGTCACAAATCTGTGTTCACGGCAGCACGGAAGTACTGCTGTTCTATACAGAAAGTCTAGAGGGAGTGTGGCTCGGTTGGCTTTACATCTCCTCCAGCATCTCACAGCACTGTAGAGTTGGCCTGCCATTTGCTTTCTCTTTCACCTTGAATATTCTGGAAGTGCTTGTGTTTTCTGTGATTTGTTCTGGCAACAAAAATCATTCTGGGTAGTAAGAAGCAATGCTGCAGGCAAAGTTTTACCCTGAAATAACAGAGACTTTCTTTGGGTGGGCTACATTGAAAGGTCTGGGCTCTACTATCTTAGCATTACTGTTAAGTACAGTAAATTAACATTGTCAAAATGACAATAGCTTTTTTCAGTAACTTCCAAAAGAGAAATCCTATTGCATATATATGCTGATACCTAGAGTATATAATATGTATTATGTATTTAAATATGAGCTAAATTTTATTATAATATATATATATATACATATATACATATATATATATACATGTGTGTATATATGCATACATTGTATGTCTTGAGATGATATCTCACTTTCTAGACTAGACTGGCATTGAGCTTTCAAGTAATGTTACTTTCTCAGGCCTCTTAGTTGCTGTGTTTATAGACCTGAAATAAAGTGATTTTTCCTTACTGGGTTGTATTTGTGAGAGTAAGTGGAAGATGGTCACTACTTTTTTCCCCTTCAACAAAAGATTAGCCTTTGCCCTGTGCCAGTAATTCTGCTAGGTGCTAGCAACAAGAAGATATAGAACACAGACTCCCAAAGAGTTCAGAGCTAGCAAGGACAGGTAAATATGCATGCAAATGATTTCAGCATTGTGTGATATTTTTACTTCAATGGGCAGTCACGTAGATGTCTACAAATAATATAATAGGGCTAATAAAGGAGAAAAGAATGTGTGTCTAGCTACAGAGAGTAAAAATTCCCCTCATAAAGTTTAATTATATTGAACATGTGAAATGAGATTTGAAAATGAAATAAATATTTACCAGGCAGAGCATGCACATGGCACATCCAGCTAAATAGAGGTGGGGAAACAAGCAGCCCAGCAGCACCAAGATAAAATTGAAGGTGGAGAGATGAGCTAACAGCAGACCAAAGACCAAGATTTTGTGTTCTCCTAAAGATGGGGGGGACTCAGGGGAAAGGCTGTGCTGAAAATGAAGAAGAACATAGATTAGAGGGGAGAAAACAACCAGGTAGGAGTTGTGTGGGGTTGTCCATAGTACAATATGATTGCTACAATGCTGGAAAAAGAAGGGAGAATCAAGAAAGAACAGTGAGAACACTGTGTACAGGTAGAAATCTAGTATTTAATTTCCTCTGAGACATCCATTACATAAAAAATGAACAGGTTCCTGAGTGTGAAGCACAAGTGTTTAGAAACAGTAAAGTCTGTGTATCATCTATTTACCTCTCATCGTCCTGTCGTCTATCTGTCTATCTATCCTCTGTCCATCTATTTATCATCCATTTGCATCTATTATCTAACTGTCACATACCATCTATCCATCAGTAATCTATCTGTCATCTAACATCTGTCATCCATGTATCATCTATCCTAGCATCATCTATCTATCTATCTATCTATCTATCTATCTATCTATCTATCATCTATCTATCTATCTATCTATCTATCTATCTATCTATCTATCTATGTACCTATGCATCTAAGTATCAATTATACTTCTATCTTCTAAATGGTGAAAGATCTCCAGATGGCATTTGGAGATGAAGATGTAGAAGGAGAAGGTAGAGCAAAGTAAAGGCAATTTAATTCTTTTTCCCCTGCTACTTCTGCTGTTCCTTGCTGTGTAATAAGTATTCATGAGTAGAAAAATGTAAATGTGAAAACCTGAAACTAGGGCATTGTTGGTTCAAAATGAATCTCTCCTACATGTTCTTCATAAAGCTTAGAATTGAATATACAAGAACTCAAACATAAACTGTCAAATTCTGCAAATTAAAACTTACAATATAATCAACAAATGTTGATCACATGCTTACCACTCAAGAATACTCCTTTTTGATCCCTTGGTTAGAAAAAAAAATAAAGTATCATCATTAATATTTGCAAAATGAATATAATGGAACCAAAGTAAAAAATATTATATTTCCTAGATTTAGATCTGAGTTTATGTGACATGAAGATCTTTGTTAAAATTATTACTATCCTGGCTTTACTGCCTCAACCAAGATCACTTATTTATAGCCAAAGGATAGTCATTTCTAATTCTAACATCGCCAGCATTCTTCTGGAAACAAAAGGCAATGTCCATTTCTGTATTAACTCTTCCTATCATAAATGTCTCATTCTTTCTGGACCTCTGTTTTTTTTCTTAATACTTCATTATTATTTAAATTATAATAATGGTAAACAAAAGTCAATGAAAGTTTTGACATATGTAACATTTATATTAGTAAAGTATCTGACTATCTAGCCAAGTTGATTTATAACTAGATTGATCTACCTTAGAGGTAAAAATCAGTCCTAATCAAGTATTAATAATGATTTTTCTTCTTATTTTCTTCCGATAGAATAATGCATCCTTCTCCCTCTCCGTTACCTTCCAGCAACTATCTAAAAGAATTC
The DNA here is from genome assembly GCA_030674055.1 of Rhabdomys pumilio. Taxonomy (NCBI): domain Eukaryota; kingdom Metazoa; phylum Chordata; class Mammalia; order Rodentia; family Muridae; genus Rhabdomys; species Rhabdomys pumilio. Next base: position 35,181,297 of record JANHMN010000006.1, read on the forward strand.
GGAAGGATCCGACAAAATAAAAGCCTTCGTTCTGTCCACTATCTAAAGGAATTCGGAAGAATCCGACAAAATAAAAGCCTTCGTTCTGTCCACTTGCTTCATGAAACTCAGTATATTTGTTTCTCCATTCTCTACACCCAACAAGACACATGATTGAGTCTGAATAATTCTCTTCAACCCTTTTATCTTGTTGTTGTTTTTTTTTTTTAATATAGCAAAGGAAATCCATAGAAAACAAATAAGGTTGCTTCACCTGAGAAGTATGTAAGCAGCGCATGTATGTAAGTATACTTGAACAGTGCATATATACGAGTATACCTGAGCAGAACATGTATATGAGTATATCTGAGCAGTGTGTATATATAAGTATGCATTTGTATATGGAAGTGAATTTTGTACAGTTTCCAACCAATGTGCATGAGTTTTACATCTGTAGGCTAAACCAAACATTTTTAGAGAACCCTTTCTTGTACTTATTCTCTAAATTGTACAGCGATTACTTAGCATTTACAATATATTAGGCATTACAAATAACCTAGAAATAATTTAAAATAACAATAAATTACACGTATATATATTAGACCATTTGGGTTAGATACTGGGATGCTCTCTGACTTGGGTATCTGTAGGATATTCTGAGGCCAATTTCTCACTTCTATGGAAGTGTGACTATATAATACTGTGTATTCATAGTCCATGTGCACAGTGAACTTGAACTTACTCTGTGGTAGGAAAGGAAATAATATGGTGAAATGGCTTATTCACCTCAAGTAAACACAAAAGCAGCCATCAATTACACAAGGAACTTTTCCAACAGAGGAGAAAAAGCACTGAGGGATTAGAACAAAAGTGAGCACAGGTTGGTCAGGACCAAGAATGTTCTTTCAGATGTTACTGTGACTATGGTTGAAAGGAGAGTGCTTTATACCCCAAGGGAAGTATCAGGTTAACACAGAAACATTGTACAAAGGACCCCCTGGTGCCTTTTCATAACATTGGAATGGTGGCCTAAGAGTCTCAGGCTTGGCTGTAGGCACCACCATAAATCAATGTCATCGTCAGGAAAGCACAGCCAAAGAAGCATCTTGTCACTTTGTCCCCAGCCTGTTTTCTTAGCAGAGCCACCTAAACTGCTTCCTTAACTGGGGCTGACCTCTGGGATACAAGCTGCACAGAACAAAAATTAAATGGCATGGAACACAGAGCAAAGGAGTTCAGTGTGATGCCGGAATGACACTGAGGTACTGGCAACAGTTTTTATTCTAGAAACCCAGACTTTACTTTTCCCCCAAATGCCTCTGGGTCTTGTGCTCCACTGGAGGGAACAGATCAACGGGCTCAGCATGGCCCCCATCCCCTCACTGACTCCAATACCCGACCACTACCCATGCTTTTAAATATTGTGATCCCGTCAACATTTTATTGGCAGAAATGATGCCAATATTTTTAATGCTATTACAAGGTCACATACTGTGTGGAGAGTCAGGATTCTGATATTATCCATGAGACTTTTTGTTTTGTTTGTTTGTTTGTTTGTTTGTTTTTAAATATACTTTGTGTTTTGCAATCAAATTCATATATTAAACATACTGTAATTGTATGATTTTATATACTTTTAAACAGAATAAAAATAAAATATTTTCAGCCTATACAATCCCTCCTCTGTGTATGTTAGTTGAACATGGTTTTAATTATTAATCAATAGGAGGATTAAATCCACTTTGGATAGCACAATTCTTAGGCAAGTGGGCCTGAATTTTGAGAAAGGTGGACAAGCATGAGGCTGGGAACAAACCAGTACACACTTTTCCTATCTGGGTTCTGCTTTAAGCTCCTCCTTTGCGGCCCTTGATGGTGGACTGTAACTGGTGAACAGTGTAAACCCTTGCATCCTCAAGTTGATTTTCATCGTAGTGTTGATTTCATCAACAGAAACATAGCAAGAACAGGAAGGAAGGCACAGCACTAGGAACAGACCAGTCCATGACTGTAGGGGTGAGAATGCAGCTTATTACACTGCAAAAGAAAACCAGAACAAAGATCCCTGACCAAGTGTGGTAGGCTAGAACACCCCAATACCCATCTGCTATGGCCTATCTCTACCAGGAAGACCTCACACACTGATGATTCTATGGCCCGTGGATAGTTTTTTAAATATATGAGCTCATGAGGAGATTCCTCAGCCAAGTCATTTCCCTATTCACCAGAGCTACTCCATAGTAATACTAAATGTGAGTTTTGCTTTGCTCTTTGCAGTATCAGCTGTGCTATAGAAGCCATGGAGGCATGTCATGGGTGGGAAGTTATACTTCTAATCTGCAGAATTAGAATAATCGGAAAAGACTGTTATATTGGTATTGTCACTGTGAGTTTGTTTTACCAGGTTTCCCAGGACACAGAGTTTAGCCCTGAGGCCAGCCACTTCTGAGGTATCTGCTGAGCACCACTGAGAAATCTTTTTGCTCCGCTGTCTGTGTACTGTCTTTCTTAGAACTACCTTCAAGTTTTCACCCTAAAACTAAAGTTTCACTCTATTCCTTCAATAATTTTATTTATTCTCTTCCCATTTTGTTTGAAAGCAAATATGTTATTTTATGTCATTTTAATGTATTTATTTTAATTTGGGTCGCCTTGAACTTTGATTTGAGAAAGCATCTATCAGGCTGGAGAGATTGCTCAACCGTTAAAGCTGAGGCTCACAAGCCAAAACATGAGAAAGCAACTATCTAGTCTCCTCTGTTAGTGATACTGAGAAGAGAAGAATTCAAGGTGTCCAAAACCTTCAGACAAAAAAAAAAAAAAAAAAAAAAAAAAATCAAGTGACTCATGATAAGTCAATTAAACTTTTTATGAGTATTTTTTATTTTTTATTTTAATTTTGGAGACAGAACTTTGATACACAGCCCTGGTTTACCTGATACTATGTAGAACAAACTAGCCTCAAAACTGCAGAAAGCTACCGTGCCCTCCTTTCCAGTGCTGGGATTATAGGTGTACATCCTGTCCAGTGATACATCCACCTATTTAACTGAGTTGTATGAGGCAGGAAAAAATAATGGTCAGGTTATTTCATCATGGTGACAGACCCCAGAGTCTCCAGTGCTTTTTGAGTGAAGCCAGACATATCCGGCCAAGTTGCCTTCAGTTGTGTCTAACTTATTTCTAACTCTTCATTAATCAAATACACTCACTAAACTAATTTTTAACCTCCTGATGAAATCCCTTCTATTTAAATTTAACCAGATATCTTGAACTGCAAAACAAACACACTAAAACAATAACAACAAAACCCCTAATTAAGTCTATAACCAACCCCTGGTTATATGAGACTATAAATATTTAAACAGTTGTATATTTAAACAAATAAACACTTATGAACTAAACATGTGCTGATGGCATTTAGCCACATTTCTATAATATTAGTACATGCTTTATTTTACACATATAATTTTATACATTTTTTTAAAGTTTTGCCATCCCAACATGTAATAAAGTAATTTTTTTCCTCAGTTTTACAAACAAGGTCCACACAAACTATTGAAAAGTTACATAGCAGAAAAAATTTAGAAGTTCAAAGATATCTCTGATTTTAAAACTGATTTTTCCAACCTAAGTACTCCATGAATTAAAATACTTGGCTACAGAAATACTTAGCCTAATGTCTTGGTAACGACTTGAGGTTGTTGTAGTATTTATTCTAGAATTAATATTTATATAGATTGCAACATTGAACTGTGGTTTAGAGAATACATTATTTCTATGCCCATGTTGAGAAGAATATTGTAATAGCATAAACGTTGAACATTAGTGTTGTTGACAGGGTAGAAAAGGCAGCTAGAAGATGATGTTTCTTACATTTCTTCTCTTTTACATTCTTACCCATGTTCTTGTTCAGCGAACACTTACCGACTAAGCTGACAAAGCATCCTTCAGCACTCCAGAAGGTCAGGCAACACTGCCATGTTTTGTTAGCAGGTCTCACAATGTTGTAAAGACCTTGTTTGGTCACAACCTTTAGATGGGACTATTTCATTGATTTCTTACAGATGTTGACAAATATCCAACATTTCAGGTCCGGTTTAATCTGGACTCTCGGTCTGTTCTTTAATTACTGTGGTTTGGAAATTGAAGCCCTATAGATGAAAAGAGAGACATCAGAAAGGCTAAGGCATGTTTCGTCCTTGCCCTCTAAGAACTGCAGTGATACATGTAAAAGCTTGGTTAGTTATTCCCCAGACTGCTGCTGTCTTGCATAGTTTACATCTTGCTATTGGCCATTGATGTCCAAGCATAGGACAATCTCAAATTCTTGGAAGATTCTGGATGTACATGCTTTGCAATTAAATCTAATAGAATCACTTCGTCACAAATAAAAACGTATTGCAGAATATTTTCATGTTTTTGTGGGTGTATAAGTGAGGTTTTAGAAATCTCAATCCATCCATCTGTTAGTAAGAAATATTTCCTCTTTTAGGCCCTGAATTATTTCTGATTTTTAAAATAAATTTATATTTGAAGTTCACCCATTTATTGGCAAGGATTATTTATTTCACTTATTGGGTAATGAGCAAGGAAGATACAGTCCCCAAAATGTAGTAGGGCTTTAGTATAGTACCAGAATGTCCAATCCAGCAATAAATAAGACAGTTCTCACAAATCGATTGGCATACCCCATCAAAGAGACATGGCACGTAGAAAAGACTGTGTTGTGCATCATTGTATGCGCTGGTAATGCCAGCACTTAGACTTGAAAGCAAAAGGACCAGAAGTTTGATCAGTTACATTATTCAAGACCATCATGGGATACATGAGACCCTGTTTCAGATGCAAATAAACAAAACCAAAAGTAACAGTGAAAAATAAAAACTAGCAGGAAGCTAACCGAAGAAAGGCGTTAGTGAATGACGTCACTTAGAGCACAATATCGATACACAAATCTGTTCTGAAATAAAGCAGGTAAAAATGCTAAGCAGCAAATTGAAAGACAGTCATAACAGACCTGGGCATTTGTAAACATCCCATTATTCTATGTAGCTTGGAAAATGGCAAAGGGAGAGGGTGGTGCCACTCGAGGGCTGAACCTAAACCACAGTTAGTGGCTCAGGTATGTTCTATAAGTTCAACAGAACGCTGAAGAGAAACATGAGAAGATGAGGTGGATGTCTACTCAAACACGGGTGCAAGGATACCCAGACATTGCAAGAGTACTGGCAAAGCAATACATGAATGGATGAGAGTAACAGAGATGGAGCAATGGAGAAAGAATGACAGGGGTGGGGAAAGGAGGAAATAAGCATGGACAGAGTCAACTTTTTCATAAGTAAAATGACCTTTGAGCAAAGTTTCGTGAGTGCTTATGAGTGTGTACTACATGAAAGAACAAAGATGTAAAATTATCTCCTACATTTTCTCATCCCGAGTGAGGTCATTTTTCACAATCAATTCCATAAAAGCATTTATAAGCACACCAATAGCACCCATCTAACATATCAAATGAACCTTTTCCCGATTTCTTTTGCTCATTATGGAAATGTCTTCACATTTGCTTCATAAAGTTCACTATTTTTAATTGGTATAGGGTGATTTATAATGTGAGAGGGCTGTAGTATATTCATCATCTTGTATAGGATAAATGTGGGGTGTTAGGTATATACACACAGAGGCACACACAGTTATAGTCACAGCAACACATTTTAAATACTTTCAATATGGACAATTGGCTTTAGTTCTGCATGACACATATGCAGTGGAGGAACTTATGGGCAAATATTAAAGCAAAAATATTGCTTTCTAAAAGAGACATAAAATTTTCAATTTTATAACCCATATATTAGAAAAAATTCTCTCTGTGTCTGGACCAACAATAACTACACTTTGCTTCTTTCTTGACATCCATCACTTCCTAGTATCTGGAAAGTCTTACGTAGAAGCCCTTGTCTACAAAACATGCCCAAGCCAGAGTTTTCATGAGAAACTGGGAGTGGACCCTACATAGTGCAAAGCATCCACTCTGGGAAGGATCAGCAGAGTTTTACCTATATTTGGAGAAAGAACTGTGAGAATAAATAACCTGGCAAGAGCAGTGTCTTAGCCAGGGTTTGTATTCCTGCACAAAACACCATGACCAAGAAGCAAGTTGGGGAGGAAAGTTTAATCACCTTATACTTCCACATTGCTGTTCATTACCAAAAAAAAGCCAGGGCAAAACCCCACAGGGCAGGAACTTGGAGGCAGAAGCTGATGCAAAGGCCATACTGGGGTGTTGCTTAGCAGATTACTTCCCCTGGCTTGCTCAGCTTGCTTTCTTATAGAACCTAGGACTACCAGCCCAGGGATGGCACCAACCTCAATGGGCTGGGCTCTCCCCCCTTGATTAGTAATTGAAAAAAAATGCCTTACAGCTGGATCTCACAGAGGCATTTCCTCAAGTAAAGCTCCTGTCTCTGTGATAACTCCAGCTTGTGTCAAATTGACACACAAAACCAGCCTGTACAAGCAGATTCTGGCTTTGGAGATGCCTAGTTTAAGATGAGCATTTCATATCCAAGTAGACACATCCATTCCTGATGTAGATGTTTGGACTTTAGTTCTCCAAGGATATTTCAATTTGAGATGTGATATTTCCAAAGCTATGGTGACAGATATTTCAGTCTGGCATATATGAGGCTAAGGGTATTCCCCCAACCCCAGCACTGTGTAAGCTGAATGTGGTAGTACATGCTTATAATCCCAGCATTTTGGAGGGATTGATAGGGGGAATGAGAAATTCAAAATCATCCTTTTACACTGAGAATTTCAGGAGAACCTGAGACACATAATACCCTGTCTCAGAACAAAAACTAACCAAGAATTCTGTTCAATGACAGAGTATAATGAGACAGAGCTCATCCTGAAATTCAAGAAGTGAATCACAAAGAAGAATCTGAGGAAAGTCTGAGGGGCAGACGTAAGAGACACCTGAGAGATGGCCAGCGCAGCAGCTCACCATTCAGAGACATTCGCTTCGCTTTCTCTTAGCAGTTTTCATGAACAGACATAGTGAAGGCCTGCACAATTCCAAGTGAGTCCGTGTGGAATTTAATCTGAGGTCTACGAAGTGGGAAACAGTGAGACAAAGGGTACCCCAGGGGTCAATGCCTTTATCTTGCCCTCGGAGGGAAGACTTGCACAAAGAAGGAAAGCCCAAACTATTGGGCGCTGTGCCCTGTCCCATAGAAGCATGATATTGTGACATGACTACACTAGACATGAGTTCGGTTATAATGCAAAATAAAGAATATCTATCCATGTACTTGGTCCTTCTTAGCCCCTGAGTGCTAGACAACACAAATTTAGTGCCTGCAATTTGCAATAGGGATGTTGAAAGAAGACATGGATGAGTAGGAGGCACCTTCAAGTCGAATGTCTAGAGGAAGACTTGGGTGGTGATTAAGAGCTACAAGAGACGAATCAGAATCGTTTTACATCCTTGCGTAGTCTAAATAGCTTTGCTGCAGCAAGACACTGAGTTGCTCCAATGGCCATGCTATGCAAAGTAGCTCAACATAAATGAGAAATATGAGATATGGGTATAAGAAACATTTCATCCATGATACATACATTAAGAAGAACAGAACCTGATGTATAGCATATATTGAAATAAAAAAAAAGTTACCTCAAACAAGTATTGTGACCTGTCTGCTCTGAAAGTGAGCTCACAGGGGACATATTTTCAGAAGTGAGCTTTGAGAGGGTCACATCGGGTAAGCTTGTCTGCAGAAATTGGCTTAGAGTGGGTAGCAAGAGATGAACTAAACTGTAGAGGTGAGTTGAGGAAGAGTCAAAGCACGTGAAAGCTTTGGGAGGTGTCACGGTATGTCAAAGTTTGTGGAAGTGAGCTTTAGGGAGGTTACCATACGGGTTTTACTGGAATTGCTCAGAGACTGGTAGAGTGAAAAGCTAAAAGATGGGGTAGCATGTGGAGTAGACTAAGGCACTGGAAATGCTACTGGGATGTGTGCATGTCTGGTTTTGTTCACATGTTCCTCCAGAGCTGGACTATGCAATAGATAGTTATCGGTATTTTCCCAGAGTTTCTGGCCCAGGAAATTGAGAATAAGCTAAAGGAAACAGGATTTATGTCCAAGATGTTCCCTAATACATCAACTATGTTTTCAAAACAAGTATTATAGCAGAACTGGCCACGCCATAAATCCATCTGTTGCAGACAGTAGAAATGTCAGCAAAGCCATCAGAGTCAGGATGACTCAGATGCATATTAGCAGCTGTCAGACGAGCATACTCAAGAAACAGTCTGGAGTTCTTTTCCCTCGGAAACTCTGATTTGCTGAGGTCAGTGTGCCACCAATTTCTCCTTGGGTGAATTTTGAGCCATTATGCAAATTGGCCAAGGCCACTGAAGTATCTACAGTCA
>JANHMN010000006.1:35194709-35238752 GCA_030674055.1 Rhabdomys pumilio
AGAGGGAGAGGGAGAGGGAGAGGGAGAGGGAGAGGGAGAGGGAGAGGGAGAGGGAGATGGATGGAGAGGGAGATGGAGACCAACAACAACAATAATAATAGCAACAATAGCAGCAGCAACAAAAAGCTTCTTTGATGAGAAGTATAAACTATATTTCTCTGTGCATATAAAAATAAGTATATAGAATGCACAGAGGAATTATACTGGTTTGGGAAAGTAGAGATGAAGTATCTCTGGTAGGGTCCATGACCCTCCAGTCTCCAGTAATTGCCAAGTTTAAGATACCAGGCATGAATTTCTTCCTACTGATTAGGTTTTAATTTAATCATACAACATAAGTGCCACTATTGTATCCTTGGGAATATTTTGTCATGGCGACCATTGTTTTGGTTTGTCGGTGTCACAGCTTGGTAGGAAAATTGATATGCTTTCTCCTTTGGAAGCTTGCATAGCATCTTATGAGAGCTAGTCCTCAGACAGGAGGCTTCCTGGTCAGTACTAGCTTGATTCGTCCATGTCTTATGCCCAGTGTGTGTAAAGTCATTAACAGTAAGACCATACCTTCGAGTTGTAATAGGCAGCCAGAAACAATAGCCATCTCCTCCATTGTTTTGGGCAGAATATCATTTCTCCTTTTATGTTGCTTGTCTGAGGCATTTTGTTAAAGTGCTGGAAGTTCTCATAAAGCACTGCTGTAGGTATGGCCTTTGCCATCAGTACTGCAATGAAGAGCTTGGAAGATGAACATGTTCTTGCTGATATCACGGAAGACAAACTGAAAGGGAAGAGGACAATTCTCCAACACAGCAGATTTTTTTTTTTGCCTCAAACACCAAAAATTGTCTTTGCCAAAGACTATAATGTAACTACAAATCCCAAGCTGTTTACTAGCACAGCTGGGGCTCATCAGCAAGAGGGAGGAACTGTTTTAAGTTTGGACCAGTGTGATGTGAACATCTTTAAACCCTTCGTAATTAGCGTGGCAATGATCATGCAGAGTAAATTCCTTGCTGCTTCTAATCCAGGGTAAGTTGTTAACTGTATACTTTGAAAGGTAAGTGACTTCCACAAAACCTGTACTGGAAGTAGCTTCCTCTGGACACCTCTCAGTTCCAACAAATGATAGAGAAATTGCTGTATTACATTCAATCATCTGTCACTGGATAGCATTGTAGGTTGTTGGGGGACAAGACTAGTCTAGTATGCCTGAATAGAGTGGTGTGATCATTGTTGACAGCTCTTTCATGTATGTTCATGGGCATAGGTACTCAATCAAAGAAGAAGTGACAAAAAGTGATTCAGAAAGCCAGTGGTTGGCAAGTGCTTCTGAGGCCATAAATCCTGGGCATTGGATAACCCGGGGCAGATTTGGCAAACATATAATGAAGACTTGTAGGTGGTTTCATCCAATTTCTACAGCATGATTATGATTCTCTTCAGAATGAAAAATAGTGGCTCTCTCAGTGAGCTTTGCATTTTGGGACAAATATGCAGTCTCAGATACTGACTTGAAAATGTGACTCTGATTCCTGAACAAGGTTTCTGATTGAGGAAGATATGCATTTGGGACTAGACAAGGAGCTGCCATTATGAAATCTGTCCCTTCAGTGAGTATGAGAACTATGCACTCATGAGAAAAAATATTTATAATGTGCAGAACCCATATAAAAACTCAGATATGTTTGAACACACCTATAACCTCCGAACCACGGGCCATAGTCAAACATATCCAGCATCTAGCTGCTTAGTCATCTCTGAGCCTTTATTTCATCGAGATACTGTCTTAAAAGAATGTCTTCTCTAGCCTCTCCTCTCAAGTGCATGCCTTCTACATCCACACATACACATATGTACAATATACCAAAGAAAAGAAAAGCAGACCTTCAGACAATGGAGTGAAAAGGTTGAAAAACAAAAACAAAAAACTACAAAGACAAGAAGGAGAGTGTGTTGATTTGAATGAAATAAGAACCATAAATCTGGGACACTTGATATGGTCCCCAGTTGGTGGCTGTTTGGACAGGCTTAATGGTATAGGCTTGATAGAGGAATTGTGTTACTAGGGGCTGGCTTTGAGCTTTCAAACCATCCAAGCCATGTCATGTGAGGGCTCTCTGCTTCTTGTTTGTTGTTCAAGATTTGAGTTCTCAGCACCAGAGATATAAGCTCCTAGATCCTGTTCTCTCTGCCTGCAGCTTACTGCTTCTGCTCTGATATCATTTTTTAATCACCTGCAACTTCTGAATCCCCAAATGAACTGTCCTTTCTGTGACATGCCTTGGTCATAGTATTTAATCAAAGATAAAAATTAGCATGTGTTGAACTGACAATACACGTGACTTGATAAGCAATTTCCCCTACACAATGTCAATAAGATATCAAAGGGCTTTGTGAAGTTCTTATAATCATTCATTAAATTCTTTTTGATGAATTTCTATTGAGTAATTGTTGGTGTGGATGATATTAAAAACACTTTTTGGAACTTGTATGACATACTTTGAATAAGTCCAAAGACGTTACAAAATGAATTTCAGATCATCTTAAATGAAGATGTGAGTCACAGGCAGGTCATGTGACTCTAAGGTGACAATCTGTTAGTGATGGCGTCCTGTTGGTGCCATTCATAACTGAACTCTGGTAAATATTCATGTTAATGAGTAAGAAGAGATCCATTCTCTGTCATAGCTGTTTAAGCAATAAAATTCTGCACTGAATAATCAGCGGACCAAATCAATGTGCCCTTTGGTATTCAGGGTAGAAACTTTTTTCCCACAGGCCATGGGGAAAGTCAAAGGTTAAATAGGAAATGGAGTTGAGAGCTCCTTAGCAACAACCTAATTTTATATCCTTCAAAATGCACTACCACAGTCACATTCTCCTGAGAGGAATGGGGTTATTTCTATCTTGAGTTCCTGTTTCTAGAATCCAGCTTTGCTAGAGTTCTATATTCAGTGCACAAAAGTAGGGCACCTTCTGCAAAAATAAAGAGTCGCTCCTGTTTCTAAGAGCTTATCACCCAAAGGCACTAGTAATGTGAAATGTTGAGTAGCCACACAGAAGCGAATGGCAAAAAAACTAGTCAGTATTTTTAGAGTAAGAACATAATTTCCCCAGAGAGAAAAAGATTAGTAAATTCAAACTAGACATCCAAGTCTAAAAGGGGTTACTTTCAGGATGAGGGCCATTATTTGTGATGTAGAATGCTTAAGGAGACAGAATTGGTCATCTCTTTCTTAGGCTTTCACATGACACTATTTTGAGGGAGATGTAAATGGTTATTTATTCATTCCAGGTAAAGTACTGATGACAGACCAAGGTAATAACATAAAATCCAACTTGGTGAACCAATGATTTCATTAGGGTTATTCACAAGAGTGTGGGTGAGAGGTTACCTAGAGGACCAAGGAGGGCTCAGAGTCAGCTGTTCACCCCAGCAGGGGGTGATAGCTCATAAAATCATGATACCTGGAACTCTTTACATGATTTGTAGGTAGCTCATCAGGGTGAAAATTCTTTTTTTCTAGGCAGTCCTTATTGCTTATATAGCCTTGTGGAGGGAGGGACTTGTGCATATAACAAGTTTCTGGGACTTCCTGAGACTTCTGTGTTGTTTACATTCAGCACTATAACCTACCACCTCTCTTTAGAAATTTAAAGTTCCTGAGTCTTAAGGGGACTCCTTTTAGAGCTAAATGAGCTTTCCTCCAGGATGGAATATTTCACTTAGAACCTCACTGCTATACAACAATGGCAAGTCCAGTCAGGGCCTCTTTGCTACCATGTCCAGACCTGATATTACCATCTACTACAAGAGCATTTCATATCTGTGCCCTAACATGCTGATATATTTGCTGAGAGAAGTTGGTTAATATTGAAGACTGTCATGATTTCATTTTGTCATCCTAACTGCTAGAAAGCACAATGAGAGAGACAGTGTATATTAATATTCATGTCATATATGAAGATTTGCATCATGTTTTAGTTTCAAAATTCCATCACCTTCATTATGTTAAGCTAACTTCTAAAACATCGCGAGGTGCATAAGGAAGATTATTGTCTTGCCTAAGCAGACACTATGATTTCCCACTGGCTACTGATGTCTAAGCTAAAAAGCTGAAACTTGAATCTTTTGTCTACTTTACCCAGATGATCACACACTCACTCTGATGGTTCATATATCTTCAGTACCCACCAGGACCATCTCAGTACCCACCAGGACCATCTCAGTGCCCACCAGGGCCATCTCAGTGCCCACCAGGACCTTCTCAGTACCCACCAGGACCATCTCAGTGCCCACCAGGACCTTCTCAGTACCCACCAGGGCCAACTCAGTGCCCACCAGGGCTTTCTCAGTACCCACCAGGGCCATCTCAGTACCCACTAGGGCTTTCTCAGTACCCACCAGGACCTTCTCAGTACTCGCCAGAAATTTTACACCCTTCTGCCTACACAAATGTTAACTATTTTCTCGATTTTGCTGTTGTAGTATATTTGTCTCCTTTAAATGGTTATAATTTTTAATATCTTTTTATCATATAATTTTCATTTAAAACTTGGTTATATTTTGTAAAAATACTTTATGGTATTTGTAGTTATATAGTTGTTATTTTCTTAGTCTTTCTGTCTCTCTCTGACTCTATCTCCTTCTCTATCTCCCTATCTGTCTCTATGTCTCTCTGTCTATCTCTGTCTCTATGTCCATCTCTATGTCTCTGTCTCTCTGTCTCTATCTCCTTCTGTCTCTGTCTCTCTCTGTGTCTCTGTCTCTGTCTCTGTCTTTCTCTCTCTCTCTCTCTCTCTCTCTCTCTCTCTCTCTCTCTCTGTGTGTGTGTGTGTGTGTGTGTGTGTGTGTGTGTGTAATGTTTGTCAGTTCCCTTGGAGGCCAGAAGTTGGTACTGGATTCCATGAAGCTAAAGTTACAGTCAGTTTTGAGCCAATGGACTGGGTGCTAGGAACCTAATTCCTTTCTCTGAAAGAGCAGCAAGTGCTCTTAACCACTGAGATATCTCACCAGTCCAGGTTATCTTTATAATAGCTAAATACTACAGAAACTACCATTGTTTTATACTTTCTATCGTTAGATATTATGGCTGCTTTGGTGGCTATTTTTTCATTTTTAGCAACTTTGATGATAAGTTTCATAAACAGTATTTTTTACATTATTTCCTTATGATACATGTCTAGGAGTTGAATTTTAATAGCTCAAAGAAATATTTGTAATTTTATGGATTTTATATCCATTGCCAAATGTCTTTTCAACATTTAAAATCAATTCACATTGCTAATAGTGACATGGGAGGCAGTACGCTTACTGCTCATTGTCTTCCTTCTATAAATCAGTAAGACAAAACATAAACTTAATCCACTAAGCAAACATTCATTCAAAAGCAACCATCATCCCCAGCTCTTTAACCTAGAAATGCAAAAGTAAATAAAGATGCCATTGAGCTTACACTGAAGGAATTAAGACTAATTTTCCTACAAATAACTTCAGAAACTCAGGAGCCAGAAACACGTGCAGTGAGAGCGCATATGTATTTTCTAAGCAGATTTTTTAAAAAAGGATTTAAGTGGTGATAGCTCTTTGGCTTTATGTGCTGCATGTAAAGTATGTCATTCTGACTCAGTTGTCAACGTCTTCGTGAAAAGGTCACATTTATCTGTTCACGACGCCCTATAAACCATATTATTTAGCTTTTTAATGTTTCTCAGATAAGACCATCGATTTGGAGCCTACGCCAACTTTCTGTACAAATTTTCAGGTAAAAAAAAAAAAGTCACTATTTTTTTCTGATGCACCAGAAATCAAGTGTTGATAAAACAAACAAACAAACAAACAAACAGAAACTCACTGAAGCAAAATTACAATTTCCTGCTTTAGCCTGTCTAAACCACTAAATAAGCAATCTTGCAAGAAACCTAACTGGCTTGTGTCACATAAAGTGCTCTGAAATACTTTCTCTGTCCATTCTACACTTCCCTTATATGGCTTTTTTTCCCTTAAGAAGCTAGTTCTCTGCTTCCAGCACATAAGCTTCTCAGACTGTTCTCCCATCTATTCTATCCTCTTGTTCAACCACAAGAGCAGATTTCCAGGTCTAGCTCACAGCACCACACCATGTGGTCCATCTTTAGGGTTAAGGATACAGTTCAGTAGGTAGAGTGCTTGCCTGGCAGGTACAAGGCCATGAGCACAATCCTCTGTGTTCTGTATAGTTGCTAATTCCAGCCCTTGGGAGGTGATGGTAGAAGAAAGAGACTAACAAGCTTAAGGTATGTTAGGACTTTGAGGCTAGTGTGTAATATATGAAACACAGAGCTCTGTCTCTTATTATGTAGCCCACACTGATTGTCTTTCTTTTAGAATGTTACTAGTACACAGATCAGGTTCTTATTTGGGGTTTCTTTAAACTGTTCCCTACATTTATATCTATCTCCCTTTGTCACATACCTCCACTAACTATACCTGGTTGATTGAAACAAATGGTAAAAGTTTGTGTCACCCTTCAGTAACCATTAGTGTGTCAGAAGCACGGGTTTAAAGTCAATGGAAAGCAACAAAGGATTTGAAATTTGAAAGTACATAGTGCTAGAGAAAAGAAGAAACAGGGGAATGCTAATGTTTTGACAATCTGACATGAAAAATTTAGATACGTAAACTGTGTGTGTATTGAGAAAGCCCCAAACACAAGGAGAAAGCACAACAAAAGTTACTGAGCAGCCATGCTGAGCAGAAGCCTTACAACATCCTTAGATAAAGCTCACCACTGTAGGGAAGGGAGATGCTGGTAACCAAGAGAACAAAAAGCATCACTGAGAACACCGCACACAGCTACAAGAACTAAACATGTGTATAGATACACAATATAAATAAAAGTTCAAATTGTATAACTGAAGGCTGAATTATAAAACATTTAAATATGTATTTTAATCATACCATCTGATAGGATTTTTATGTCAGAAAATAGATCATATCAATCGCATTATAAGGTCCTTCAATGATGCCTTATGGGAAATCCACAAATGCCACTTGTATACAAACACTGAAAAGTTGTCTGTGGCTATAGTTTACTTACCTTTTCCAGACCCTTAAATATATGCTATGTATTATATATTTATGTTTAACAAGCATATATATCCATAGGTTCATATACATATTATTCAACATGCACACATAATCTATGTAAACATACCATCTATTCTCCAGCGCCTTTTACCATTGCACTTTTTATTGCTGAGTGATATACAGTGTCTGAATTCCCAAGTTTGTTTTATTATTCAGTTGTCGGTCATTTTAGTCATTTCTAGTTGAGAATAATATAGGTAAAGCAGCTGTCAATATTCACATATCAATTTTGTTGTTGTTGTTGTTCTTAGATAAATAAATGTTTAGGAAGAGAATTGCTGTTGCCTGGTAAAACAGTCTTTCGCCGTGCAGTGGTGGCGCATGCCTTTAATCCCAGCACTTGGGAGGCAGAGGCAGGCGGATTTCTGAGTTTGAGGTCAGCCTGGTCTACAGAGTGAGTTCTAGGACAGCCAGGGCTACACAGAGAAACCCTGTCTCAAAACAAACAAACAAACAAACAAAAAACAAAAGAACAAACAAACAAAAAAGACGTCTTTCAGAGTTCTTTGTGGCCCCAGTCTCGGCACCTGATCAATCAAGTTGCCCCACCCCTGAGCTAGACTCTGTCAACACTACAACTCTTATCACCCTGCCAGTGACTGTGTGTTGATGCTCACGGTGGTCACATGATACTGAACACTTGTCACCTGTTTCTGGAGTAGTTGCTTTATTTCTAAAGTTTCCTTTCTCTTATTGGATCCTTTGCTTTTTTTTTTCTTATTGGACTGTGAGTGTTTCTTGTCAGTAATATATGTCAGGAAAGTTCTCTCCAGATTTGGTGCTTGTTTTGTCTTTTGTTTTTTAATTTTCTTAGTGCGCTTTTCAGGACACTCTATTTTCAGGGTTCTGTTGATGGATAACACTTGCATGTTCTGTCATAAATATCTCTGTGTATTTCCTAAATTTTTCCTGTGCTTTCATCAGAAGGTTTAGATTTGGGTTCATGATAAGGCCTACCATGCATTCTCTATAAATTTTTGGTGTGATTTCAGAAATGATATTTTTCTCTATGATGAAACTGTCCAGTTATCCTAAAACATTATTGAAAAGTATTTTTTCTCCTTTTACTGCCTTAGCATTTGTATTGAGTACCAATTGAGCATATATTTGTGGACTCTCTCCATGACAACACTACACAATTGTCAATAAATTGCTACTCTTCATCTTATGTCTTAAAAATGTACATGAACATCAAACTCTTCTCAATATTTGTACGTGTTGTTGGCTCTTCCAGGTCCTTTATACTTCCATATAAATATTAAGATAAGCTTCATAATTTTATTTTCAAGTAGTACTTGTTAAATTTGTTGCTATCATCATGTAGAATTAATAGAAAGAAATTAAAAGAAAATAAATTGGTATTTTAAAACTGAGTCTTCCTGTATATGATTTTAATGCGTTCCCTATGTATGGTATTGGTGGGTTTCTCAGCTTTGTCTTACTTCAGTAAACAATACTTACACGTATGTTTGCAAATATATCCCTTGCTATGCCATTTATTTTAGTTCAAACTATAAATAGAAATGTATTTAATTTTACTTTACATTTTTCATTGTCATATATAAGTGTATTATTTATCCTTGTTTGTGTTATATCCTCAGACCCTATAAAATTCAAGCATGTTTTCGTAGGGTTATGGGGTCCTGCCACAGGTCACACACAGGACAGGGCCCCTGGGGAGGCTGGACGTGGGGAGTAGACTGCAATAACCCCAAGCTGTCTCTAGGCGGTTATATGGCAGCCCGGGACACGGCTCCAGAGGTTGGGAAACACAGTCTGAGGTGCAGGAAAGCTGAAGCTGGCTCAGGGATTCCCAGGCCTGCAAGGAGACGGGGGTGTCTGGTTCTCAGGCTCTTAGACACCCAGGGTCCTTTGGGAACTGCAGAAGAGCTAAGAATGGAGTAGGCTCCCCAACTGCCACAGTTTGGATCTAGCCTGGGGTCAGGAAAAGGGAGGAGCTCCAGCTGGTCCTTCAGGGAGAGTTCTTGGCTTGATGTTGGCAGTGAGCTTGGTGGCTGCCTGGGAGCAGAGAGGCCTTCTAGCGGAGATTAGATGGCTGCTCTTATAGGTGAAGGCCTGCTTCGTGACTCCCCACCGTGGACCTGGTGAAAAGAGGCAGTCCATGGTTTTAAGTCATTTATTGTCATAGCAGAAAGTAGATGAATAAAACCATACCCTGCTCTTCCCCTCGAGGTGGGCCTGAGATTTAAATACTTTTTGTAGGGAGGAATGTCTGGCAAGGAAGGCTTATTGGCTAAATTTCCAAGCTTTTGGGTACCTCATTAAAATGGAGATCTGTCTTGAGTCTAACGGACCTGTGGTCACACCCTCTACACATGGAGGGACTTGGGGCATTGCCATTACGTGACTGATGGCCACAAATCTATTGAGGGCTGCTGCCTTGTTCCCGGAAACAGGAGGAATGCCTACCATCCCTTCGGGGTCACCGGGATTTCGAGCCTTAGTTCAACCGCGAACAAGGCCACCTTTCACGATTCCACATGTTTCTGTATTTTCTTAAGTATTGTAAACATAATTATGGAAACCTAATGAATTTTACTCTTTCTTTAAAATCTAGGCACTTCATTTTATTTTTCTTTCAGTACCACACTGGCTTCTAGGACCTTATTGCATAGACGTGATCTTTACTTTATTCCCAACCTTAAGACTAATGGCGTTTCAATTTTCTTAATAAATACGCTAGTTATGAATATTCTAAAGATGTATCTTATTAAATTAAATAATTTGTTATTGACTATTTATGAATTTTATCACTAAATTAGATAATGTACAGAGACTTGTTGGGCCAGGGTGAGGGATATATCCAGCTGGCCCCCACCTGCTCAGAAGAGAAGGGAGGGGCACAGGGGGAAGTATTAACAGAGGGGATGATGGAGAGGGGGCGGTGAGCAATATGCAAAATGAGAAGGTAAAAATTAATAAATAAATTCTATAATGTGAAAATATGCTCTGTGACTTTAATGAGTTGATATGACTTATTTCTTTACAATTAGTATAGCAAATTATGTTGATTGATTTTTATTATTGTCAAATGAAACCTGCATGCGAACATGAGAATCACTTAAGACTGATACTTTGCTTTGAATATTACTGTATTCTATCTGGCTATGCTTGCTTGAAAATTTTGAAAGCAGCGTTGATTTGTGGTTTGTTTTTTTTTTGTTGTTGTTGTTTTGTTTTTTTTGTTTTTTTTGTACACAGATTTTATTTTGTTTTCATTCATGGTAATATGATACATATGAAGCTACTTCTTTAACTATCTTCATTCATGACCCATCTCTTATTCTCCATCCTAGGAATTCATAACTCTTCACTTTCACTATGGTACTCTGAGATTCATCATTTCCTTAAATTTTTCAAAGGGTTTTAAGTTTGTTTCTGGTTCTTATGCCTGGTCTCATTTCGGAGGCTAAACCAATCCATAACTCATTTCTCTTTGAGGTTAACCTTGAATTCATAGCAATTTAACTATCTCAGCCTCTTGAATATTGGGATTACAAAAAAAAAAAAAAAACCATGATAGACAACTAGTTAATTTTTAGTTTTATTGTTTATTTTTCATCTATTTTCTTGATTTCTGCTCATTTGCTTGTCTCTATTAATTTTGACATCAACCTCCTTCTACATGTATTTGTTTATTAATTTATCCATTTTTTTCATTTATTTATTTATCTCTCTATCTATTCTGTGTATCTGAGTGTTCCATTGAGTATACACTTGAAGATTAGAGAGCAGTTTTAGAGAATTTGTTTAATTTTTTGCCAGCTGTGTCCCAGAGATTGAGCTATGGTTGTCAGGCTTGATGGAGGAGCAGTCACCCCACTTCTCTTGCCCTCAGATTTTCTTCTTTTCTTGTCTTCCTAAGAAGGAAGCTTAGATCACTGGTTTTAAAATATTTTTGCTTTTTCTACTAATATGGAAATTTTAACTCTAAATTTCTCCCTAAACATAGCTTTAGATTTATATAAGAAATCTGATTTATTATTGTTCAACTTCATTAAAATAGTTTAAATAGTTTCTGTTTAAAACAGCTTAAATAGAATAGTTAAAATTGTTGGCTCTTGTATTTTATTCACATAGAACATCCTGTTTAAAGATCATTTGAGAGAAGATTGGTAACATTTTAGATATATGAAGTATTTGCATTTTTTGGTAGTTTATAGTTTAATGTCACCAGTTTCAGATGATAGTCTACAAGCATTAATTTAAAGCTAATTCATGTATGTTGGGTGTCTTTTGTATTTATATGGAGAAGTATTTGTAAATTTGAATTGAGCTAATTAGTCTACAGTGACATTCATGATCATTACAGTGTTGCTATTTTCTACTTTACTCTATCATTTTTTCTGTTATCATTTCTGTTATTGATTCTTTAATCTTCCAATTTAATTAATGTCACAATACTTATTTCAATTTTTATTTAATCATTGAAAACAGCTAAAATACAAGGGCATGTAATATATATATATATATATTTATATAAATTAATATATATATATGTTCTGCCTGTCTCATTGCATTTAAATCATGGTCAGATATCAGTTCTTGTTTCTTACTGCTTTTCTCCTAGCTACATAACTCCCTTTAGCTGTCCACATTGTGTAGAGGATAGTTGGATGAAAAGGGTCTCAGCTGTATTTGTTTTTCCAGCTTAAACATGTCTTTATCTTGCTTTCATTTGCAAAGCATGGTTTTGCTCCATGCAGAGTTCTACATCAACAGCTTTGATTCTTAAGCGTTTTAACAACATTCCATTTCCCTCTGATGCGAATTGTTTCTGAAAGGAAATTGGCCATAATCACTATTATTTTTGTAATTACTCATGTAATGCCTCTCCTTTTCTTTGCATTTATACTTTGCATTTGTCAGTGTTTTTAAATAATTTTATTCCAATTTCTTGTTTTGGTTTCATATTTTCTCATGAGATGATCATGGAGATTCTTAGCTGGCGTGTGTATTTATTAACTTGGTGAGGTCATCATACACAATCGATACATTGCCTTTTCTACTTCCACACTTCTGTTCCATTGTCCCTTCTATTTCCACTCTTCTTTTCACTGCTCTTCATTTTTCCTTAAGTTTTTTGTAACTCCTTAATGACACACAACTCAGCTTCATGATTGTCACTGCTAATGTCTGTGTATTCTTTGTTGAAACCCAGGTTCCTCCCAGTTATGAATAAACTTCTCCTTCTTTCCATCTTTCTGAAACCATGGAATTTAGCCACAGCTTGGCATAACCAGGCATCTAATTATGGTGACAGGAGACATTGATTTATGGTTTTGAAATACTCCTTCTAAACAACTTCTTTCTAATACTTTACTCCATGAATTTCAACCATGGCATCATGCTCAAGAACCTCCTCTGACTCACTTCTATTGCTACCTAATTAAGGCACTATGTTTTGCTTGGCTTCCCTTTCAGAACAACAGAATGCAACTATTCCTTCTAGCAGAACAAGCTAAGAATTTCTCTCCCTTGTTTTCCTTTCTTCAAACATCTCACTCCTGAGTCACCTGATAGCCATTGTCAGAGAACATTTATTTGCTGGTGGGATTGCAGGTTGGTACAACCACTCTGGAAATCAGTCTCACAGGTCCTCAGAAAACTGGACATAATACTACCTGAGAACCCAGCTATACTACTACAAGGCATATACTCAAATGATGCTCCAACAAATAACAAGGACACATGCTCCACTATGTTCATAGCAGCCTTATTGATAATAGCCAGAAGCTGGAAACAACCCAGATGTTCCTGAACAGAGGAATGCATACGGTAATGTGGTACATTTACACAATGGAGAACTACCCAGCTATTAAAAACAATGACTTTATAAAATTCATTTACTTTGAGAGAAAAGATTTGAGTGGATGGTTTTCAGCTGACATTCATTCTAAAGTCCAGAAAAAAAAATCCAGGTTCAGAACTAAGTGTTTTAGTTAGGAGAGATGACAGAGGTTCTGGTTAGTCAGCAAAATGATGGACTGGGTATTAGGAATATCTTGTACCTCACTGGTACAAATTGGCATAATTATGATCTAATTGTATTTTGAGAGAAAAGTTTTATTTTAACAGGAAGGGTGATATGTAGGAGGAGCTAAGGTGAGAGGAGTACGGAGAGGAAGAGAAGGAGTAATGAGAGGAGGAGAAGAAGGAAAGGAGGAGCTAGATGATGAGAAAGAGAAAGAGGGGGGACAAGGAGGCAGATGTTAATGTGTCTCCACCAGTCGAAGATAGTTGATATATCTAGGTTGGGTATGGGGTTACACTTCTGATTGAGCATTACCAAACTTATAAAGCCTTTGATTAACATTTTAAAAAATTGTATAAAAGCAAAAGGGAAAAGGGAGCATTGGATAGGGGTTTTCTAGGCAGGGGAAATGGGGAAAGGGGATGACATCTGAAATGTAAATAAAATATCCAATTAAAAAATAAAATAAAATTCGCAGGCAAATGGATGGAACGAGAAAATATCATCCTGAGTGAGGTAACCCAATCACAAAAGAGCACACATGGTATGCACTCACTGATAAGTGGATATTACCCGAAAAGCTCAGAATACCCACGGTACAACTCACAGACCATATGAAGCTCAAAAAGAAGAAAGACTAAAGTGTGGATGCTTCAGTACTACTTAGAAGGGGGAACAAAGTAATCACTAATCACAGGAGGGAGGAGCTTGGGAGGGAGAGGGGAGGAGAGGGAAAGGGGCAGGATCAGCTGTGGGAGGAGACAGGGGGGATGTATAGAAGGTCAGGAAATTGAACTGAGGTGGATAGCACTGGAGGATGGGAAGCTGAGGGAAGCCACCAGAAAGTCCCAGAAGCTAGGAAGTCAAGAGGCTCCCAGGACCCAGTGGGGATGACATTAGCTGAAATACCCAACAAAGGGAACAGAGAATCTGTAGAGACCAAATCCAGAGGTCAGGCACATCCCAGTTGAGGGATGAAGCCACCCACCCATGTCAAAATTTTTAACCCAGGATTGCTCCTGTCTAAAGGAAATGCAGCTACAAAGAGTGGAGCAGAGACTGAAGGAAAGGTCATTCAGAGACTTCCCCACCTGAGGATCCTTCCCATATGCAGCCATCAAACCTAGAAACTATTGCTGATGCAAGAAGTCCTTGCTGACAGGAGCCTGATGTAGCTGTCTCCTGAGAGGCTCTGTCAGAGCGCAATACAGATGTCGATGCTTACAGTCAACCATTAAGCTAAGTACTGGGATCCCATTGGAGGGAGTAGTTAGGGGAAGAACTGAAGGAGCTGAAGGGTTTTGCAACCCCACAGGTAAGAACAATAATCCAACCAACCAGACCCCCCAGAGCTCCCAGGGACTAAACCCCAACCAAAAAATACACATGGAGGGACCATGCTTCCAGGTGCATATGTAGCAGAGGATGTCCTTATCTGGCATCAATGGGAGGGGAGTCTTTGGTCCTGTGAAGACTCGATGCCCAAAGGTAAAGGAATGTTTGGGCATTGAGGTGGGAGTGTGTGTGTGTGTGGGGGGGTGAAGGGCACTTTCATAGAAGCAGAGGGAGGGGGGGCAGGATAGGGAGGTTGCAGAAAACAAACCAGGAAGGGGATAAAATTTGAAATGTAAATAAATAACATAACTAATAAAAAAGTAAATAATTTTTAAAAAACATGTATTTTATGAAATCATTCCAGGATTCTCCTTCATGGCTAGAAGAACTGTCTACCATTTTTCTGAAGGACATTGACTTTGAATAAAAACTTATCCCAGAAACAGAAAACAAAATGATCAGAACTCAAAACCAAAAGGCAACAAATTAAAAATAACTGAACTTAAAGTATTAGATATTGAAAGTTCACATTAAACCAATTAAAACTTATTCAAGATCATTTATGAAAGCAGAGGGTTTTGTTTGTTTCTTTGTTTTAAATGATTACATGAAAACTTTTCATTGAAAATTCTGATAAAATTTAAAATCTTAAATTAATACTGAGATATACATTGAATAATATCTAACAGGTACACATGTAAGACTAGAGCATTTGATAAGTTATACAATGACCTGCGTCAGATTTACATTAATGGGCAAATGGCCACAGAGTCACTGCTGAATCACACACAATCAGTACAATATCCACCAGAGAAACAGAATCCAGACACAGTTTACCTGGTTCTTACTCAAAGTTAGAACTCAAGTGACAGCTTAGGTTGGGTGGGTAGAGGTCACACCAGAGGCTCACTTAGAAAAAGGTCTGCATCCAGGCTTGTGAGTTTGTATGTAACATTCTGTTCTCCTTCTGGCTGTCACTAACAGACATATTTATTAAGGAGAACTGATATAGTTCCTTGTCACTTGATCCCTACAGAACTCAGGCTGACTTAATCAAAATCAACAGTCTCCCATTCTGTTCTCTTCGGGTATTGTTATGTAGCCCAATTAAAGGTAAGAAACACTATCCTGTGTGTTGAACTCAGTTGGTTAGAAGCAAGAGACAGGAGACTGTGGCAGTGTGAGTGTGCCTCAAATACTTGTTTACATCTCATCAATGAAGGAAGCAGAGAGTGGATTGCTTTGGCACTCAGCTCCTGTGATGATCCTGTGATGGTTGCTGTTAGTTGTTAACTTGATCATCTGGGCACAGCTGTGAAGGATTTTCATTACTGGATCATTTGAGGGGAGAAGATACATTCTAAATCTGGGCTACACCTTCTGGTGACAGTCAACATAAAAGGACAGAGGAAGATTTTGGTTTTTTTTTTTTTGTCTGCTTGCCCCGACTCTTGATGGCAAGTTCATCTATCCTGATGATGAGGCATCACTTGCTGGTATTAGAACATACTTCTTCAACATTCCAATATAGACTGAATAGAAGCTGAAACATTAGCCATATGAACTGAATAACTATTAAATTCTTGGCTTTTTTGTCAGGAGACAGCCATGGTTACACTATCTTGACAACAGCCTGTAAGCCACTCTAACAAATCTCCCTCTAATTAATATATATATAATGTTAATATATAATTATATATAATTGATATATAATAACAAATTATATATAATATGTTATTAATATAATAACATATTATTCTTATATGTTTCTTATTTATATAATATAATATATTATGTAAGTAAATATAATATAATATAATAATATAATATAATATAATATAATATAATATAATATAATATAATAAATATAGGTGCAAGGGCCCCAGTCAGCTGGGCAATGTGAGGAGATTTGCATTAGGCAAGTAGTGTTCCCTGCACTAACTCATCTTGAATTCTGCTTACACTATTATTCGTATGTTCTGACTTGAAAGTCAACTTTTACTTTGACCACCAGCAATTTTTGGGCTTTGTTGTATCACGAGCACTCTTCTTCTAAACCCAAGCATAGATATTTAACTTAACAAATCTAATTATCTGGAAATACCCTAGGTAACAGTATAGAGTTGCTTCCTTGGTTTTTATTTAAGCATATCTCTTAGACTATTCCTTTATCTAAGCAATATACAACATTCTAACAAGCATTAAATTTGTACCTTTATCCATATGAATACTATCCCCAAGACTGGGTTTCAATTTCCCCAAGGTCATTAGTATCTGGTTAGAATGAGGATTCTCATTCCAGAAAGTATAGGGAAAACTAAGACTTTGTATTTCTGAAGAGCTTTCATGTAACACCTCAATCTTTAATGGACTTTCAGTAACAAGACCTCAGCAAACATGAACCTAAACCTCTCTAACATAAGAGCCTTTAGATTTTTACTGCTGTCAGAGTGGGACTCTGGGCAATGGCACAGATGGTCTGCCTCTTCATCTGGCTCTAGTTGTGATAATTAAGTTAAATAACATATGTGAAAACACTTCACAGATACTAAGTGCACAATTAATATTATTTTTAGCTGGTAGAAATTTAACTGCCTCAAATAAAAACTGAATTACTGGTGATGGCACTATTAAAATCTTGCTTTAGTAAAGGAAGTTCTCAGGCTCACTGGACTCTTCTCTGCCTTTATGTACCAAATGGGATCTGCTAACATATGGTGCACTTTCTTTGTGTTCAGCGTTCTGCTAATGATAGGAGAACAGAAGTGGTAAGACAGGGGCATTTCTGCCCTCAAGGATCTCCAGTGCAGCTGAAAAAACCAGGAATAATAATCCAAGAGAGAGCATAATTAGCTGCTAATTAGTATGATAGCACATTTATTACTACAGAGAATCATAGGCAAATGAGAAGAGGGAGATCTTCTGCTTCCCTGTTCTACAGCTGATTATGGGCAGCCCTGAGAAGATCAATGATGTCCACCTAAACCGCACCTAGCATCCACTTCTGCATCCCTGTGTGGACTCTGTACTGGGGGCAGAAGCGTTCTTTGTCATCGTGCTTTTCTGTGTTCATAGCAATGCCTGGGGAAAGAGATGAGCAAGGGCATCCCTCACTGACCAGAGAGACTTATCACCAAAAGCAATGGAAGAAGCTTAGTGTCCTCAAATAGAGATGTTTAGAGAAAAAGAGTCAGTTACAGTTATAAAATTGAATACTCTCTATTCCCTGCTTTCTTCTCCCTTCCTGCCACTATCCAGTTTCCAACACATGACTGATCTCAGGGAAATTTCTATTTCAGTGTTACATATCTCAAGACTTAGGAAAGAGAGAGGTGGGCGGGGAGTGGGGGTGAGAGGCAGTTCTCTTTTGGCATCTTCACCATCTTTGCTTGATAATTATCCAAATGGGAATTGGTTTCCTTCCAAGTGTGAGTAAACTTTTATAGTGTCAAAATTATGTAAAAAAAAAAAAAAAGGTGTGATATTTCCTTTTCACTTATTGGTTAGGAGAAAATTTGCATTTCTAGTAATCTTTTGTGGTTCTGGCACACATGTATGGGAATGCACTGGCACACATGTATGGGAATGCACTCAGCCTCCCATTCACCCTCAAATTGTCAGAGATCGAACTAGTTCTAAAATGTAGTTTTGGTTTGAATATTATTACATATTTCACTGATAGTACTTACACTTATCCTTTTGCTTTACTAAATGTGGGATAGTCAGGAAAACCTTCATAACATAGATCGATCTTGGACCAAGTCATAAGAGTGGATATGTCTTCAGGAACAAAACCAGACAAGGAGATGTGAGAAGAATTCATGTGAGCAGAATAACAGGGGCCCTAAAGTGGACAAAGACCTCCAATTAAAAGGAATATTACCCGTTATCAAATGCAGAATAAGCATTAGAATAAATGAAGCTACACAGGAGATAATCTTAGTCGCTAAGCTATAATTGGACTCCAAGCAGGAAAATCAGACTTACATATTTCAGTTGCAGGAAAATTCCATGAAATGTACTTTATAGAACAATGGGATTGATTTTATGGAAATTAATTTATTGGGGAATATTTAGAGATAAAGTGGTTTGGAAATATGGTAGAGATGAAACTAAAAGATAATACTGTGAGAAAGTCAATTACTCCATCCCTGTAGCTTTTTCATACCCCCATACACAAGCTGTTACTGTGATGCCATACTGTACTTGAGAATATCCAGCAATTTCATGTGTACTCCACTCTTTTTCTCTATTGTTCTATATGGAAAGTTCCCTGAAGTTATATATTTTTATTCCCTCAGCAGACAAACCTGACAAATACTCATGACTGAGGCTGAAATGACATTGACAACTCAATTCTAACAAGCAATTAAATTAAATACTGCACTAAGAATAAATATCTATATATTTTGAAGCACACACAGCAAAAAGTAGACCATAAAGTATCCAAAGCATCCCATCTCATTACTGGAAGCTTCTCTGCAAGAATTTTCTTTCATTTGTTTAGTGTGTGTGTGTGTGTGTGTGTGTGTGTGTGTGTGTGTGTGTGTGTACTATTTAAGTATACTTGTGTATTAACAAGCACCTTCAAATACACAGACCTACAAGCGTACAGTGTTCAGAAAATGATTGGCTTGGGTGTGCTTGGTCATAAATAGGGCTTCATTTAACCCCTAAACTTAAGGCTCAGGGATCTATGCAGAAGAGGATGTGGAAAATTTGTAAAGAGCCAGAGATGATGGATCATTCCAAATAAAAGTGTCCTCCAGACACAATGGGACTGATGGACATAGAAAGTCACAGAGATTATGGAAGCATCCACAGAACTCACAAATATTCAAGATGGGATCTCAGAACTGAGACAGGGAAGTGGGCATGGAATCCCACCCTTAACCAAGTAACTATTTGCAATTGATCCTTGTTGACAAGGGGAAAATCAGTTTTCTTCAATAGAGTGTCAGTGGGTTTATCAACCACACTTCAGGGGGGGCCCACTTCCAGAAATATAACTCAACTGACTATGCCTGAGTTTTCTCAAGTAGCTCTCAAATAGTCTGTGAACAAATACCAGTTCTTCAAAATAACCCCCAAACTTAATAGCATAAGTAAATAGATGAGAACATCAGTAAAATACATCTCTGGAGATCCCGCAGAGTCATCATAGTGCTGTAAATGAAAGTGAAGCCCTACAGTCAATTTTCTTTGATTAAAGTTTTAATTCTGACAATTACTAGATGAAGAGAGCTAAATTCTTCTTAGTTCTCACCTCTTTAAAATATGATAATGATACCAAAAATAATAATACCTAAGTCCCAGGCTTGTTTTATTCAGAAATTTACAGTATCATCAGAGTCACCAGTTAGTCAGTATGGGGACAGGGAGCAGTGTTGCAACAAGAATAATCATTCTGAAAAACAGATTTTTGAAAACCCATCAACTAAAAAAAACCAGCCAGTCAGCAAGCAAGCAAGCAAACACCATACATACATACACATACATATATACAAACATACATACAGACATACACACACAGACATACACACATAGATGATTGATACAGACAGACAGACAGACACACAGAGAGATGATTCATACATACATACACACACACACACACACACATACATACATACATACATACATACATATGTGTTCAATGATTTCAATGCTGCAATTATACATAAGATCAAGGAACTTAAAAGGCAGTATGAAGAAATACTTGAAAGGGGACTACAAAACAACAAGGTGTTGAAGGAAATAATGAAAATAATTCAAGATACAAACAAGGAATTTGGTACAGATATAGAATCACTGAAGAAAGACCAAGATAAAATAAAACTTGAAATGAAACACTGATGATGTCAAACAGAGAACATGAATGACAATCTAACCACAGATTTTATCAAGTGGAAGAAAAAATATCATATCTCAAAGACCAGGCTCATTCAAATCAGTGTTGCTAAAAACTGTAATCTCTGCCCTCTAGGTCCTTAAAAACAACTGGGAAGACAAACCACATGCAGAAAAAAGTTTTGTGTTCATATGAAAGTTCACATTGTATGATGGTCTTCCAGTAAACCACTGATTTTCTTATGTTCAGAAAATACTTATTATTGGGTGGACATTGTGATATCTGAGAGGGAAAATTGCCAAGAGGGACTCTTTTATTCTTGTGCCTTTCAGCTTAGTGAGCAATAAAAATGACAAAATGAGAAACTGTAATGAAACATAAAATGTAACATGACAAAGAGACTCACCATGTTAACTGAGCCTGTGGAGAACACACAGAGTCAAGCCAATAGGCCAACGGTGAAGCCCTGATCGGTTAGGATTTCTTTTGTTACAAAAACTTAGATCTAAAGGAAAAGAGATGCAAATGACATGAAATTTTAATTCTGTGTCCTGTTGCTATGATTTCAGTTTGAAATGTCCCCAGAAATGACAATGGATTGAAGGTTTAGTCTTTATACTGTGGTGCCATTAGGAAGTGATTGGACCTATAGGTGATTGGATATGTGCCCACTAAGGAATTCTTGGGGTTGATAGAACCAAAGTCCCTTGCTATGTATTGCTTTGCTTTCTAGTTACATCATTTCGACAGACTGTTCTGCTATCTATTCTTCACTAAGACATAGTACTTTTTTCACAGGCCCAGAAGCAACAGGATAAAGTAACTCTCTACTAAAACATATGAGACTGAGCCAAAAAAACCATTCTTATTTAGAAATTGATGTGTGTCAGGTATTTAATGAGTAAGAAACTAACTGACCCTTTCAAACATCTAACACCGTAAAGCTTATAGCACCACTGGGGAGTTAGGCTTTCTTACTTGGCTGTTGCATCTTCCTTATTAGAGATATCAAACACTAAAATGATTATTGAGTTATACTATTATTCCAACATCCTAGCCAATGGAAAAGAAGCAGGGAATGTGAATGCTATCTGGATACTACAGAGTACATTGAGTTATAACCCTTAGCCAGTTCAAGAGTCTCAAAGTTATCCATTCAATTTTGACTAGTTAAAAATAGGCTCTCAGTGAAGATAACTATGATTTCAGTGATACATAATATGTATCAAGATGGTAAAAATGACACTAGCTCAGATTACAATCTGCAAAAAAAAATTATCATTTTTAGCTTAAATTTTTAAATGTTAAAATTTAACAGTATAAAATGCAATCCAATTAAAAATTGGGTAAAAGATAGCAGATTCTTCTCCAAAGAAAATGTGCAGATGGCAAATAAGCATATTAAAATATGCTCAATGTCACTGTCATTAAGAAAATGCAAATTAAACCAAGGGTACAACACAGCACACCTATTAGAATGGCTGAGTGCCAAACAGTGTGACAGGATGTTCCTCTGCAGAGAACTCTCACCTACTGCTATGGGAATGCAGATAGCACAGCCACTGTATTGTACAGGAAGACAGCATAGCAATTTCTTGTAAAGTTTCTCAGATCCTTATAGTCTAGTAATCATGTTCTCAGAGCACCCAACAGGTTTGAAAATGTATGTGCATTCAAAATTTTATGAAAGTATATAATCACTCAAAGCAGGAAGTAACCAAATGTCCTTCTATAGGTTAATGGATAAACAAAGTGCTACTCACATGCAACGACTAGCACCTAGAGGTACACAGGATTTAAATGATAGAGCCATGCAAAATTGAGAAAGAATCCTAACATTTATGGTGAAAAAGTCCATCTGAGGAAGCTCTGCATGAACCTATGTATAAGGCACTCTGAGAAGTGGTTTTACAAGGCGGGTTGCTAGGCAGTTGC
This sequence comes from Rhabdomys pumilio, assembly GCA_030674055.1. Classification (NCBI taxonomy): domain Eukaryota; kingdom Metazoa; phylum Chordata; class Mammalia; order Rodentia; family Muridae; genus Rhabdomys; species Rhabdomys pumilio. Next base: position 35,216,952 of record JANHMN010000006.1, read on the forward strand.
TGGAACTTCTTGGTGGCAAGAAAAAGATGATTATAAGTGAAGCACAGAGAAGTTTCAAAGGTAATAAAACTATTCTTTATTATGTTTTAAAAACAGATATCAGATACCAGGTATTTAAAAAAAAAACCCTCAGAAATAAACAGTACAAATGCCAAAATATAGTGAGCAAAAATGTAAAGGAGGAATACTTTAAAAAGTTGAGAAACCTGAAGATGGTATGCATAAAGTGGCATGCTACTGTATGATAAATACACAAAGCAGCATCTCTGTGGGAGAGAGAGAGGACAAGGTGATAGGCCGCCACTCATGAATGTCCAGGACTAGAAGATGAAGGCTGAGATGCACTGTTCTACTTAATCACCTTTCCCACTAAGTTAGCAGCTAACTCATTCCATATGAGCCCTGGTGGCCAGTGTCTTAGGGAATAAGAGCAGCTGGTACTTGTTCTTGGAGCAGGAAGTTGCTGCCGGGAAGAACATGCAACACAGCATGTGTTGTCCCCACAGCATCAAAGATCTCTGGTATTGCGTGTGGAGACATTTGGTGACAGATGTGTTTAGACACAGTTACTCCCTCACTGTCAGCTGAGAGAGCCTCCATGCCATGGAAGTCCAGTGTCAAAGAGGACATCTGACCTCTGTTTCCTGATCTCTAACATTGTCATTCCAAAACCTGGAAATGATAGTTATTCTACTACTGTAAAAAAAAAATGTACAGTGCAAGCCTGTAATATCCTGCCAGAAATGTGTAAAAGTGTTCAAAAGACATCAGCAGCAAGCAAGATGAATGTGTTAAATGCTTATATGAACAAACTGAAAATGGTCACAAGGAACATGCCCAAAAAGTATTGTATAAAGACATAAGACATAAGATAATATCATAGCTTCTGAGTATATGTGTATACACACACACACACACACAGAGAGAGAGAGAGAGAGAGAGAGAGAGAGAGAGAGAGAGAAGTCCATTATGACATAAACCAATCAATCAAAGACAGAAAAATTCTAAACAGCTAAGAAATTAGGCAAACATGTCCTCAGTTCAGTAAGCAGGGCAGAACTAAGGCAAGAAGCTTAAAACAAATATAGAATTCTTTTAATAATGCATCAGCAAAAATTCATTAATGAGTATATTGATAAGTACAACATAATAATAATATATGAATTATATAGTATTGATAGAAGTATGATATTAAGCATATGTAACTTTAAAGCAACTTAAAACCAAAGATTATTTTTAATAAATTGCAGATTTAAATTAACTATATCTCGAAGTAATTTAAATATATAGACCACTAACAGTGAAATAATTTTGAGTCATTTGTATATTTGTGATTTTTTAAATGTTTTATTTATTTATTAATTTATTTATTTACACTCCAGATTTTATCCTCCTCCCGGTTCACGCTCTGACTATCTCACATCCCATACCTCCTGCCTGCCCTCCTGTCTCAACAAGGATGTCCCACCCCCACATCCACCAGATCTCTAAACTTCCTGGGGCCTCCAGTCTCTTGACAGTTAGGTGCATCTTCCCTGACTAAACCCAGACCCTGTATTCTTCTGCTATATATGTGTTAGGGGCCTCATATCAGCTGGTGCATGCTGCTTGGTTGGTGGTCCAGTGTTTGAGAGATCTCAGGGGTTCAAGTTAATTGAGACTGCTGGTCATCCTAAAGGGTCACCCTCCTCCTCAGCTTCTTCCAGCTTTCCCCTAATTTAATGACAGGAATCAGCAACTTCTGTCCATTGGTTGAAAATATCTGCATTCGACTCGTTCAGCTACTCATTAGATCTACCAGAGGGCAGTCATGATAAGTCCCTTTTTGTGAGAACTCCATAGCCTCAGTAATAGTGTCCAACCTTGGGACCTCCCTTTGAGCTGGATCTCACTTTCGGCCTGTTACTGGACCTTCTTTTCCTCAGGCTCCTCTCCATTTCCATACCTGCAGTTCTTTCAGACACAGACACGAACAATTACGGGTCAGAGTTTTGACTGTGGGCTGGCAGCACTCGTTTGATACCCTGTCTTTCTGCTGGAGGTAGGGTCTATATGTTCCCTCTCCCTACTGTTGGGCATTTCATCTAAGGTCCCTCCCTTTGAGTCCTGAGAGTCTCTGACCTCCCAGGTCTCTGGTGCATTGGAGAGTCCCCCAACCTCCTACCTCCCAAGGTTGCCTGTTTCTATTCTTCCTTCTGGCCCTCAGGGCTTCAGTCCTTTTCCCTTACCCAAACCAGATCAGGATCCCCTCTTACCCTTCCACCATCCATTTTCCCTCCCAGGTTCCTCCCTCCCCACTTGTGGTTGCTTTCTTCTCTCACCCAAGTGGGAGTGAGGCCTCCTCACTTGGGGCCTTCAGCTTATTGACCTTTATGAATTCTGTGGATTGTATCTTGAGTATACATTTTTTGGCTAATATCCACATATTAGCGAGTTTATGCTGTGTATGTCCTTTTGAGTCTGAGTTACCTAACTCAGAATGATATTTTCTACTTCCATCCATTTGATTGCAAAATCAGGATAGCCTCATTCTTAATAGCTGAGTAGTATTCCATTGTGTAAATGAACCACATTTTCTATATCCATTTTTCTGTTGTGGGACATCTGGGCTGTTTCCAGCTTCTGGTTATCACAGACAAGACCTCTATAAACATAGTGGAACATGTGCCCCTGTGGCCTGATGGGACATCTTTTGGGTATATTTGTATTGGTAAATGGGACCTCGTGAAACTGGAAAGCTTCTGTAAGGCAAAGGAGATATTCATGACTTTAATTAGAGCATCAGATTGTCCCTGATGGATTCCTAGGAAGCTTATTTTCTAGTTAAAATTCTGGAGAATTTTTCAATAAGAAATTGAGTTGCCAACCACAGAGAGAATCAGAATTAGAGACGGATGGAGAAATTTGGCCAAATGTCCAAAGGTTTTAGGCTAACTACCAGCGCTCATATCTGATCTTACCACATGAAGTGTAATGGTTTCCATTATTGCTAGTCCAGGTGTGACTGCTCATGTAAGCATATTTATTACAGCTTATAATGGCAATTTAAAAAATTAATTGAAACATTTTTGTGTTAGAATGGTGTGCAGCAGAGCAACTGAATAATTTAAGAATATAGTGAAAGTTTAGTTTATGATTTTATAAAGAATCATGCAAATGAAATATGAAGAATGAAGGAATCTGAGAGACGGATCATCAACTGGTTGTCATTGCTGCTGGTCTTTCATGAAATGCTGCTCATTGAGAAAGTCCAGCTGTCTACTTGCCAAAGAATCTCAGGTGTCAGAAAAATACATTCTGAGTATGCTATTTCCATGAAAGTGATCAAAACATTCTTTTCTCATAAGCACACGAGTACCTGTGATAACATGAAGTGTGAGTGATGCAATCACAAGTTTCATCTCAGGATATTTTTCTTATTATTTTTTGGAAATACTTTTTATTATTTATTTTATGATTTATTTATGTGTATATATGTGTGGATGTGTGCACATGTGTAAAGATGCCAATGGAGACAAGAAGACAACGTCAGATTTCCCTGGTGCAGGAGTTTCAGGTGGCTGTGGGTACTATAAATCAAGCTCTGGGATTCTGGTTCTCCGCAAGAACAGTAAGAGCTTTTAATAGCTAAGCCATCTCTTTAAACTTTGTGATATTTTTCTGTATTAGACCCATGAGAGCAAAATGCTTCTATGTAATATGAGATAAGGACTATGGTGAATGTGTTCTAACATAATTGATACCTTATATTCTTGTATTAGTTGCATGCTAGACAAATATATTATCCAATGTTCCAAAAACAATTGAATGAAACTTTATTTTAAATGTAGAGTTACTATGCTAGACAAATCACACATCTCTTTTAGTGACAGCTGTTCAAATATTCTAAACTACTCGATATCCTCTACAAACTTAAGTAAAATCTTGTAGAACTGAATCCAACAAAGACATGACTAAACTAGAATAATGGGAAATGCCCAGGTACACAGGAGTAATGAATACAAGTTGTCAGATGAAAACCTAGAACTAAAGTCAAACGTAGAGGTCAAACCATGGCTAAAGACAGCAGAGGCTTCAGGAAAATCTGCATCCAAGAGATTAAAACATTGAGATAACACAATGTCAGAGTTTCCACCAAAAGTGAGAAGATTTACATTTGAGGATCAGCTCTGTGTACTCTCTTTTCTTTTCCTTTCTTCTGTTTTTTGTTTTGTTTGAGACACAGTTTTAGAATATAGCTCAGGCTGCTTCAAACCCACTGCTTATAAAAAAATCCTCAGTAAAAATGGTTGCAATCCAAATACAGACATGCATAAAAAATGTCATCCACTTTAACCGAGTCGGTTTTATTCCACTGATGCAAAAGTGTTTAAACATATATAAGTGTAATAAATTATGTAAATTAAGTTGAACAAACATTATATGGTCATCTAAATAGAGACAGAAAAACCTCTGGCAAAAACAAATTACCTTCCTGATAAAAGTCTTTAAGAGAGTAGGGCTAAAATGTACATATACCACCATAATTAAAACTACATGTGAAAAACTGGAGGCAACTTCATCCTAAATGGAGAAAACTATGAATTAATTCCACTGCAATGAAGACCAAGAAAGGCTGTCTACTATTCTTCCTCTCTTTGAGGATTTTACTTGCAGTACTTATTATATGGAACACTAAGAAAAGAGGAGGAAATTCAAAACATCCAAATAGGAAAATAAGTTAAACTATTACTAATTTGATATAATATTTATGAGATTTAATATCTAATAATAATAAGAGATTTTATAATCTCAAACATTCTGTCAGAGAACTAAAAACATTCAACAATTTCAGCAATGTGGCAGGATACAGAATCAGTTTACAAAAGTAAATACCTTTTTAATAATTTGACACCAAACATACAGAGAAAGAGTTCATGGACATATTTCCATCCGTAATAGCTTCAAGAAAGATAAAATATCTAAAAATAAATTTTAAAAGGAGGTAAAAAATGAACCACTACAATGCAAATGTTAAATCTCTGAAGAAATAAAAACATTTGAAAATGTTTATGGCTTACTATAAGTAATATTTTGAAATTGACCATTCTATCATAGCTATTTACAGCTTCAAGGCAATATTAATCAAAATCTGCATTTCAGTCTTAATATGACTAAAAAAATTATCCTAAAATTATGAACCACAAAAGACTCTTGATTTTCAAAATAATCCTGAGCAAAGAGAGCAGTACTGAAAAGATCGTATTCCAGACTTCAAGATATATGACAGAGCTACTATAATAAAAAGAATATGGTATTGACCCAAGATATAGACAAGTAGATCAATGGAACAAAATCGAAGACCCAAACATAAGTCAGTGTAAGTAAGGTCATAAAATATTGGACAAAGATGGCAAAACATACATGAAAGAAAACACAGAATTCTCAACAAATATTGCTGGGAAAAGCTGGATATCCCCATGCAAAAGGAATAAAATTGGATCCGTATCTATAATCTTGCATAAAATAACAAATAAGAATGACTGAGAAATGTCTTTTTAAATGTTCATCATCCCTGACAAGTAAGGAAATAAATCCAAACAACTTTGGGATTTCAGCTTACGCCGATCAGAATGGCAAAGGCTAAGAAAACAGCTAACAACAAATGCTGCTGAGGATACGGGAAAAGAATCTGTAGTTCACTGTTGGTTGGATAGCAAACTGGTCCAGCAACTGTGGAAGTCAGTGTGAGAAATTTCAAAAGGCTAAAGATAAATGTACCATATGACCCAGCTATCACACTTCTTGCCATATACACAAAGGGTTCAACATCGACTCCACAGACACTTGCTCAGTTCTGCTCACTGCTATTCTATTCACAATAACCAGGAAGTGGAAACAACATAAATGCTCTTTGACTAAGGAATGGATAAAGAAGATGTATTGATAAACACTATGGAATATTACTCAGATACAAAGAAAATTGAAATCATTAAATTTTCTGGTACATGGATGAAACTAGAAAAGATTGTTTTGAGTGAACAGCTCAAAAAGCAAAAATGCATTATCTATCTATCTATCTATCTATCTATCTATCTATCTATCTATCTTTCTCTCATATATGGCTGTTAATTCCACATCTTCAAATGTGACTACTTAACTTGGAGTAATGGATAAAGTCAGGAAAGTAGAAGTTGTGAGAGGAGCACTAGAGAAGGGAATAACAAGGTAAAGTAATTTGAAGGGAAAATGGTATAAACTAGAGGAGTAGTAACTTGGAGATGGTAGAGAGATCAACCCAGAAGGAGAAAGACAGACAAGGGTAAAATAACAGTAAGACTATCTGAAAAAGTCTTAAGAATAATATTGTTACCTACTATCTAAAGCTAAATTGTATATATATATATATATATATATATATATATATATATATATATATATATATAATTTAAATGATAGTTTATCACCTTTGCAATGTTCCCTGGAAAAGCCACAGATTATCTAACAAAAACTCTCAGGCATGAGAGACTCTCTTACAAATTGCTGGTCAACACTGTCCAAGAAATTCCCAAACATTACAGGCTATTCCTGTTACCATGAGTTGCCTCTCAGAGGTTAAAAATAAATCTCTATTAGTGGAGACACCATACATTTTGGGCTCTGGACACAGGGAACATTGAACCCAGAGAATCCAATCTAGGATAATTATGAACTATAACAATTACCAGAATGGTCAATATCCCTAAGGGCACAACAGAGACACTCATATATTACAGATAACCAATAGCTCACTAGTTCAACTTAAAGCCAGCTCAATAAGAAGAAAATCATGTCTGGTACTGGACCTATCCAATTACTTGGGGCTAGTGTGGTCATCGATCTTGGAGAAGAACCTACAACTGTCATTTTACTAAACTAGTTTAATTCCCAACTGCATTTCTATATGCATACCCTTATAACCACAGAGAAGTGTACCTCTTACCCCTCACAAAAAGAAACTCTTTGCAATAGACGGAGTCCATTATGGAAAATCAGAACTGATCAAAACACAAGAAGCATGCGATCCTGTAGTGCATAACCCCAACTGATCTATTTTCAACCCAACTCCTGCACATACGACTCAAGAAACGCCATAGCAAGAAAGTGAACAGATTGTAAGAGCCAGAGGAACAGGCATCTTCTAAGTTTGTTTCTCCTGTTTCTACCTTTTGTGGGCAAAGGTGGCAGGTATGAACCCCTGTGCTTGATTGTTATTGCATATAAACCATAACCCTTTGAAACTGTCTGTGTGCATTTACGTGAGAGAAATTGATTATCCACTAGATCAGAGAGAATACGCAGTCCACGCGAAGCAAGTACCTCAGCACTTTGCACATGGTCACACTTGGTGGCTGCGAGTTCTCTCCCTCATGAACACTTCAGTTCTCTAAAATGGAAAGCAGAATTACAGAGTCCAAAGCAGAATTTCTGAAGCTCAGATTGACTTATAATGAGGCTCAGGAAAACAGCATTAATCCTTCAACAAAGGTGTATTTCCATGGTGCAGAACCACCAAATCTTGACTACATCCGAGTTTTGCCCAGAGCTAGCATCACTTCTCTGAGTAGGCTATTTTTAATGAGTGAAGTGTGACTGTGAACAGAGAGGCTGGTACATCTTAAACTTTGTAATTCTCAGTAAGCAACATCTTAGTTGGCATTTACCTGTGGCCATTTTGTGTGTTGCATTTTAAAATATTTGTGTAAAACTAAAAAATTGGACAAAATGTAGAAAATACAAATATATTGAATACTTTAAGCCAGAGGAACTGGAAAAGACATTAAGTAATACAATATGCCTGTGTGAAGGGCACCAGACTCAGTTGCTCTTGGATTTGTTAAATTCCTGTTTCCTTTTAAAATACTTTGGGGAATGGGGAAACTCAAAAGGTGTTTTGCTAAGCACTTTTTCCATGCGTGTAAGAAATGTCCCAAAGGAAATTTAATCTCCATGTTACTGGTGCCTTCACACTTAACTTCAAAGAGTTGTTTTGTAAGGGTTATTTGATATATTAAGATGGGTTTAAGCTTTTTTTCCAAGGCATTTGGATTGTTTTTCTTGGGGAGAAATGTGGTCACATATAACCAAGTGGAAACTAATTCATATACCACTGAGTTCAAATTTAGTTCAAAATCCTCATGCCAAATTGCTCAAAAGTAAAGGCATTTCTGATTTAAAAAAAAAATAAAGCATTTCCTCTGTTATGACATTTTAGCCAAACCCTCTGAACTCCACAGTAGACGTTTTCCTCCTTGTCACACTGATCTCATATATATCACGATGTAAAGAGGTCACCCAGTATGTAATATAAATGAGAACATTTCACCTTCTACTATATTACTATCATAAATTAAAAATGCGTGAATGACTTCATCAGATTCAGAGTGAATGGAAGAAAAGCAGGAACTCCATTAGTTGTTAAGAAAAAGTGAAACTTGAAGTTCTCCAACAAGGGCCAGGCTATTTAATCTTCATGTTGAAAAAGCCATTACAGCCTTGGGCTTTTTCAGTCTTTAGCCCTGAAATATCCACCTGTTCCCTAGACTACAGAAGTAGCTTGGTAATTGGTCTTTCCATCACATCTTCCCTCTCTTCCACCCATGCCTCATGAATCTTTGCTCCCACCCTTCAGTCCCTTATTCAGAGCTCAGCCAGAATTGTTTCAGTAAAATAAAAACCCAACTACATATGCAATGCACTTGGATTAAACCAATGATGATACATTTCTCAAGAAAAAAAAAGTCAATATTAAATTTCTCAGAGGAGAGAATTCCTCAACTGTGAATATTTAGCCACCTAGACTTCTGTGGGACTGATGTGAAAGTCACTTGCAGAGCCGACTGCTTTGCACATCCCTTGCCTCTGCCTGGACTTTACCCAAACTGTCTCCTAGTCCAATACATTCCTCATTACTATTTCAACTTGCTTATCCAGCCCTTCAGCCCTTCGCTGAGCATCATGCTGACCAGCTCACACGGAGTTTCTTATATTTAAGAAACATGAGCCAAATGTGGAACATTTTAACCTGGGTAATTAAACTGAAGTTAGGCAGGGACTCTATTTTTGGATCACCTCAGAAAATTTAGACTAAAACATCCTGATAGCTGAAATCATTTCCAAAGCTAATTTAGTAATAGCTAGAAGAGCTGAAGTCTCTTTATCTCTTTTAACAAAATTCAAGTCTCATTACCTTCCATTCTTGCCTTGTGCTTGAGTTCTAACTGACATGGTACATACCCGCATTCTGAAGCTGGTGGAAGAGGATGTCTACTTGACTGTCCCGAGGCAGACATCCATTTCATTAGCTCTTCAAAAACAGTGGATCACCTTGGGCCTCACACCCACAGTTTACAGGGTTACTCAGACCTCCTCCTAGTGTCTATAGGTGGATATTAAGGGAAGGTTCTCAGAATTTTGTGAAGTCTTTTTTTCAATGTATAATAAATTATACTTTCTAGTTCCATCCGTTTGCCTGCAAATTTCATGATGTCCTTGTTTGTAATAGCTGAATAGTATTCCATTGCATAAATGAACCACATTTTCAGTTGAGGGACACTGGAGCTGTTTCCAGTTTCTGGATATTATAAGTAAGCCTGCTATGAACATAGCATGTGTCCTTGTTACCACATGGTGGAACATCTTTTGGGTATATTTCCCAGCAATGGTATAGCTGGATCTTCAATTAGAGCTATTTCCAATTTTCTGAGGAACCAACAGATTGATTGACAGAGTGCTTGTACCAGTATGCAATCTCACGAGCAATTGAGGAGTGTTCCTCTTTCTCCACATCCTTGTCTCAGTTATTTATTTTAGTCATTCTGATTGGTGTGGGGTGGAATCTTAGGGTCGTTTTGATTTGTATTTCCCTGATGATTAAGGATGTTGAACAGTTCATTAAGTACTTCTCATCCATTTGAGATTCTTCTTTTTCTTTTGTTTTCATTTTTTTTAGTATAACTTCTTGAGCTCTTTGTCTATTTTGGATATTAGCCCTCTATCAAACGAAGGGTTAATGAAGGTCTTTTCCCAATCTGAAGGTTGCTGTTTTGTCCCATTGACAGTGTCCTTGGCCTTACAGAAGCTTTTCAGTTTCATGAGATCCCATTTGTCAATTGTTGATCTTAGAGCATGAGCCATTGGTGTTCTGCTCAGGAAATTTTTCCCTGTGTCAATGAGACTATTTCCCACTTTCTCTTCTATTAGATTCAGTGTATCTGATTTTGTGTGGAGAGAGTGAGGTAACACAGACCCAAAAGGATATGCAAAGTATGTACTTATAATAAGTAGATATTAGCCAAAATGTTCAGAATACCCATGATACAACCTAAAGACTGCAGGAAGCTTAACAAGAAGGAAGGCCCAAGTACTGATACATGAAAGCCACTTAGAAGAGGAACGAATAATCACGAGAGGCGGAGTGAGAGAGGAAATTGATTGGGTGAAGGGAGGTGTCGGAGAAAAAGAGGGGCAGAATTAGGTATGAGGAGAGACAGGAGAGATGCCCAGAGGGCCAGAAGAATGAATTGAAATATGTAGCAGTAGGTGTTAGGGGGCAGGGGTAACCTCTAGAAAGTGCCAGAGACCTGGAATGTGAACGGCTACCAGGACTTAATTGGGATGACATTAGCTGAAATGCCCAACAGCAGGGAGATAGAACCTGAAGAGACCACCTCCAGTAGATATATATGGCCCCCAGTTGAGACAGGGGACCACCAACTCATCTTCAAAATTTTTAACCCAGAACTGTTCCTGTCAAAAAGAAATGCAGGGGCAAAAATGGAGTATAAACTGGAAGAAAGGCTACCCAGTGACCAGTCCAACTTGGGATCTATCCCATGCATGTATACTAAATCCAGACACTATTACTGAGGTGATATTGTGTGTGCAGACAGAAGCCTGGCATAGCAATCCTTAGAAAGGCTATACCAGCAACTGACTGAAACAAATTCAGATACTTACAGCCAACCATTAAATTGAGGTCAGAGACCAACATGGAAGAGTTAGGGGAAGGACTGAAAATGCTGAAGGGGATTGTAGCCCCATAGGAAGAACAACAGTGTTAACTAACCCAGACATCTCAGAGCTTCCAGAGACTAAGCCAAAAATCAAGGAGCATACCTGGATTGGTACATGAACCAGGACACAGGTATAGCAGAAGACTGCCTTGTATGGCCAAAGTGGGAGAGGATGCACTTAATCCTGTGGAAACTTGATGCCCCAGAAAAAGAAATATCGGAGAGGATGAAGTGAGGGTAGGTGGGTGGGTAGGGGAGCACCTTCTCAGAAGTCAGGGAGGGAGATAGAGTGAAGAACTCAAGGAGTAGAGACCAGGAATTGGGGAAACTTTTGGAATGTAAATAAATAAGATGATTTAATAAAGATTAAAAGAAGAAAATCTGAAGGACATCTGGGTTCTTTCCAGCTTCCAGCTATCATAAATAAGGCTGCTATGTACATATTGGAGCATGTGTCCTTTTTCTATGTTGAAACATCTTTTAGGTATATGCCCAGAAGTGGTATAGCTGGGTCTTCAGGTAATACTATGTCCAAATTTTTAAGTAACCACCAGACTGATTTCCAGAGTGGTTGGAAATCCCACCAGCGATGGAGGAGTGTTCCTCTTTCTTCACATTCTTACCATCATCTGCTGTCTCATCTGAGACTTTGATCTTAGCCATTTTGACTGGTGTGAGATGGAATCCCAGGATTGTTTTGATTTGCATTTCCCTGATGACTAAAGATGTTGAACATTTCTTTAGGTGCTTCTTGGCCATTCGATATTCCTCAGTTGAAAGCTCTTTACTTAGCTCTGTATCCCATTTTAATAGGGTTATTTGGTTCTCTGAAGTCTAACTTCTTGAGTTCTTTGTATATCTTGAATATTAGCCCTCTATCCAATGTAGGATTGGTAAAGATCTTTTGCCAATCTGTTGGTGGCCATTTTGTCCTATTGTCAGTGTCCTTTGCCTTACAGAAGCTTTGCAATTTTATGAGGTCCCATTTGTCTATTTTTGATCTCAGAGCATAAGCCACTGGTGTTCTGTTCAGGAAAATTTCCCCTGTGTCCATGTGTTGGAGACTCTTCCCCACTTTCTCTTCTATTAGTTAAGTGTATCTGGTTTTATGTGGAGGTCCTTGATCCACTTGGACTTGAGCTTTGTACAAGGGGATAAGAATGGATTGATTTGCATTCTTCTACATGCTGAGCTCCAGTTGAACCAGCACCATTTCTTGAAAATGCTGTCCTTTTTCCACTGGATGGTTTTGGCTCCTTTGTCAAAGATCAAGTGACCAAAGGAGTGTGGGTTCATTTCTGTGTCTTCAATTCTATTCCATTGATCTTCCTGCCTGTCTCTGTACCAATACCATACAATGATTATCACCATTGCTCTGTAATAGACATTGAGGTCAGGGATGGTGATTCCCCCAGAAGTTCTTTTGTTGTTGAGAATAATTTTTGCCATCCTGGGTTTTATGAGATGCCTTCAACAGAGGAATAGATATAGAAAATGTGGTACATTTACACAATGGAGTATACTCAGCTATTAAAAATAATGAATTCATAAAATTCTTAGGCAAATGGATGGAGTGAGGTAACACAATCACAAAAGAACACTCATGGTATGCAATCACTCATAAGTGGATTTTAGCTCAAACACCTGGAATACCCAAAATACAATTCACACACCACATGAAGCTCAAGAAGAAGGAAGACCAAAGTGTGGATGCTTCAGTCCATCTTAGAAGGGGGAACAAAATGCTCATGGGAACAAATACGGAGACAAAGTGTGAAGCAGAGACTGAAGGGAAGGCCATTCAGAGACTACCTCACCTGGAAATCCATCCTGTATACAATCACCAAACCCAGACACTATTGTGGATGCCAAGAAGTGCATGCTGACATGAGCCTGATATAGCAGCTGTCTCCTGAGAGGCTCTGCCAGATCCTGACAAATACAGAGGTGGATGGTCCCAGCCACTTATTTGACTGAGCACAGGGTCCCCAATGACAGAGATAGAGAAAGAACTGAAGGAGCTGAAGGGGTTTACAACCCCACAGGAAGAACAACAATATCAACCAACTGGACCCCTCCCCCCAGAGCTCCCAGAGACTAAAACACCAACCAAGGAGTACACATGGAGGGACACATGGCTCCAGTCATATAAGCAGGAAGGCAGGAGTGGGTGGGTGGGGAAACACCCTCATAGAAGCAGGGGGAGGAGTGATGGGTTAGGGGATTTCTGGAGGGGAAACCAGGAAAGGGGATAACATTTAAAATGTAAATAAAGAAAATGTACAATAAAAAGAAGAAAATTATAGGGGCCAATGAGATGATCAACAGTTAAAGACACTTGCAAGCCTAACAACCTACATTTTATTTCTGGGTCCCATATGATTGAAGGAGAATCAATTTCTAAGACCTCGACACAGTGCTATTGTATGTAAGCATTCCCTACTCCCATCTCAGCCCTAGAGTAAATAAATGCAGTTAGAATAATTAAACAAAATTACAATTTCTGCTAATTTGGTTCAGCTCTATGCTTATGTATGTGCTTATGTGTATGCATGTGTGTATACACGCACATATGCACAAGTGGAAAGGAAGTATCTCAGCTTATCTATTCAATAACAAAATATGGACATTTATGTTTTTCCATGCTATTACAGAGTAGCAGTCCATTTCTTTGAGGGTTTCAGTTTTCTTGGCTAACGCCCAGAAATGAGGATTGCTTTTGCTCTAGGGTACCTAATGACTTGAAGCAGTAGAAAATTTATTGCACAAAGCTGGCACTGCACTCAAAATTGGAATATATGGGACCACAACAAATACCCAGAGCCCTAAGGAGTGTTTATATTCTCTACTTTTAATTACTTGGAGATTCTTCTCATTCCAGTTCAATGTTTTAATATTTGTTTCTTTCAGGAGACTGTCTTCATCATTTTGTGTCTTGGGTCAGGCACAAATTTTGGCCAGTGGTAAATATTTGATAATTACTGAATAGATGTTTTTAATATGAGAAATACTGCAGAATTAGCTGTTTAGACATTTATCATTAGCTTAACATTTAAAACTTTGGGGCTGGTAGATGCTTCAGTGGGCAAGTTACCTGTCATAGAACTGTAAGGAACAGGATTTGAATGCTCAGAACCAAAATAAAAGTTTGGAGGCATGGCAGCTGCCTGTCATCTGCCTGGAAGACAGGGAATTCCAGGATCATGCTAATACTCAATCAGTGAGCGTTGGATGCAGTGAGAGATCCTGCTGTAGTGAAGTGAGTTGTGGTTGATGAAAACAGCCCACATGAACTCCAGGCCTCCGCACACATGTGGATGCATATGAATGTAAACACACACACACACACACACACACATACACACACACACACACTCAAGAACATGCATACACACATCCATAGATACCCACCACACACATATGCAAAAATATCGAAGAATCTGGATAGGAAATAAATAAAAATCCTGGGATATTTGAGGCTTTTGTAAATATTCTTTGTTTGCCCAGTATAGCAAATTTAGTATTAGCCCTTAGTCTTTAATCTTTATGATTATATTTTAAATTTAGAATTAATTCATACTCTAACTGGTCAGAAGAATATATTTATCCTTTAACTTTAGGCTCAGACACATGAGTTGCTTTGGCAAACTTGTGTTATTAAAACAATAACACAAGTACAAAAACACTATTTGTTAGGATCCCCAATCTCAATAATACTACCTAACTCTTAGCAAATTAGCTTCTTCACAGCTAATTATAAATTTTTGAAAATATAATAAAATATTGGAGAAATCAGAATGGATTGTAAGCCAGGCTCATTCTCCATGCCTTTAACATCAATACCAATGTGAATGTCCCATTTGAAGAAAATGGATATTTTCCCATAATACACACTTCACACCTTCTGCGGAGGCAGATTATGGTTAAGATGCAGTGGAAAGTAGAATCGTTATCCCGCCATGACACGAGAACCAACTGGTAATCCACAGTAGATGCCAGGAGTAAGCCACGCATGTCTGTTGATTCTCCCTTGTTATGGTTGCAATGTGAAATATCCCTCACAGGCTCCAACACTTTATAACTAGGTCATGGTGCTGTTTGGATGGTTTCAGAACCTTTAGAGGTTGGGATCTGGATGGTGGAAGTGAATCATTGGGAGTCTAGACCTTGAGATTTATTTCATAGCCTTGATTCAGATTGCATTTTCATTTCCTTCTGACCTCTACTTCTTGATTTACCGAAGAGTCAATGAGCAACTTCACAGTCCTGCTTCCACAACCATGAGTGGCTCCTAGCACCATACTGTCCCCACCACTGCCTGTCTCACTCTCAAACCAATAGCCAAAGCAAATGCATTCTCTTGTAAATGACTTTTTGCCAGGTATTTAGTCACAGCAGTATTAAAGTAAAAAAAATGCAAAGTCTCTTTTCTAAATGCTACATGTAACTTTCTTATCACAATATCTGGAAACACACAGCAAAGGGAAGTTTGAGAAATGAATTGTGGACTAGCAAAGCTCATGCATTACAAAACCAGCAGATCATACTTTTCTGAATTATCCCTCATTGCGTCTTTACAGCCAGCTATGATCGCATCTGTGCCTATGTTGCATATCAAAAAACAAAAACCAAAAGCTCCAAACTCCCACCACGTTGTACTAAGAGTCCCCCCCAAAGAAGAAGATGAAGGAGTGTTTTGTTGGTTTTGTTTTCCTTTTGTCTGTAGATTGAACATCAGCTAATTATTCTAGCCATTTCTTAGGTTGATAGCCTATTGCTAAAATAAGAAGATTAAGACGAATCTATTAGATGGTAAGAAACTGACCTGGGTAGAAAACTAGTTGGTTGGTTGGTGTACATAAGCAAATTTATATTGATAACTATTATTGTCCTTATTTTTCACATGGCTGTACATAGGTATTGCAAATATCCTCTGAAATATTCATTGGCTAACCACTTTGTCCTCAGAAAGTACTTCTCCTGGTGTGGTACCTGAGCTGGCAGATGTCTGATATTTAGGTTTCCACTGAGATTGCTTTAAGAGAAAGAGAGTAAAGTCATGGCGCCCTTCAGGAGTTCAAGTATGACAGACTGTTATGTGCCTCCTCCTGTCGCCCCATGCAGTTCCTCATACAATGAAGTTCAAATTCCGAGCACAATAATAATAGAGGTGAAGCTGCTTGGTATCAGGGAGTAAGGGCAGAATGCTCACCATTTGGACAGCCATCTCTTTAAAGAAAAGAAATCCAGGGTTCTCTCTTGATCCCTTTCTGCAGAAGGGAAACATAAGAATACTCACCTGGAAAAGACCTGTAGTTGAACTGGACCATGTTGGCCCTATGGCCTCAAAACTGTAAGTGCTTCAACTCTGAGGAATGCATTCTTGTTCTCAGATGCCCTGTCCATAGGATTTTTAAAATATGTTTCAGACTAGGGACCTGCACATTATCTTTTCTTCTACATTTCATTTGTTGTAGACAAAAGTCTAAGTCCTGTCAAAACTGCAGGGAAGTGCAACAAGCCTCTTGTTTAAAGAAAGTGTCAAGAACTTTGTGAAAATATTTGCAAACATAGCATAAGCTTGCTCACAATTCCAATCATATGCTTGTTCGAATGAAGTAAATTGTCAGAAAAAGAGAGCTACGGCAATGATCAAAGCAACTCTTTCCCTAGATCATGAACACCTGTACTAAAGCTTTTGCAACCAGCAACAGCAGGTGATACATGCTTACCATGTAATCCAACTCACTAATAAAATAAAGCTAGGTGGTCCATATGGACCTGAGAAGGATCCTGATTTGACATAGTTTAGTTTTGAATGAGTTCATCAGGTAAATAAAAAGACAAAGTAAAAGAATAACTAGTACAGATAAGTAGGGAGCAGGTAGGTAGGTAGATAGATGATAGATACATACATACATACATACATACATACATACATACATACATATGTACATACGTACATAGTGAGATACATACATATGTTCTAGATATATTCATAGACAGATACATAGATAAACACATACTGAGATAGATGTAAAATAGAAAGATAGGTAGATAGAGATAGGGAGACAGACAGACAGACAGACAAATGAATAGAATGGGCATTTAAAACATATAATAGAAAACAACTGGAGAAGCTGGAGTAGTCTGCAATTGGGCTTTCTTTCCATAGCTGTACTTCCCATGAATAAACTTCCAGCTTCTCTTTCTCACTACAAGCACTTTTGTATCACAAGATAAACATTAGTTAATGCTGTGGGTTTTCCTTCTAGGTACTCTCAATTATTACTCTTTAGCAGTGTATCATAGATTGCCTCCAATCGCTGTGATAAAGCCCTTGACTAACAGGAACATATTGGGGAGGAGGTTTATCTACTTTACATAGCTTGAATCACAGTTCTTTTAGGGAATCTGAAGCAGGAATGCAAGGCATGAACCAGGAGGTAGGAAATACAGCAGAAACCATGGAAGAATGTTGCTTACTTGCTTGCTTCTCCAGGCTTGCTCAGTTTGCTTCCTCAGACACCTAGGACTGCCTGCTCATGGTACAGTAGGCTGGCCTTGTGGACATCAATGTCAATCAAAACTTCCCCGAAGGCTTGCCAATAGGTAATTTGACAGAGGCATTTTCCCAATTGAGGTTTCTCTGCTCAGGTAATTCTAACTTGCTTCAAATTGAAATCAAACAAACAAAATATAATCTGGACAAACTGTTCTCCTGTTCTCCATCTCAGAGTTAAGAAGTTCTAGGACCTAAGGGACACATTGAGACAAACATGCTTAAGTTTAAAATTGGGATGGGAGCAGACCTTTCTCGGTGACTTTTTAAAGTGAGCTTAAGCGAAACATAACAAATTTTTAATATAATATACACTGTGCTATTTGTTAGGCAAATGTGTAAGGATCCAAAAATACTGTACTAAGAAAACAACCCTTGAGTATTAGGCTTTCCATATCTGATCAATGTATCTGAAATTCTACAAGAATTAAACCGCACTATTATAAACAAAATCAAAGCAGCAACTGCCTCTCAGGATTGGAAGATGAGAACATATTTTGAAGTAGCTTAAAGAACTTTGGAGTTAAGATGCTATGTAATTTGCAGGAGGCATGTTACACAAGTTTCTGCACTTATCAAGATTCATAAAATATTCAATATTCATCTTAGTACATGTAGATTATACCTAAAATGTAAACAAATACTAAACATTTGATTACAATATTCATTCTCACATTTTAGATTCGAGCTGTACTGCTATCTCCAACTCACTTAGGTGTAAATAAAAACAGTGTGTGCCTATGAATGACCAAAAGGTGACAGTATTGAAAATATCTGTGATTAAACAATTACAACAAAGTTTAACAGTAAAATCTGGGTAGTTGTATTAGTTTTCTCAGGGCTGTAACCAGCCAAGGGTCAACAACTAAGGGCAGAAGGATGTATTTAGTTAAAGGGATTTTATGGTGGGGAGGCATGACAGCAGGCATCTACATGCCGCTAGGAATGTGTGACCGGGACTTTTCATCTTCTCATCTCTGTGGAGAGACAAGAAAGATGAGAAAACGCCAATACTCAGCTTGATTTTGCCTTATTACTCTTTTATTTCATCTGAGTCCCAGCCCACAGGACAATGCCTCTTACATTCATGTTAGGCCTTGCTTTTCGATTAACCCTCTCTGAAATTCCGTCACAGAAAGACAAGGAGGTGTGACTCAGATTTCTATGGTGATTCTAATTGGCTCAGGTTAACAATGAAGAATAATCATGATAGGATAAAATAGTTCCTCTTCAATATCTTTGAAAATTGTTATAATAAAATGTCAATAAATCCCATTTGAATAGTTTAGTTTGCCTGATACTTCTACCATGACAAGAACATACCCTGATTTACTTATTGGCTCAAGGAAGACGAGGGGCATCTTGTATGAACCTGACTCCTACAGCAGTTTAGAAGTCGTAAGTGCAGGACACGCCTTTAAAACCCGTTTTCTCTAGAAGAAAGAGTTAAAATGGATTACCACTCTTTTACATTTCTGGATTATGGGGTAATTTGTTTCGTGACATAATTGTGGCAAGAACAAGGCACTGGAGTCACCGTTTTTGTATAATTACTGAATAGACAAATATCCATGTAAAAGGCTTTACTTGTGTTGTACATAGAACATTAAGCTGTAACCAATGGTTTACAGGACCTTAACTGTCAAGGCAGTGGTTCCTGACCTTCCTAATGCTGTAACCCTTTAATACTGTTCCTCACGAGGTAGTGACTCCAACCTTAAAAGTATTTCCATTGTTACTTCGTAACTATAATTGTGCTACTGTTATGAATTGCCATCTGTGTTTCCCAATGATCTTAGACAACCCCCATGAAAGGATCCTTTGACTCTTCCCCAAGGGGGTTGTGACACACAGGTTGAAAATCACTGTTCAAAGACCTGTAAATTTGTGGCAAATGTGATGGTGGCCGCATAAATTTGCTGAATATAAGAAACATTTGATTTACAGCAGAATAAATTCTAGATCTTTTAAAACTTGCTTGAATTTAAAGGCAATCTATGACCAGTTTTGCGGTGTTCAGTTAAGACTAGGTAAATATCTCCTAAGATTTTTTTCACTGGAGATTTTAACCCCTTGACAACACGCTTGCTTAACTCCAAGCCAGGCAGCCTAGAACAGCAGTATTATATCCAGCTATATAAGCTTCAATGGCCAAGCTGAGTGTACACTATGGAGGATGTTCTCCAGGGATTATTAACGTGAAGGAGAAGAAAGAAAAGCACATTTCCATTCATGCATGGCAATTTATCTAAACACATTTAATTTACTCTTTAAACTTAATTTTGGACATTTTCTAAGTCGTCATGTGTGCTGCCTCCACATGCTATATAGAGCACTAGAAACAGACTATGGGCTGAGAAACAGGAATTCGTGTTAGTTTCTAATTGTCATTTCAAAGAGAGCCTCACGTGGACAATCAAAAAGGCTAGTCTGTGGTCTGTAAGCAGGACTAACCCTTCCTACATGTGGCACCCCCAAGGTATATTCATTCAAAGGCTGAAAATCAATAGTTTAGGATGGAGAGGTTCTTTCAAATCAAGTGCTCAGAACTTTCAGGGGTTGCTGTGCCCAATAACTGACACTAAACAGGGGTCATGTCTTTACTGCTACAAAAGCCTGACATTTCCAACCCAGACCTTCGTGTCAGCTGAAAGAAAAAAATAAGTCATCTCTATGTCTTATGCTTCAAATCCAGAACTGTGAATTCAAACAAGAGCTCTAGAGGAGAAGTTATCCAACTGTCAGTCCTTTTATGGGAGAAGAAATTTAACAATCTGGAGCAGAGCAAGCAGGCTCAGACCCTAGGAATATTACACGCTGAATTTTAGTGCCTTCTCTCTAAGTCTTCAGTTTCTAATATCTTCATTTCTCTCTTTTTCCCTTAGCTGCATCGTTTTGACCAGATCCATGGTCACCTGGGCATATTTTAAAAGACAGATTTAGAGAAAGCCTTTTGTTTTGCAAACTCTTCCCATGCCAAAACACCCTTGCTGTTTAGTCTTTCACTCCAACAATGCATATTAAATGTAACTATTAATTTTATTTCTAAATAATTATGTGCAGTACAAAGATAAGAACAGCTGGAAAGCATATTTTGGTGGGTCTGACGTTTATGGTCTTCAGTGATTTTGCATAAATGTCCAAGTATTTTAAAACTCTAAGGATGTGAAAGAAATAATGGAGAAAGTAACATTAAAAAGACTTCTCTAAATGAAATGCAGGGTTATTAGTAAAGCTGGGCTGTGCCAGACTCCAGTCGCTGCTTAGGAATATAAACTTTGGTGACCCCCATTCTTTGCCTGTAAGTATACTAAACAAGGGGTTGCTGGGACAATCATGTGGTCTCCAAATTCAGATGCTCTACAGCATGCCCAAAGGTTATCAAACTCTTGCTTTATACACATAAATACATGAATTCTCCCTTCTTCTAGCCATGTAAGTTGGGTTCTTGCTCAAAGATTCCTGCCAGGTTTCCACAAGTATGCAGCATGTCAGCAATGCCAGCCCTGCAGGCTGCAGTTCACGTCTTCTCTTGGAACACCAGTCGTGGGCTGTTGGTATTCAGGGTAATTTCAATTCACAAGACCAGCTCTGAAGTACTTCTATAGTTTCTGAATTTCGATTGCCGTGTTAAAAACAGGAAATAATATCTTACCAATAATGCTTTATAGCAAAATAATCTCTTAGTCCTAAATTCAAGAATGACAATGGTGAGGAGCCCAAAAGAAAGAGTATGATTAGTAAAGCTGGCCAGTGCCAGCTTTCAGTTGCTGCTTAGAAATGTAAACTTTGGTGAGCCCTACCTAACCTTTGACTGCTCTTATGAAAGACAAGAATGGATTCTCAGCCCCACATGGTGATTCATAAACATCAGTGACTCTGTTTCCATTGCATGTGATGGAAGCTTCTTATGATTCACACATATATTCAGGCAAAGCAGTCACATACATAAGATAAAAATAATTAAATAAATCTAAATTGTCAGTGAAATTGATGATAAAAAAAATCCCTTCTCAATTGATTTTATAAGCATTCAACTAAAGGTCTATGATCATTTTGGTCTTATACTTATTGAGATCATGACAAACTAACAAACCATAAAATAGAATTTCATTTAAAATGATTAATCAAAGTTATTGGAGCAAATCACTTTTTATTTGTATAACATAAGTGGTTGGTGGAATTAACCATATATATGATGTATAT
>JANHMN010000006.1:35238762-35246262 GCA_030674055.1 Rhabdomys pumilio
TGTATGTGTATGTGTATGTGTATGTGTATGTGTATATGTATATGTATATGATGTATATGTATATGTATATGCATATGCATATGCATATGCATATGCATATGCATATGTATATGTATGTATATAATATATATTCTCTGAATAATGTACTTTCCAACATCAGGCCCAACCTTCCTTTGGCTGCATGTGCACTCCTCTCTAGACAATGGTTTAAATTTTTTCCCTTTCATGACCATCAACGTTAAATGGTTTCTTTTTAAACATGATTTAAATGCATTTTGGTACAGGGTATGAATGGTCAAAGGGGGCCTTTGGAATATGCAGGAAGGTAAAATTGTATCTTTAAGTGGACCTTTAGGCACAATTTCTATCTACCACATCTCATGTCTACATATAACTGGGCATCCGCATAACTAAATTCAGTTACAGTGTGGTAAAATACATGTGCTGTTCAGCCTCGCTGTAGGGGTGGAATGACCTCGATCACAGCCAGTGAATCATGGAGGGGAATCAAGAAAGAAACAGTAATCAGGAGAAAAGACATCAGGTGAGCAAGGTGAGAACAGGCTCTCAGGAGACAGCTTCAGTGAAACAGCTCATTTTAATAGGGATGGTGGGGGAGGGACAAAGGTTATTTAAACCACTGGGAGTGAGTAGGGTCTATGGTATGAATGTACATCATTGGCCAGGGCTAACATGCTGGATATGCCTCATTTACATAAAGAGAAATTCAAGATACCTCTGAACATAACCTTATAAGGGAAGACACAGTTTAACCTGGCTACTGTGCTATGTTACCTCCTCTGGTGGGGCAAAGAGTGGGACACAGGGCTATCTATGTGCACTACGCCTCAAAGACCCAGCATAGAGCTATCTCATTCCTACTGATTTTAGGACAAGATTTCTCTGGTTTGGACATGCCTCAGACCCATTCTTGCCTCATGCTGATCCCACGGTTCTCTGATTCCATATACATGTAAAGTTTTTTTTTAAATGATAATATGGCCTCATCTATCAGTCTGAACAGAGAGCCATTCCCACTCTGCTCCTTAGTAGCCAGAGTTCTTTCCTTGAACCCCACAAAAGGAAAATGCAAACAGTTCTCTGGGTAGTAGTGTAGCCTGCTGTTTCTTTGTTAAGTATTCTGATCTTTTCTATTGCTTCTTTATTTTAAGTAAAGTTTCCTTATTACTTTTGCAAACCTGTAAGGGAATATATTTTAATTCTTTCAATAAGAGCCCAGGAATCTGATGTAACAATCAAATATGAGCTACACATTGATCATGCACGAACTGGCTTTCAATATGAGTCAAATCTGAATCCACTTAGGGTCTCTGTATGATTTCAATGTTATTAGAATGAAGCTTAAGAAAAGTATCATAATAATGAATAGTTTGGATTCTTTTCCCTTTCTGAAGATGCCTCTCCCTTTCAGCATGCTTTTCTCGGTGATGGAAAAGCTAACATACCACTCAAACCTGAAATGTTTCAGCTTCTCTCCTTAAGTCACACTGCAGTTTTATAATCATGAAATCACTCTGCCTTCTCACTAAGTTCCTGTAATAACTTTTGAAAATATTTATAAACAACTCATAACTTAAAAAAACTTATTTAATATATTCTAAGGAATGTTTTTGTTGTTTTATCTGGTAAGAAATAATGTATAATTCCATGCAGTACTAAATAAGTCCATGCCACTAACACAAAACTTTGCCTTGGCCAGACAACTTTTAGGGAGGCCATTCAATACAAATTCTTTCTCCTTTTTTACATAATAAAATAATAAAATCAAGCTTAATTCCTATGCAATACTGGGAGAATTAGTCATAAGAGAACATTCTAGCCATCTGAGCTTAATTTGTAGTCACAGAAATCAAATGTCTACTTTTTAGTAAAATTGTATGCTAAATGAATAAAAAAGAGGAATGGAAGGAGGAAGAGAGAAATGGGGGATAACGAGAGGCTGCGAGACAGAGTGGAAAAGAGAAGCTATAAACCCTCCCATGGTGTTCTGAGATGTATTAACACGGAAAGTTAAAAGTGAATCCTGTCCATCTCAGAAGCTGTAAGGAGCATCAGAAGCAAAGAAACAGCCCCATGTACAAGCTTAAAGAGCAGATGTGATGACCCCAGAAAGTTTTTTTTTTTTTCTTGTCCATTGGTGGCAGTGGTCCTGGACTTATTTTCATTGAGATCTTTGAAAATGCATTTACTTATCCCAGAATCAAATTGCTAGGTAGAGCCATTTCTAATGTCAGTGAACACAGTGTGCATGAAAAGAATTGTGACTGTAGGGATCACAGACAGCCATAGAACAGGTTGTATTACTGTGTTTTGCCTTGCCTGGCTCTTGTCTCTCCTATTGAAAGTCTCTTTTCAGGTCAAACATTCTTCACATCTGCCTAGAACACAGTTTCTAACAGGCAAAAGGTAATAAATGTACCAGTTCATAACATCCACTGTTTCCACCCTGAGCCTGGGCATCTGCAGGTGTCTGTATCTTTCTTCTGAAGACAGATCCCCCCCCCTTCCCCTTAGCATTTCTGTTTCAGAAGACTCAGAGTGGGAACAGAGTCTATTGGATTTTGTTTACCTCCCAGAGGAACTTGTTATATTACTTACAGATAAGAGTCACTGCTATAGCTTACTTATACGAGATAACTTTTTAAAAAAATGGTCAAACAGCATTCTATTTAAAAGGAAAATAAGAGTATTCAGAAGTGTTTTTCTACATGCTAAAATTTTCAACCCATCTAGAAATAGAGCAAGTAGTTTGTTCAGTCTTTATTGGCAGCGCACTAACAGTATCATGTGATGTTTTGTTAAAATGGCTACCAGGGTCATGCTGAGTTTGAATGTATTTTTTATAACTAAAACCTAATTCCAAGTTTTTCATTAATTTCTCTATGCATTTGGCATTTACTCAGTAGCTATTACATGGTAGGCATAATGGCAGACTCTGGACCACAAAAAAGATGCAAAATCAATATTTTAATCTATTCATACTTCTGTTCAAATCTATACAGCATCAAAAACAAATTCAGTTGACTCCGAAGTATTGACTAAAGCATTTTTATTCAAATTACCAGTCAGAATCTTTTGATTAAAATCTATGATCACTGGTACTTTGAAGTCCCTACAAAGTTTGTCAATTTGAGCTAGGTCATAGCTAGTTGACTGCTAAACCATGGCAACACATCATCACAGTAATGAGGGTTTCTATTCTTCTCCCAGAGACAACTTTTATAGGGTCATTATGTAGGAAACTCAGAGATTAAAACAGAGCTACAGACAACCTTCATAACTATGCTAACCAAAACTAGAAATGCAACTTTAAGCACACATTGCCTGATATGCAATTTCAAGCTAAAACTGGTTTGATTTATTCTTTTTAATTAAATTTTTATTTGTCAATTAAGACATTGTTTTATTTGTTTGTTTTAATCTTTCTTAAATGAATAATCAAAAGAGCTGGACGTTGGGAACAGAACAGGTGTTCTTCAGGAAGATACATGTAGCTGAGACCGAGTATGCCCCTAGTATGTATGAGGCTCCAGATTCCACCCACAAAATAAAACCACAAGGAAACAAAATGGAAAATTAAGAAGACAAAGCAATAACAAAAAGAAGTACTCCTCAAAGGTTAGGCACTTTATTCTTTGTCCCATCTTCCACATCTAACAGGTGTTTGAATAAAGTTCAGCTTATGAATGAAAAGCAAAGCAATTATACTCTGAAGGAATTTTTGCACATTTTTGACACTAATATTTCTTGGTTTTTCTTGCTATCACAAAACCTTCCCATAAAAATTGATATTCTGAAAACATTTGCTTACTTTAATAATTTCAAAAATGTTTAAACTTTGAGAAAATCAAATGTTCTTTTGTTGATAATCTGTAACTTTACAATCTCAGTAAAACTGTTGAATTTTATGGTGATATTAATTCTTCTCACTAGCCAGTTGCTATGATTTGTTCAAAGCAAGAGGTTCTGTTAAAAATTAATGTGCAAAATTGCATTTTACAACCACAAAAACCTAATGTTTTTAAATCTCTCGATTGCATCATTTACAGAAAATTCAATAGTATATTCATTCCCACTTCAAATATTTACAACAGTAGGCTTTGCAAATTTAGCAGATTTTAGTGCTCAAAAGGGAGTAAATGTTTGAGAACAAGAGATTTTAGCTGTAATGGTGTGCTACTACCAAGTTGCTAAGCAGCTGGCTCTGGGCCCAAAAATTCCTCCAAAATAAAAGTCCAAGTATGACAAACATGCCCACTAACCATGGAAAGATACTGAACTCTTTAAATCTATTTGATTTCAATAAATTTAAACTTAAATAGCCAGAGCTGTCACCTATTAAACTTCATTTTTAGAATTCCATGTTGTATAATATTAGGTGGCAGTAGGTTGCTATTATATTTTTAATATACTGTATTTGCACCCTTTAAAATTGAGGTGTGTGTGTGTGTGTGTGTGTGTGTGTGTGTGTGTGTGTGTGTGAAGTGTGTGTGCTAGTGCTCATACTATAGCATTAATAATGAGGTCATAGAGCAGTGTTCTCGTCTTCCACATTTATGTGAGTTCCAAGGAAGCAACTCAGGTCACTAGGTTTATATGACAAAGAGATGTCTTGCCACCATGTGTTGTTTTCAACATTCCTTTATATCATTTTTTGGAGAATATATTGGGTGAATTAATTTTATCTCATTTGCTTCTAAGGTAGAGATTCTTTTCTAAAATTTGTAGGGTGTTTTTTATCTGTGAATCCTAGGTAGGGTCTTCTGCATCTTCTTAGTAAGTAACCAGTCCATAAAGGTCATAGTGAGAGATGGGAGGGTGTGTATGGAGATTTCTTTGAATTCTGGCTTTTGGAGTCAGGAAAGAGCAGGTTGAGGAAAGTAAACCTCAAAGGTCTGACTCAAGGTGTGAAAGTATTTGGAATCACTGTCAATATAGAGAATGGCAAAGATAAAAGTGCCAGGGTGTAAGAACGTCATGCCGTATGAGGACTGGATAATCAATAAAATAAGGAAATAAGGTTGTGCCTAGGCCAAGGCTGAATGTATCACAGTTAGGTAGTATATTTACCTGATAAAGAGATAAAGTAAATACTTAAAAGATGAAATAGGAAATGATATCATTAGTCATTTTAACACAATGACAAGGTCAGTGGGAAATGTTATAAAATTAGGAAAT
Organism: Rhabdomys pumilio; assembly: GCA_030674055.1. Classification (NCBI taxonomy): domain Eukaryota; kingdom Metazoa; phylum Chordata; class Mammalia; order Rodentia; family Muridae; genus Rhabdomys; species Rhabdomys pumilio. Next base: position 35,243,962 of record JANHMN010000006.1, read on the forward strand.
AAATGGGAAAAATCAGGAAACCTTTAATACAGTAACCATAGATGTAATTCAAAATAAAACATGTTATGTATGTTGTCATATATATAACTGGTAATGTAAGAAAATAGACTATGTTAAGAGACAACAATGATTGAGAATCAGGGTCACTGACTTGGGAACTTTAAAAGGTTGACTTTTGCAATGTATGAGATGTATTTCATAAAACTGCAAAACAATGTGATACAAGCAAGTCAAAAAATAAATCTATAAAAGGACAGAGAAGGGGAGAGCAAATGAGGAGACACCATGGTGATGGCCTTGGGGAATTGAAGTAAGGATGAACAAGTCTCTCTAGAAGTAAATGTTTGAAAACAGAGAGCACACTATGTCAAAGCATCCCAGACAATAATGAGAGGGAATTTTAGGTTATTTGTCTGAGTTTTTAATTCGCTGTCTCATTTACAGAATCACTGGGCTTCAGTATGTGTGTCATGTCTCAGCAATTTTTTACTATCAATGTCTATTCCTTGAAGAAATTAAAAAAGATCTGAAGCTTTTATCCAAGCTTGGGCTAGGTCAAAATACTCTGGCGGAGCTGGAAACATGAACAAAGGGGATGCGGGAGCACAGATCTCTAGGGAGATCTATGGATCTTGCAGAAGCCATAGAATCTGTGAGAGTCACAATGAAATTAGTGAGTTGTAAAGTCAGACTCAGATAATACATCTGATGTGAATAAAATAAATAGAACTCAAACTGAGAGAAATGTGTTCAAGAAGGGAATAACACTGGAAAGTCTGAAAATTTAGAACAAAATGGAAGTACCTAAAAAGGACCTACACATTTCTGAAAATATGTGATTTGTGGCCTAGATGGCAGAATAAGGGACATCATCCTTTGTTACTTCCGACCTAAAGAATCCTTCTGAGGTATTCATAATTCAGGCATATGGATTAAGAACTTCGGTGTGTGAAGTGCTTCAGATGGGAGAAAGTTTGGATAATATGTGAATTACATAAGCTTACTATTTTCACCAAATTGAAACATTCCATTTATTAGGTCTACATTCCTGGACACCTCTCAAATCTCTCCATCCCAGAAACTTTTGTCGACTGATGCCAGTAATCTATATTAATTAAATAACAACTCACTTTGTGCACCCTCAATCTTTGTGATGTCATGTAGATTGAGTGTCCTCATATGGCATAAGCTGCAGGAACAAAAGCCAAGCACACTGATTTGGAGCCAAGAGCTGGACAATTGGGAACCTTTGAACACTTGTAAGAAATCAATGTCCCCGATCAATTGCTCATTAGCTATGTTCTCATTTCAGGAGTCAAGTGTGAATGGTTGATAAGTAGAACCAAGCTAGCCTGTACAAGTCTGTAGACAGGGATAGAGATCCTATGTAGAGTTGGAAGACCCACAAACCATCATGTTAATCATGGTCTCGACAACCTAGAAACTCCCAATGAGTGAAAATCTCTTAGTGAATCATGAAGGACGCCCAGAGACAGGCAGCCACAGGCAGACCCCCTGTGGATGAGCACTACAGAAGAACCACAGCAATCTAAAACTGTGGAAGCTCAATATCCTGTTCCAAATGATGCTCTGTATGAATTTAGGAAGCCCTTCACAGAATGCAAAAAAAAATGAGATGAGCAACCTGAGGAATCCTCCATCTCTACCCATCATCAAAATATAACCTGAGTTCCAGGGAGCTAGAAACCCACACTAGTGCCCTTCTCTATAGAGAACAGTGGTGACCTAAGAACCAGTATAGACACACCCCAAAAAATCAACTCTCTAGTTTCATTAAAACGTATAAAGAAATATAAACACTTTGAAGGTGACTGGCTCTGCTTTCTTAATGCACATTCTTTCACTGAAATACACAGCAGTACGATAACTATTTTTGTCTTTAATAGTGACTAGTTGATGCACTGAGGAGGTAAGAAGTCAGTCTCTAACCGTAAAGCCATGATAAGGAAATGAAAGCAGACATTTCTGTGACTCAACGGCACACACTGCATGCATGATTAAACTGTAGCACCAAGCCTCATAAGTCTACATTATTATTAGGTATTAATCAGAATATTTTGATAAGTTTGAGATAGAAGTACTAACTAACCCATTTGATGTTTGTTAAGTGTTTCAGATGACTACTGATACCCAGTAAATTGATTTAATTAAAGTAATAATTGTTGACAAAAACAAAGACCAATGTAGACAAGATTCCCATAAGCTTGACTCAGTATGTGCTCCTCATTTTCTCTTCCAAATCTTCTAAGTACTGAAATGTCACAATAAACTGTAGGGAGA
>JANHMN010000006.1:35251262-35267254 GCA_030674055.1 Rhabdomys pumilio
ATGAGGATGCTTCAATTCCACTTGGGAGGGAGAAGAAAATAATCCCAATTGGCAGAGAATGAGGGACCTGAGTGGGGGAAGAAATGGGAGCGGGAAATGGGAAAATGATCAGGTATGGGGGGAGACAGGAGAGAAACCCAGAAGGCCAGCAGAATGAAAGGAAATATGCAACTTCATAGAAGGTGGGAGGTGGGGGGACCCTCTAGAAAGTATCAGAGACTTGGGAGGTGAGAAACTCTCAGGACTCAAAGAGAGGGACCTTAGATGAAATGCCCAACAGTGAGGAGAGGGAACTTGTAGAGTTCCTCTCCAATAGAAAAACAGGGCATCAAGTAGAGAGACGGAGTTGCCATCCCACAGCCAAAAATTCTGACCCAGAATTGTCCCTGTCTGAAAGAACTGCAGAGACAAAAACAGAGAAGAGACTAAGGGAAAGGATGTCCAGTGACCAGCCCAACTTGGGATCCATCTCAAAGGGATACTCCAAGCCCAGACACTATTACTGATACTATGGTGTACTTACAGACAGGAGCATAGCATGACTGTCCACTGACAGGCCCAACAAGCAGCTGACTGAGATAAATGCAGATAATTACACCCAACCATTGAACTGAAGTTGGGGACCCCTATGGTTGAATTAAAGAAAGGCTGGAAGAAGCTGAAGAGGAAGGAGAACCCATAAGAAGCCCAGCAGTCTCAACTAATCTGGACTCCTGATATCCCTCAGATACTGAGCCACAAACCAGGCACCATACATAGATGATCTGAGGTCCCCTGACACATATATAGCAGAGGACTGCCTGGTCTGGCCTCAGTGGGAGAAAATGCTCACCCTAGAGAGACTTGAGGCCCCAGGGCGTGGGGAGGCCTCGTAGGGGCAGGAAGCATTCTCTTGGAGAAAAGGGGGAGGAGGAATGGGATAAGGAACTGTGGAAAGGGTGGCTGGGAGAGAGGCAATGGCTGGATTGTAAAAAGAATAAAAGTAATAATAATAACAGTAAAAAATAGAAAAAAACAAAAACGGATATTGGCCCTCTCTCTCAGATATAAGCTTGGTGAAGATCCTTTCCCAATCTCTAGGCTGCTGATTTGTCCTATTGACTGTGTCCTTTGCCTTACAGAAGCTTTGCAATTTCATTAAGTTTTATTTGTCAATTGTTGGTCTTAGAGCCTGAACTACGGGAATTCTATTCAAGAAATTGTCTCCTGCGCCAATGTGTTCAAGACCCCAACACAAAAGTGAATACACTAAGTCTCATAGAGTAGAAAGTGGAGAATACCCTTTAACATATTTGTCACGCTTGATTGTGTGTGGGTGAAAGCCTAAACGCAGCAGTGTTTACGTTCAACTATAATAATTATGTCTAACACTTCTTTCAGTGTATAACTGCTGAGAATAGATTTTCTCAATCTTTCTTTTTCTGAAGGTGTTTTATTTTTAAAAAAATTTTCAAAGGCTAATTTTACTGAAGTAGAACATAGCTGCAGGTTGACTTTCTCCCAGATTGTTAGTGATATTGTTCAGCTGTTTTCTGGCTTGTACGGCTTTGATGACAAATTCATAATCATCACTCTACGCTCTCAGTTATATGTAATGTGGGTTTTGTTCCACTAGCTGCCTTCAAGTTTTTTCCAAGTTACTGTTTTCAGTAATTTGATTACAATCTGCCTTTGGCTTTCTCTGGGCTTATTTTGCTTCGATTTGTTTAGCTTAATTATTTATGTAACATTTAGAATAATTTCATCAATTCTTTTATGATTATGATTCTCTTCCTCTCATTCTGAAATTCTAATTCTATTGCATTTTTTGCCTCCTTCATGTGACTATTTCTGAGGTGTTGAGTTTCTTAGCTTAAAGCCACCAAGTGAGTTTTTTCATTTTAAATATTGCATTTTTATTCCCCAGACATTCTACTGCAATGTTCTACTGAGTTATTATTTCTCTTCTCATTTTGTCCGTGATTTTTCTTAAATATTGATACCTAATATTGACAGATGATTTCTCTGTCATCCCTCCAGAACGATCTCCTCTATTGGTTAATTTCTCTCTTAGTTAGTGGGCACATTTTCCTGCTTCTCCACATATCATGGAATTTTTATAGATAATAAGAACTGAGAAGATTATGGTATCTGTGTTCATAGCTTGTCGTCTTCTTCTTAACAGTGCTGTGCCTTCTACTGGCACTCAATAGGTAAGGAATGTTTTCATTGCTTGTTTTGGGCTGTAGGTAAAGTATGTAAGGGCCAATGGAGCATAATGATAAGGGAAGCCATGTGTCTGAGGAGATTCCTGTTACCCTGGTATTAAACAAATTTTCCCTGAGGTCTCTGCACCCTAGCTACATGAAATGATAAAACATCCTTTTCTTTGAGACCAGTCTCAGAAATGTTTAAACTTACACCTTTGCAAGTATGCAGTCTTGCATGACTACATGAAGTTTCAACCTGGAATCATGAAACTTAATATTATCAAATGTTTTCTCTCTTCTTCATTATTTTGTCTTCCCCTTCAGCCTTCTCTAATCAAACCGTCTCTTGTCAACTATCTGGTAATAGCTAGCTTATGATGTTATTTCACTGGTTTGCTGGTTGTTTATAAAGACAAGTCTTAATGATATTTTAACCTGGCTGGAAGTAGCTGTGACAGAGAGCCATTGTTTTGCATATGAAAAATACGGAAGTTTGAGGAATCCAGAGGGAAAAAATGCTATGATTTTATAAAACAGTGAATTATAAGGATAAGTTTTAAAAAGTTTATCTGATAAAGAAGTCATCAGAGTCTAGAAAAGGTGAAAGAAAGTACAGCAGATAACAAATGTTTATTAGGCACAGGGCTACAGCTGGCTTGGAAAATTAACATTCCATAGTCCCTGGAGCAAACTGAGGCTATTTGGCAGCATGTAATTAATTGTGTTCCAAAACACCTTGTTTAAAGGCTTTTCAGTGGTTGCAGAGTAAAGAAATGGCAAATGTCTGAGGTAATGGACAGACCAATTATCCTGACCTGACCTTTGCACATGTTAAGCACGGTACACGTGAATGAAAATAACTCACTGTACACTCAAAATATGCCAGGCAAAATTGAAAAATACCTTGAAAGGATGACATATCAACAATGTGATATGATCAAAAGATTCTCTATCCTACTAACTGCTTACAATTAGAAAAACCAAGTTAATATATGGATCTACAGAATAAAGAAAACACTGCAGAGTTCTTATGTTTGCTTTTGAAATATGATGCTCTGCCTTGTAGTTTAGAAATCTGGGCTTTAATCAATTCTGTTTCAAAATCTAGAAACAAAGTTCATTTTACCACAAAGAAAGACAAGTTGGAATTCCTCTTGTGAGAAGTATATTGAGTCTATATAATACATGTCCAAAAATGTTCATATAATCAGTTTATAAGAACATGGACAGCATGCTCACCCCCAGCCCAAGCAAGAGCTGGGATAAATTATGTGGATATGATTTAAGGAACAAGGTCGACACCATGGCTATTTATCTGAAGCAGTTGAGTGTTCTTGCTCTGCTGCAAGTTCTGTTTGGGAAAATAAAAACACTCAGTGGCTGCTCTGGAAAGAAGATCAGAGAAGGAAGTAGGAATGTGCAGACCTTCAGTCTTTCTAAATGAGTGTCATTAGGACCACAAGCATGAAAGTTTATGTTCTGCAAATGCTTGCATCTTTTAAAATAGTCTCTGCAGGCTAGCTAGCTGTCTGAACACATAAGATTTTTTTTCAAATAAAATAAAGCCCCATCCACTTTCACGTTGATAACTTATTTTCCTAGATATTTGTTGCAAAGTATTTTTGCAATGATTTCTCATTTTACCTGTTCTTATCTTTAAATTATTAATATTCTTCTAAAATGGTTAATGCTTCCTAGACTCATAATAGAACTCTTTGTGTGGCTATTCTCTTCTCATATTTCAAAAATGCATTAAAATTTAATTCTACATTTTCCAGGTCATTGTTCAAGATGACAAGCCACTAAACACAGTTTTTATTTATTTGTATTGTAGAACTTAATCTAGCTTTCCATTGTGAACATGAAAAAAAAAATAAGGGACAAAAACTTACTTTTCTATTTCCCTAAGAAATATAATTTTCTGTGTAACTAACTGTATTCAAGTAAAATCAGTATTATTTCTCTTAAACAAACCAACGGAATAGGCATACATTATTCCTCAATAGTCAACTTTAACCTTCAAACAACTTTCCATTTTCTAAACATTAAATATAAATTAGTCATAGTTTGGAATGTGCATGACTCTGACCCTTATGGCCAAGACACAGCATGAAGCTATTAGAAGACAGTGACCATTCTGCATTTGACTGTGGCCTTGGAAACAGTTCAGAAAACATCAGATGCTGTCACCCAAAGGTGTTAAGAGGAACTCCATTCCACAGCTGTCGTTAGAAACATGGATCCATCTTTCCTAGGATGAGTACCTGCAACATGTAAAAGTGGCAAGACCAAAATGAAGATGAGAGCAGAGAAGAGAGACACAAGGACATCCTTGATTGGAAACTGGATGGGTTACAACTGGGAAGGTAATTACAGAAGAGAGAGAATTCCAGCTACCAGACCAGAAGTGCAAATTAAACTTGGAACTCAAGTATACAGCTGAAATAAAAAGTATCTTCATGCTGAATCCTCCTATGGAGCTTAAGAAAGGAGATAGAACAGCCTCCACAGGAGATTAAAATTACATCCAGAAAAACTTTAATTCCCCTGCCACCGGGCCCATAAATGTATCTCAATTCAGCCTGTTTCCTTTGTCACTTACTATTATATCTACCCTGTGTTAAAATATATAAAACCCATTAGATATCTAGGTATAGTGAGCTGCAAAGGGGAATTACTCTAAAATCTGAGAGCCCATTCATTCTCACAGTGTTTCTCTGTGGGTCAGCCTGTGTGACATAGGGGCATGCTCTACTTGCATAGTCACTGCTAGAAGACAGAGTCATACTGCACACAGAGTGAATTTTCCAAGGAATAATTATAGGATTCAAAAATAATACTAGTGTTCACACATGTGTCTACAATGTGTCACATTTAAGGACAGAAGATGCATTTTTACTATGACTTTAATACTTTCAGCTACTTTAAAAATAGGTGGTGTTCCTAACTTAAAACTAGCAAATAGAGACTAGGAAAATCAAGAGACCTGTCAATAATCCCCAAACCAACAAAATTAGACAGCAGACCCAAATCTTACGTTTAAAGTTCAAAGTGAATAATAATAAAACATTTATTATTACATATCTGTGTGTGTGTGTGTGTGTGTGTGTGTGTGTGTGTGTGTGTGTGTGTTGGGGATGTCACAGTGCACATATGAAGGGCAGAGGAAAACTTACAGAAGTCAATTATTTTCTTCCTCCTTTTAGACCACAGAGATGGAATTCAGGTTGTCAGGCTTGGCAGCAGACCTCTTTACCTACCACCATATGACTGGCCCTGGGGTTAATAATCTTAACCTTTATATTACCCAATCCTTTACAATAAATGAGTGATTGAATGAATGAGTAATACCTACAGCATATCAAATGTTCATACACTGGCATGTATCTCACATGATTGATTTAAATGAGTTTCAGATCCAAGTAATTATGCCTTGGATATAAATGCTATAACAATATATATTGCTTATCAAATACTCAAAAGCATTTAAAACGCTAAGCTACAAATGCCTCCGCTCTGAAATTGCAGCATCTTTTCAGCCTCAACTCCAACACAAAAATCAACATATATAACATTGAGCTGGATATGGAGCATCAGACCTGTACTCACATCACTTGAGAAAACAAAGAAAAAAAAACTGCTGTGCTCAGCGTCAGCCTGCACTATTTGGTGGCTTATGACAGCCTCGGCTCCAGTGACACCTTGTCTCTAAACAAAAATCAGCATCAGCATCATCACAACAACAATAGCAATAACAACAGCCACAGCAATAGGACTGAGCTCAAAGGTCAGCACATGAGACCATAGGACATCCACATAAACACACTCAAAACCATTCTTTCTTCTACATGGAAGCCCTCTGTCTCTTTCTCAGGTGAATGTTCATCACATTAAACTCTGTCTCTGAAATGTATGGCCATGCTGTTATGGAAGCCAGAGGGGAGTTACTTTCACATCAATCGCTCTCTGTATTGATTTGGAAATGAAAAACAAATGGGAACAAACTGTAGATGCTGTATTTCATTCTGAGATGTGTCATTTCTCCAGATAAAGTGTTCAAATGGGAGTAGAACAGAAAGAGTCGTCGTAACGTGGCACATTAATGATTACAACAAACTCACAAGCCGTTTATCACACAGATGTCAGAAGCCCAATAATGGAATAAAATAATCAAATTTAAATCTCCAGAACTTTCTTTTTACTATCTAAGGATAAGATAAAACTATACCACTTAATCTATTGTATAAACTTGAGACAAATAAAGATGTATCACTGCACAGTGAACACTGGCTGACATGTAGTAAGTCTAGAAAATGATTTTGCTACACACAGATAAGGTGATTGCAATGGAATCAAAACAGGGTTGGGGATATATATATATATATGTATGTATATGTATATGTATGTGTATGTGTATGTGTATGTGTATGTGTATGTGTATGTGTATGTGTATGTATATGTATATGTATATGTATATGTATATGATGTATATGTATATGTATATGTATATGTATATGTATATGTATATGTATATGTATATGTATATGTATATGTATATGTATATGTATATGTATATGTATATGTATATGATGTATGTGTATGTGTATGTGTATGTGTATGTGTATGTGTATGTGTATGTGTATGTGTATGTGTATGTCTATGTGTATGTGTATATGTATAAATAGCTGCTATGCAATCATAAGGATGTGAATTCAAAGAGATCTTTAGAGAACACATAAAGTCCAAATACAGTCACATACAGTCACATATATCTGCAACCCCAGCATTGCGGAGAAGGAGACAGAGACAGAAGGAGTCTTGGAGCCTACTGGTCAGCCAGTCTAGTCTACAGATAACTCCAAATATAGTGAAGAGATCCTGTTTGAAAAACACAAGATGAGGAGTGACTGAAAAAGACATCTGAAGTCAATCTCTGACCCATATACACATTACCAAGTGTATATGCAATACCTCATGCATGTGCACGCACACACACACACACACACACACAAACACACACACTGCATAATAAAAGCAATACACAACCTATACATGCATTCAAAGCAAAGAAACCACACAGAATTCAGAAACCAAAATAATTAAAAATTAAAAACAAGAGAAAGTAAAGGCTGTGATGGTCACTGCTCTGTGTTCTGTTAACTTGACACAAATAGAGCCACTTGAGAAGAGAAAATCTTACTGGAGAAAATGACTCCATTAAATGGACCCACAATAAAGCCTGTGGGAAATTTTCTTTCTTAATGAATGATGTAGGAAACTCCAGATTCACCCCCTGGGAAGGTAGTTCTGTGTTTTATAAAGAAGCAAATTTAGCAGAGGATGGGAGAAAGCAAGTATGCAGCATTCCTCCACTGCCTCTGCTTCAGTTCCTGCCTCTAGGTTCATGTCTTCGCTTTCCTTGATGATAGACTGCAAGTGTAGGCCAAAGAACCTCTTTCCTCTTCAAATTGGTCATGATCAGTGTTTATCACAGCAACAGGAAGCAAACTAAGGCAGAAGCAAAAACATCTCATTAAACTCTTTATTTTTCTTTCTCATCAAAATAAAAAACAAAGGTAATTGTTGATGAAGAGAAGTGTACAGAGTATGTATGTATATATGTATATAATATTGAGAGATAGATGTACATTTAATTAATAAGTAAATAGAAAAATGCTAGACAATAGAGATATTTTATAGACAGGCAATAGATAAATAGAAGATTAGATAGATAGATAGATAGATAGATAGATAGATAGATAGATAGATAGACAGATAGATAGATATAGATAGATGATAGATAGATAGATATAGATAGATAGATAGATAGATAGATAGATTGATAGATATAGATAGATGATAGATAGATAGATAGATAGATAGATAGATAGATAGATAGATAGACAGATAGATATAGATAGATGATAGATAGATAGATAGATAGATAGATAGATAGATAGATAGATAGACAGACAGATAGGCAAAACAAATGTAGAAAGTTATCTATACAGAGAGCTGGTGACTCTGATTAAAGATATCAAGAGCCTCTTGTCTTATCTTTTCAACCTTTCTGGAAGGGCAAAATAACTTTTAAGTTTGCAAGCATATTTATTTAAATTATAAAACACATTGAAGAAAAACACCCGACAAGCATTTGTGAAAATAAGAAACTAAAAATACCTCCTAGAGGGATTATTTTCCAAAATATATTTTTAAAATGAAACAAAGAGTAAACAAATAAAACACCAGATAATGTTCCAGTAAAAACAACTGTGCATCAACGTGCAGGAATAATGGAAGCAAGATGGAGCAGTGGGTACTCCTCAGAAGAGCATGTTCAGGACGTTTGTCTCATTTATCACAAATTTTAAAATAGTAAGTATAATCACAATAGAGACAAAACAGACACACATAAAGCAAACTCATTATGAAGATTAATTTGTATGAAGTTCATAAGGCTTAAAGAAAGATTACCCTCTGCTTTAAAAAAAAATGTTTCATTGTACAGCTGGGATTCTGTGGGGTAAATGGTGTCACCTCAGGTCAAACTCAAGATCTGCAGAGTATATACGGCACATTGGAACAAACAGGAGCGTATTGAAAACAGATGTCAAAGCAGAGTTGTTTCAGAGAAGGAATAGTCATCATTTGGAGTACGTGGACAAGGGGGAAAAATACACTGGCTCCTGAGGTTGTTGCGGAAACCAGGGCTGATGTTACAGCAGATGCTTCTTGCATTCAGTCTGCATACAGATGCTAAAGGATCTGTCTTTGCTGAAATGATCAAAGATTCTCTAGGCTGTATTTTATCTCAAGTAAAGTAAGACCCTGATACTACACAAAGTGTTCCCTGGAATGTGAGGCACTGAGTGTGACAGCAGAGTGACACGGTGCCCAGAAACTTAACTTTTTGCCTCTATTTTTTTTAACTTGCTTTCCAATTGTGGAAAAATAAGAACTTTCTCCTCATATCTACAAAAACAAAAAAAAAAAAAAAAAAAAAGTAAACACCAATGAGGCAGAAAATGGGCACCAAGTCTTCCACTTTGTAATAATCATCTTCCATTGAATTTCTTCTTTTCTTTCTTATTTTTGGGTGAGGTGGGGGGACTAGGAATTGAACAAAGAGCCTCATGCATGTTAGAAAAGTATGGTACCCAAGACCTTCCCAAAAAGTTTACCAACTGAGAAACAATTATTCTAACACGTAAACTTACAGGAGTCATTCTCATTCAAACCATCATAATTGGAAAACTGAGATTTGGGTTGTTGTGGTTGTTATTGTTTACTTAGAAATTCTGCCAGATCCTAGAAAAGTCAAATCTCCTAAATATTAAAAAACATTAAATAAACTTACACATAAAAAATGAACTTGAACATGGATATCCTCCATCAAAACTACCTGATTTTACTGGAACAACTTTAGTATTTCAGACCAGATCTTGCAGATCTACAATAAAGTATGAGTCTATAAAGATGGTGCAATGGTACAAGTGCTTGCCACAAAAGCCTGTCAACCTCAGTTTGATCCCAGGAGCACATAGAACAGAGAAAAGTGAAAACCAACTACTGACACTATCCTCTGACCTCCACACTTACTCTGTGGCACGAGCACACCGACACATGCACACCAACACTCACACACACAACCACACACACGTGCTCATCCACACACATCCAAAAGACTATGCCATTGTTTGATCTTAAATAAATAAAGACAATTTCAATCTTTTTACTGATGCTTTTGAAGGTAGAGCCTTCCTATGGATCCTAGGTTGGCCCATAACTCACCTCTTACTTCATTCTCCCCAGCACTTGAATGACAGATAAATGCCACCATGTCCATTAGTGAACCAATTCTTTTTAAACATACCTTTATTTGTACATATGGATATGTATGCCATAGTATGCATGTGCAAGTCAACAGATCAATAGTTCTCTCCTTCTATCTTATGGTTCCATGGGATCAAACATAGTCATAAGGCTTGGCAACAACTCTTTTTATCTAACTCACTGGTGCTGGTAAACCAATTTTATTTTTTTTACAAAAGAATCATTTATTTTTATTCTGCATGACTTATTACAATCTCAATTTTAAACTGATCAGCAACTCTTCTTCACAGGGTGACCATGAGCATGAAACAGGATGGCTTACTTAATGCTGAGGGCAGCGTGCAGAGCCAGCCCTCCATGAGCACCACTCTCTCGTTGTTCCTTAACCCCGAGCCAGACACTGAGATAAAATGATAAACGAGCATAACCCCGTGCTACATATTTATGTGAGCTCTGCTATTTGGAACTGGGTTTTTTTTTTCATCCAGAGAAGCCTTGAAAAATGTCACTGGGCTTATCTTGTGAAAAGAGAGAAATTTTTCAACCATGAACAAGGCTTAGATACCATTCCCTGAGAACTGCGTGGGAGTATAATAATTCCCTGAGTTATCATACTAAAAAAGGAAAGCAAAAATGCTTTTCAGATTTGGGAAAGACTTCATCAAATGAGGATGAGAGCACAGGGGAGGATAAGCCTGCGGAGATAGCAGAGCAGCCATTGAATCCAGCCTGTCATCCTCCCTACTTGGTCCTTACCCAAAGTCTAAACTTCATCCTCTTTTCTTCTCCCATGCCACAAACACCAGAGAAAAATTCATGAAAAACCTGCAGCCTCAGACTGAGGAAGAGAACATGATGCCATTTTGGCTTTGCAATAATAAATCATTTCTTGAGTGATGTTCACATTTGAGACATTGTAGGGATGAAACTTTTCCAGATATAACTAAATCCTACAGCTTAAGAGGTGCTGGACATTATTTGATACATGTAAGCATGAATCTTCTCTGAAAATGGAAAATCATCACCCCCCCCCCAAAAGAATAAAGCCAATAAAGCAAAGACCACATTAAAAAACAGATTTCTATCTCAGTTAACGCAAGATTTCGGATATGAATAGACTGCTAAAATAACAAATTGTTTGGCCTGGAGTCTCTAGCTGTATATTTTCCTTGACTAATCTGTTTTAATGAAACCCTCACTCCCGCAATAATAGCAAGACATAACAACTTCTTGGAAATCCTCCCCCTATTGTCTCAAGCAAGACTCCAGAACAACTGAAATGAAATCTCTAACTGTAAGCAGAAAACTAAGCTGTCCCAACATGCCCTGGGTTATCATCCTGTTTCTCACAAACCAGCTCCTGAATTAGGCCACATCATTTAAAAGAAAGAAAGAAAGAAAGAAAGAAGGAAAGAAAGAAAGAAAGAAAGAAAGAAAGAAAGAAAGAAAGAAAGAAAGGAAGAAGAGAAAAGACACACAGATTTGTCTGCAAGATGAACAGATGAGCCCCTGATGAAAGCCAAGCCCAGTAAAAATAAGTCAAGCCAAACGAGAGAACTGAACTGTTGTAAGGTTGAACCAGATGTTTGTGTAGACCCAGCCCAGTCATGTGACATGATTTATAAAGCAGCTTATAGGAAACAGATGCCCAAATTTTGTCCTCATGTCTTCTGACCTCTGCTTAGATTGATGAATACAGTTAAAATTTTTCTCTTATGTTTTTATTTCTTAACTTTTCATATAAGTGTATATTTTATATTTAGCACCTATGCTTTCCCTCCCAGCCTTCCTCCCTCAGTCTCCTCCCTCCCATTAGTCATATATATATATATATATATCACAAATAAACGTGTGTGTTGATAGGTGTGCAGGTGCACATAAATATGCAAATTGCAAGTACATGTATATGGAAATATATGTGGAGTCCAGGAGATACCCTCAGCTGTTGTTCCTAAAGTACCATCTACCTTTTTCTTTAAGATAGTGTCTCTCTTAAAAATTAGCTTGGAATTCACCAGGTAGGCTAGGCTGGTTGGGCAGGACCCCAGGGATCCCAGGGATCCCAGGCACCCCTTGTCTCTACACCTTTGTGCTAGACTTATAAGCATATAACATCAAGCCTACTCTCTGTGTTTTAAGCTTGTGTTCTGAGGTACTGAACTCAGATCCTCATGCTTGCAAGGCAAGCATTTTATTAACTAAGTTATCACCCTAGCCCAATATTTCCCTTTGCTGAGGCTTCTTGTTGTTATTGTTGTTTCTAAGTCAAAATTATATACTTATGATGAAATGTTTGGAGATGCTCAGCTTACTAGAAATAGCCAGACTTGACATTTCTTGCTTTTAGTTTCGAGATCTCTCATGCTTCTACTTGACTATGGAGAAAAAAATTATGTTTTGAAGCACTTCCAGAAGCAATCATGGGATGTGGAGATGACTTCTAAATGACTCACAGTTGCAAAACATACTAGAGAAGGAGAGATGAGGAAACCATCATTGACTTGACATACATTTTTCTGAGTCTAGAATGGTTTATCCTCATTCCTTCCCTGGTGCTCAGGAAAATGCCAACTCTCTCTTTGCTCAGCATGTGGGGGACTTTCTGATTAATTTTTACAGCCCTTTCTGTATAGCCACTCTTTCTTACACCAACAATCATAGCAACAGATTACTTAATTCCCAACCAAAGAACACCCTAGCCTGTGCAGCCCTTCTTGAAAAGGGAAACTTTCATGGGGGAGATCAGGTCCCCTTGTTTCTAAACCCCTGCCTAGCCAGCTTCTGGAAGAGAACTGGCTCTTACAGTGGTAAGTACTAGGCTTTCAACCACTGTATGCTTCCTTGGGCATGTGTCCGTTAAATGTAACCTTATAGGGTCATGTGAGTGCCATCTTGCACAAAGAGCCACCATCATTTTAAGGGTGATACATCCTAATTTACCCAGCTAAGTTAGGTCTAGTTCATGAATGATGACTTGGAGACACAATGTAAATCACACACACACACACACACACACACACACACACACACACCCCTAACTCACAATGTCTTTACTTCCTGACCTTTTGCTCTCTGGGTTCTCAGTGTATTGCTAATTTCAAAGGGAAATAAGCATAAATTAGTCAAACCTCCTTCTCAAAAAAGACATATTTTGTTATCATTAAATAAATTGTGACTTGAAAAGTAAAGGTATCAGTGTACTTTTTGCTCTCTCTAGTGCTACAAGACATCACCCTCACATCTGCCAGAGTGCTAACTATGTAATGTTGGGCTATAGGCTCCATTTTTTCTGTAGATTTTTTTTTTTACTCTTCCAGAACAATGAGAGTTGCTCACGAAGAGAGATTGTTTCTTATTAAACTGGGTCTTCATCTCCTGCAGAACCTGCAAAAATGCAAAGAATTTTTAAGATAGTGCCATGAGTTGAGCTTCAAGCAAATCTAAGTAAATTTCTTTGGACCAAATATACCTCCAAGAACAATTTTAAAAGGCATACAAAAAAATTAGTCTTCAGTAAGAATGTGTTTGAATAATAAAGCAATGAGAAGGTTTGTGATTGAGGATCCAGAAGGAGAGGGAAATCAGAAGAGGCAAGTCATGCATGTGAAAACACTCATTTACCTCTGCAGAGACAGCAGAATCTGTGGGACTCTATGAGAACTGCCATTTCTCACAAGGGCTGACAAGCACACATGGGGATTCAAGGCTTCCCAGGGTCAACATCAGGTCAAAATCACACAGATTTTGGCTAAGACTTAGGACTGTGACCTAGGAGTCTGAGGGAACTAAGAACAAATGCTTTTAGGCTGAATACGGTAGCACATACCTGGAATCCCTTCACTCAGTTGGAATAGATTGGAGGACCTCTGTAAGTCTGAGGCCACCCTGGTCTACATAAGTACTTCCAGGACAGCCAGGACACCAAGAAGACCATTTGAAAATAAAATGACCTAAATGATAATAAATGAGTAATTCATAAATGAGTGTAAGTGAGTACACAATTTCTGTGGAAGATAACAGGTTCTGTATCTGTATTCCCATAGGCAACAGTTGGTTCTCTATCAAAAATAATCAGGCATGTAAGAAAACAAAATTGACAAGTTACATTAAAGGATATGTACACGAAAATTAAGGTTTTGGCTCTCAGAAAGTAAATAAAATAGAGTTACAGGTAAGGAATTTAAGTGTGTGTGTGTGTGTGTGTGTGTGTGTGTGTGTGTGTGTAACTTCAGAAGCAGAATTTTGGTAGGAACTATAAAATGTAAGTGAAAAGGCTTTTGTATATAGAAAGAACATGGGGAAATTTTTCTTAGAGCAACCTCAATGTTGGTGGGAGTCACACAGACAAAAATTCAATGAGTTGTTTGCTTACATATGTGTAATTTGCAGCACTTTTTATGACACTCACCCAAGGGAAATGCATACATATGTGTACCAAACCTTCTGTACAAAAATGTTCAAAGTAACAATATTCTGAATATAAAAATGAATTTATCTACTCTAGAATGGCAGGATACATAGAGGTCTATTTAGAGAAGAGAATAATGCTGACATAAAACACCATGACATGTTTTTGCACAACACTTATAAATCTTCAAAGATAACACTGAATGAATATCCTGATGCAGAACAAATACATTTAGGGGGGCACTGTGTATATAAAGTCTAAATCACATGGCAACCTGGAGCTCTGATTACCTTCAGTGACAATGATAGAAGTATGTTCCAGGAGACTGACTGTGCTGCTCTGTGAGCTGAATGGCATGGCTCTCTGTGTTTATCATCATTCATTGAGCTGTGTTTATGATTTGTGCACCTCTCTCTATGTGGCATTCCCTGCATTAAAAGCCATGTAAAATTATAAATAAAAATAGGCATTCAATAAATGTTGTTGGAAGAATTAATGTATGAATGGCTAGATCAATGAATCTTGTTTCAAGGATTTACAGCTGCTAGAGAGAAAAGGGCAGTGGGAACAGGTGCTACAAAATGAATAACCTAGCAACTTCACCTGGACTTACTAGAATTTATGTCACTGTTAAAATGAGGTGACTATTGGGCACTTGAAATAAATGTCTTTCCGGATATTATCCAATATTTGACTGAGCAATAAATTCTTTCTGTTATTATAAACCAAATTACTCTCGCAGTTAACATTCTATTTGTCTTTGGTCATATTTTACTTGTCTTTTACTGAAGACTGCTCTCAAGACAGACCATGCTGGCTAAATAAATAAGTCTTTGAATAGAAAGGACAGAAGGAAAACTGCTTGTTAAAATAATAGAATGTATGTCTCTTATACTGGGCACCTCTTCTTTCTGGCTGAGTTTTAAAATTAACACATACAGATAGATACTCAATGATCTGATACCAATTACTGTATGAATAACAATTTACCAAGAGTTTCAAAAATCACTGGAGAGTTGAAGAGCAGTCCCCCAAGCAGTTAAAATATTATTTAGATTTTACCAATAATGTAGAATAATCTGCTTTATTTCATATTTGTCATTTTACTTGATTTAATTTGTCCTACTTTTTATTTCCAAAAAAAAATTTATCTAGAATTCTTTAGATGTTTCATAAGCCAGTTTATCATTTGGCATCTTATGCAAATAGAAGGATCCCAGATTGTCTTACTGAATATTGGGTAGGGGGTATTAAAAAAAAAAGATTTCTGCATTCAAGTATTCAGCAATACACTGAAGTTTCTCAGTACAGAAAAAAATTTACATGACAAAGTCACTTGAGACAAAGCCTAAGTTGCAGCTGTTAGCACCTATTGGCATTGCAAGCTGATCCTCTGAGGATCTCAAAACACACTTTGAAAGTGAACTGTCCTAATCATTTAATGCCCATAGACTTGGCTACAGCCAGAGAGCCATAAAGGATCACCTTGATATCCTACAGCTGAAACCTCTCTCTCTCTCTCTCTCTCTCTCTCTCTCTCTCTCTCTCTCTCTCTCTCTCTC
>JANHMN010000006.1:35267264-35269764 GCA_030674055.1 Rhabdomys pumilio
AGACAACAACACTTCTTACCAACCTTGTCAAGAGGAGAGTCTAAGAAATTATTCAAAGGGTATTAATGTGAGTCACATTGACAAAACTATAATGTGGGTGCATAGTTCTGTCCTCCATTTAAGAGCCAGGTCTTGAGAAACAATTTTAAATGTAACAAGTTATTCATGGTGTTTTGACCACAAATTCCAACCAATTATAAGTGATTAGTTTTAAGTAATTTAATTCCTTGTGCAGCCTCACATTTTCAGTTTTTGCCCTTTATCCTGCCTCTCTTATTGCTGCTTAGTGAACATTTTTCTTATATCTTTTCTAGCTTTTGTTTTTGTTGCTGTTTGGTTGGTTCGTTGTTGCCTTTTGATTTTCTACAGGATGATGGGACAGGTCACACAGACAAGAATGGATATTTTTGTTTGACTTGATTTAATATATTTTGCTTAAGTATGTCAAATTTACCTTAAACAATAACGTTTTCCAAATCATGAGACTGGTCTGCAACCTACATTTTAACATATTTAAAATAAATGTATACTTATAAAACTTTAAGGACATGTACCAATCATCCAACCATTGAAAAGCAGCAGCTGCTGCTGTTTCTTCATCTTCTAATTCCTCTTCTTGTCCCCAACTTCAGTCCAATGTTTGGGTATAGGTGTCTGTGTCTGTCTCAGTCAGCTGCTGGTTGGGACTCTCAGAGGACAACCATACTAGGCTTCTGTCAAGCATGTCCTTTGGGTCTGGGTTACCTCACTTAGGATAATATTTTCTAGTTTCATCTATTTGCCTGTAGAACTCATGATGTCTTTGTTATTAATAGCTAAATAACATTCCATTATATAAATGAACCATATTTTCTGTATCCTTCTTCAGTCGTAGGGCATCTAGGTTGTTTCTGACTTCTGTCTATTACAAATAAGGGTGCTATGAACATAGTGAAGCACATGTCCTTGTGGCATGGTGGGGGGCATCTTTTGGGTATATGCCCAAGAGTAGTATAGCTGGGTCTTCGGGTAGATCTATTTCCAATTTTCTGAAGAACTGCCCAATTGATTACCATAGTACTTGTACCATTTTGCAATCCCACCAGCAATAGAAGTGTTCCTCTTTCTCCACATCTTCACTATCATGTGCTGTTACCTGAGATTTTGATCTTAGCAATTTTGATTGGTATAAGGTGGAATCCCAGTGTGGTTTTGATTTGCATTTCCCTGATGACTAAGAACTTTGAACATTTCTTTAAGTGCTAAACACCCTTCACAATAGTCACAAATGATATAAAATATCTTGATGTAACTCTAACCAAACAAATGAAAGATCTATCTGACAAGAACTTCAAGTCTCTCGAGAAAGAAATCGAAGAAGACTTCAGAAGATGAAAAGATCTCTTATGCTCATGGATTGGTAGGATTAACAGAGTAAAAATGGCCATCCTATGAAAAGCAATCTACAGGTTCAATGCAATCTCCATCAAAATTCTAACACAATTCTTCACAGACCTGGAAAAAGCAATTCTCAATTTCATATGAAAAAACAAATAACCCAGGATAGTGAAACAATTCCTAACAATAAAAGAACTTCTGGGGGAATTATCATCCCTGACTTGAAGCTGTGCTACAGAGAAGTAGTGATTTAAAAAAAAAAACTGAAAAAAATAAAAATAAAAATAAAAAATAAAATAAATTAAATTTAAAAAATAATAAAAATAAAAAAAAAACCTGCATGGTGTTGGTACAGAGACAGATTGATGAATGGAATAGAATTGAAGACCCAGAAATAAAACCACACATTTATGGACACTTGATCTTTGACAAGAAGGCAAAAATATACAATGGAAAAAAGAAAGTATCTTCACTAAATAGTGCTGGTCTAACTGGCAGTCTGGCTGTAGAAAAATTAAAATATATTCGTATTTATCACCTTGCACAAAGCTCAAGTCTAAATGGATCAGAAACCTCGACATAAAGCCAGATACACTGAGTCAAATAGAAAAAGAAACTGGGAAAGAGTCTCAAACTCATTGGCACACGGGGAAATTTCCTAAACAGAACTCTGATGGCTCAGACTCTACGATCAACAATTGATAAATGGGACCTCAAGAAACTGAAAAGCTTCTGTAAGACACAGTTAATAGGACAAATAAGCAACCTACAGATTGGGGAAAATTCTTCACTAACCATACATCTCACAAAGGGATAATAGTCAAAATATATAAATAACTCAAAAAGCTAACCTCCAAAAAATAATCCAATTAAAAAATAGGGTACAGAGCTAAACAGAGAATTCACCACAGAAAAATTTCATTCCTTTGAAACTTCTTGCAGGCAGCTCAACATGTTTCATAATGTCCTTTCTTGGTGGCCTTTTCCAGTCAGACTGGCAGTTCTCTGCTTCTTCTAAACTGCTTGTCTGGTCTCTGTACCTCTTTTAGGTGAGCCTCTTCCTGTGGCTTCACTTGTTAAAGAGTAATTTCCAGTATTCTTTACTACTTATGTAATCTGAGGA
>JANHMN010000006.1:35274764-35295003 GCA_030674055.1 Rhabdomys pumilio
AAAGTCATCAGTACACTATAAAACTTTCTGTTACTTTACAAGTTGAATGTAGGATGTTCATTTCATCACTAATACTGCATCAACACCCGCTTCTGCAACTTCTGCATGACAAGACTTGAGCAACTCTAATGGCAGCCTTTGAAATATCATGAGTATCTTTTTTATACAGTACCTAAAATTACCCTCAGGGGACTCCTACATTCTTATTATTAGTGTATATGATGAAGCTAGCAATGGGGTTAATCACAACCCTTGCTTTCTCTACTTAAAACAAGACATATTATATTCACTTTGTGGAAAAATTGAAAAACAAAATGAATCAGAAAAAAGTATCTCTGCAGAGACTATTCATATCCACTAAGGTGGGGGTTATGAACACCGCTGTTGCAGCCCCACGAATACCTTTGCACCTTTGTCCTGCACTTTACTAGTTTTCTTGTTTACAGACAAATAAGACTGTCCTGTGTGTGCTGCAAGCCTTCATGCAACTGTATGATGTGTCTCAGTGTGCCACACTGTTCTCATTTTAAATGACTATATGTTTGTGGTTTCTAGTCCACTTTCTCTTGATACTTCCAAGAGAGAGCCTTTGCTGTTTTAAAATCTGGCAGACAGTTTTATAGGATGGTTTTGTTAATCAGAAGCAGGCTTGTTCAGAATGCATTCTCCGTTCAGTGTGGGAAAAGGAGCACCCATCCTTGCCTGTGTGGCAAAATGCTTTCTATGTGACAAATTGGAAAGCAATCTAGACCTGCTCGATTTTTACTTTTATATTATTCTACCTTTCACTCACTTTTGGGTTGATGCTCTTATTTCCCTACAGATCTCAAGCAATGTGCCTGCTCAACAGTCAGTCTTTCTTCATTTCCTACAGCTGCTCTTTGCATTTGTGTTTGGCTATAAATCTTTTAGGATCGTTATGTGCAACCCTGTTAGAGCCTTCACTTTATAGTCTATCTTCGCAAAGGCATTCATTCATCTGAGCTTTTACATAGCATACCCATAAAGACAATCCCTTAGACTCAGAGTCAAGCACACTTTCCCCCCAACACACCATAATCTCTAGTATTCTTTGTTCACAGGTTTTAAAATGTATGGCCTTTGTACTACAAAGAATCACAAATTTCTCTTTTCCTGTGTTCATTTAAGTAGTTCATGTTTTCTATTGTCAACCTTGATTTTTCTTTTCTGAGAAAAAAATAAAAGCTATCTTTTATGAAAACACCAAAGTTACTTATATTACACTAAAGATTATTTTCTTCCATTTTCTCATAATGGATGGCTGCAGTTTTTTCTGACAAATTGCTGTAGCTGGCAATTTATACCAACAAGCATGCTGTATTGCTGTTGTCTTACACATATATTTTGAAGTGCTTAGAATACCAAGATTTCACTTTTATTTCTTTTGAATGTATATTCATCTATGTGTGTGTATGCAGGTATACATTCATGTGTGCTCACATGGGTATGAAGACCAGAAGACAATTTCAGATATCTTTCCTCAGGAGTTTGTTACCTTGTTGTTTTGAGACAAGTTTTCTCAATGGTCAGTAGCTCACTAGTAGACTAAGTTAGCTGTCCCAAAAGCTCCAGGTATCTACCTGTCCTCACCTTCCCAAAACTGGGATTACAAGTGTACACCACCATGCCCACATTTTTACCTAGGTTTTGAGCATTAAATTCTGCCCACTATGCTTGCAAGATAAGCAATTCACCAATTGAGCTATCTCTCAACCCAAATTTTAATTCCACACACCATGTGTTTTATGGTACGTTCCTAGTCTTTTGCTAAAATAGACAGGAGTAAAAATGGAGAAAATATTAAACATTAGATAAATTACAAGATCTCAATGAGACACCATACCCTCAAATACAAAAAAATAATAAAATCATACACTGGAAATATATTTCTGGAATCACAGTCTTAGAAATTACACAGTTTCCTGATGTTACCTAAATGCCTATATCTCTTCACAGTAAAAATCAACATGTATCTAGTAGATTGGCCACAGAAACCCTTCTATGCAGAAATGTTTTATTAAACTTTTTTTGTTGAAGATAGAGATGACTTCTTACAAATTCAATGTAGCACAAGATACAGAAGAGGATCAAAATGTCCACAAATCAAATCTTTAATAAGCAAGGAATCTGTGCTTGGACCAAAGTACAGAAAAAGAGACTATTCATGATGATTTGCTCGTTTGGATGTCCATAAGTTAGTTCTGCTGCCTTCATGATGAAGCATTGAATATCTATCTTGGACTGCACAAGACATATGTCTATTATCTGTGCTAATCTAAGTGAGCTTTATAATATTGTTTATTCTATCAAGTCTATGCTCAGAACGGGTAAGGAATGTGTTCACAGATTGTAGACAAAGGGTGAGTCAATATGAAATCACTACAAGTTTGTAGTCTATTGCTATAAATTCCATTGTAAGCTGTCTTATCTACATACTACTATACATTTAGTTCCATGACATGTATCGCCATGTGTTATATGGTGGATTATCCTCCAAACAACATATAACCATCCCCTTTCCCCCTTTAAATAGAGAAAAGTGTTGGCCCATTAGCATAACAATAAAATAAAAACAATGAGACAATGTTATTTATGTCTATAAAAAGGATAATGGAATGATCATCATTCCCTAATGGAAGGAGAGAAAAATGGGGGTCACAGACCTCTCACACGGGACTCCTGCTTCTTGTCCTTCCCAAATATAAGTGATCTTGGGGGATGCTGCAGTACATAAGAAGTACAATTAAGTGAAAGTCACAACCCATGATGGATCTTCCATAAATGTGTATCGATGATGTACTTTGTGGTGAAACAGCTCTTTTATCATCATCCACACCCCTCTAAGTAACCCCGCTCCCATGTTTCCGTAAGCAAACTCATTAAACTCATTGGTCAACCAAGTTGGATGAGGGTGGAATCCATGCTTCAATCTATCATCAGTGTCCCATCTGGAGTGAACAGATAGATATTTATTCACTTCCCCAGGAAAAGTCACATGACAGCAGGACTTGTCTCTTTTCTTGGTTGGAGCATTTTGTCTTTTCTGTGATATTAAAATCACAAAAATGCAGTGTTCTGTGCCCATCTTTCTTTACAAATTCTTTGAAAGGTCCTTGAGGTTTTCTGTGAATATATATGATGTCTAATGATTTACTCCTTTTAGTGTCAGAGTGAAAGCAGGCATTTTATGCTCTGTGAAGTCAGATTTATCACATATGCTGCTGTCCAGGGACCAGCCTTCTTAGCATTGCAGGGGAAGGGGTTGCCTATAATCAGTCATGCTCTCTGTGGGTGCTCAGCATCCTTTTCACTGTTAGGCTTGGCCATATTTCCCACAGTTGGATATATATTCATGTCGGCCTGAACCCCGGCAGCAGGTAGTTTGTCTCTTTGATGTGTTACTTGC
Source organism: Rhabdomys pumilio (assembly GCA_030674055.1). Classification (NCBI taxonomy): domain Eukaryota; kingdom Metazoa; phylum Chordata; class Mammalia; order Rodentia; family Muridae; genus Rhabdomys; species Rhabdomys pumilio. Next base: position 35,278,192 of record JANHMN010000006.1, read on the forward strand.
CTCTAGAAGCCTGACAGTTTTCCCTGTGCAGTTTTAATACATACTGATGAATTTTCTGAGCTATACTCTCTCAAAAACCCTTACAGTTCCCCAAAGGTATTTCTCCAGTTTCACAGTGTGGGGGTTTCTTGGCCACTAGAGCCTCTTCAGGATACCAAAAACACTGGGGGCTTGGGGGTCCCCCATCCAAATTCACAAGGCTTAGTAGAGAATTTTTTATTTTCATAAATATGGTTATGTTAAGATTGTGTTAAGTCATTTTGATAATTTGATTAATCAATGCTTAGTGAAATTACTGGCTGAAAGCTGTGAGTAGCACTGATTGCTGACTAAAAAACTCATCAGATTATGACTATATAAAAGTCATAATTGATAACATCCTAAATTTTAGAGGCTGTTAGAAATATGTGGATGACAGCAGGTGCTTATGATCCTTGGAGCTGAGTGGATTCAGACTAACTGTAAGTTACATAGCAACACATCATGTGGCTGGTTGTTATAGAAAAGCTGTTCTATACCATGCAATTTGATATGGGGTTCTTTTGCAAACTTGAAATTCATACAAACTGATAGTATTTCTCTCATGAATACGAAGCATAAATTAAAAAACAATACTATCCTGAAATTCCAATCCTAGTCACAGCCTTGTTGTATGGATTGTCTTCTAGGACTCCATACTAAACAGTAGCAGCTATCAAGGTATAGTCAAATTGAACAACTTCGTGTTAGGAAATTATCCACTCTCTGAACTCATCTAATTACCATGGGTTGATGCCAGGGGTTTTCATCATGTGATAAAAACTGGTCAGGTAATTGTTTCTCCTCAACTGTGCCAGGTAAACATGAAGTTCATGTGGCAGTAATGAGTCAGCACTTAACGCAGACAGCCACCTGCTTTGCCACTTATTTTTATATTGAAGAAATAAGACAGGATGAGGACTTGTTTTTCAGAAAGCAGTGTGGAACTGCAGTCATAGCCTCAGTGACTGACTGAGGCCCTGACAGTAGGTCTAACACCATAGCACAGCTTTTCCCAGAAGACTGGTGGAACCTTATATCTCTCTTGGTTCAGAGTGTGTTTCCACTGCCTGAACTGTTATGCTCTGGTTTGCCCATGACATCTGTACTGGACAGTGCATTGCATCTAAAATCTCTTCTTTTCAGTCTCTTCTGCATACCCTTGTAGATGCTCTCTTTGTTGTTCTTGATGGTCTAAATCTTATTTCCTGGCTCTTTAAAGTAGATGTTTAGGGCTATTGTTTTAAAATTTAAACACTTTATGATTAATTTCCAATGCTAGTCCATTTTCCTAACAACGTTAGAATTTCAGAGAATTTCTCCTCTACATTTTTGTTTGTTTCTTTGTTTTTAAAATTATACTCCATTTACGTGGTATTCAGTTTGTTTTTATTCTCAAACCCAAGTTTTCAATCTTCTCCTAGTGAGACCATCCTAATTCACATCCTGTGAGTGAGTTCAGAGTTATTAATACTTACATAAAAGAGCTCTGGCTTGCAGGTGAGTTTCACACTAAGTGGCCAACAATGAGTTTATCAGGTGAACAATGGCTCCTTTATTTATGTATTGTATAATTAGATTTTTTTCATGTTGTGTTTTGTGAAAACAGCTTGAAGAAAATGAGGAAGACTATGACCACAAAGGTGGAAGAGTGTTTCTGAAACATCACTGTGGAATATGGGAAACTAGATAGCACGTCTACACCTCCCAGTCCTCCACATCCTGGAGTTGGAACACCAGGAACATAATGGGACACCAGCTGGCATTCCACAGCCATACCTTCAGCATCACTTTAAGTCAAACAGCATAGGTGATGAGGCGGGATCATAGGAATATAAACAAGAAACCCATTTGTTCTATGCGCTGATGGCTTTTTTTAATGAGAACAAAAAACTTTATCAGACCTGGATAGAAAAAGAGAATAAACAATATTTATTTAAGTAATGTCTACTCAAAAAAACAAAGCAAAACAACAACAACCCCCCCCCAAAAAAAAACACAAACACGGACATGATGGCAAGCACAAACCAAGTCACATGCTTCTCTGAGTTTACCAAATGCTCCAAGCAGTGTATCTCATGCTCAGGCACCAAGAGTACAGTTAAGGCAATGACCTGCTGCCATCAATAATGTTTTCCATTTGGAGAAATGATTCTGACAAGCAATAGGGACAATGAGCTGTTTTCTCATCTGGCAGGAAAGCTTCGTTTCTAGCAACAAATACAAATCAGCATTTCTTACAAAAACTTGTTCTATCTCTCTAAGAGTTCATAGTGTATAGAAATCTGCTCACCCGAGATAACAGATCCTGTCAGCCAGGATCTTAGAAACCACTGGAAAACTGAATTGATGCTACACCTACCTCAGCTGCATGTTGGATGCATAACACATAGACCACTAACTTTCTATTTACTCCTTCTTTTCATTCAAGAATGTAATTCAGCTAGACAACATATGTGGTTCTTTTAAACAAATGCATATTTTCCGAATACGGACGACATTAAACTAAAGCTAAGAGAAACAATCCTAAAATTGAAATTCCAAAGTTTGAATGCTTCATAAACTAGTTCAAAATGGAAGCTATGCGGGCATGGTGGCATACACTTTTAGTCCCAGCACTCAGAGACAGAGGGCAAGAAAATGTCTATGAGGTCAAGGCCAGCCTGATCTATATAGTGAGTTTTAGACTAACCAAGGGTGACTGACAACCTGTCTCAAAAAGCTAAGAGAAAGAGAGAGAGAGAGAGAGAGAGAGAAAGTTAAATTGGATATAAATTACATTGTACATTCATAAAGAAGAGTCTAATAACTTTCCCTTTAATAAGCAGACTCACATTGACTTGGAAGCTTGCAGGTCTGTGGTAGAGCTACCCAAATCCACACAAAATAACTTTGGGATCCCTCTGTTATTGAAGAATATATTCCCACCTACTTTCTAGTTATTAAAAAAGTAATGAAGGCCCCTTCTCTATGGCATTCAGTTCCTCAAGTATGGTTCCTCTTCTAGTGGCAGTAAGTACAGGTTAAGTAATCCAGTTCACTTGTTATTTTCTTTATGCACTCATGTATAACTGACTAAGGTGCTTGCAAACATTTAACCCCCAAATATTTCTCCATGGCTCTTGGGATTCTACTCAAATTCATGTCGTTTTAGTTTCACTATGCAAGTTTTCACTTCAACTCCTAAACATGCCACACAAATCTTTACTGTCTGCCTGGATTTTTATGCATCTCAGCATGTTCTACCTTATCTCCTGTTTCTAATCTCTACCTATCTAGGAATGGTACTAAGTGTTCCGCTTTGATAGCCATTCTACTAAATCAGTCTTCACTGGCCTCCATAGCCTTGGCCAGGTTGCTTCCATTCATCAACTTTTTAATGATGCCAAACCTCAAACACAGCTACAAGAGTTAAGCTGTTTTTTTCACAGGACACTGAAAAAAAAACTTACCATTCCAGGAAACAAAACTTGGATCAAACTATCATTGCTTGAAACATACTGTCTGGAGTGAATAGGGGCAATGGCTTAGCTTTCTAGTTTAACATAAAAAGCAAAGAAAGTGCAATTTTTTAAAAAACTCAAGTCCATGATCAATGTCTGAACTAGTTTATACCTCAAAGCAAAACAGAGGTTCACATCAGTAATTTAAATGTCTTAGTTCATGTAGACGAGCCAGGAGTCCAGTCCCAAAACAGCTGACACAGTTCATTTATAGTATTTATAGCTGTTATTTTTTAGGCTTCCTAGATTGATTTAAAAAAATACTGCAGTATAAGTTCTGCTTCCTAGAATTAGAATTAAAATTCAAATAATCTGTCCTCCTTTGGGGTGGGAGTGGGGAGAAAGACAGCTCCACCATTCAACCATTTCCACAAGAGAATTTAAGGCAAAAGTAAAATAATATCAACACAAACTTGAAAAGGGCATTGATTGTGCAAGTGTAAGTGGAAAAGATACCAAACTTTTGAGAATAACTGTAATCACATATGTTGAATCCCTAACACTTGATTGAAATGGTTTCAATTAATGTTGGCTTCCCAGCATTTCTAGGTGTTGATGGTAGTGGAAACAGTGCCCACTTTAGTTACTGTTTTTTTGTTTCTATATGTGAACCTTTTTCCTAGACCCTCATGCCTAAATTAGTTTTTTTTTTTTTCATTCCTTTTCTAGATGTTGGGAGCAACACAGAATCCTTTAGTAACTAGTGCCTCTGCTTACATTATCCTGAGCGGTCCCTTGTTTTCAGCATTGAACACAGACATACAAGCTAAATTCCCAAAATCCTTCACAGCAGCTGAAGGCTAATGAAAATGTTTATATAGGAGATGTGAATAAGAAATGTTTGACTCAGCAGGAGACATTCTAGTAACTTCATACAACTGCAGGAAAGATTGCAAAGCCCCGAGGAGAGCAGGCTCAAGGCATTCACATGCACAGCTTAGTGAGCACACATCATGAGTGCTACACACAACGCAAAGTAGCAACAAAATAAATAATTGAAGATGGGAAGGTGAGCATTAGGGAATTTGAGTTTGCCGTGGGGTTATTTATTAATTTATTAATGATTTTTTTACTAGCCCGTTTTTTTCTTCTTGGAGAGTTCTGTGCAATGTGTTTTGATCCTATCTGCCCCTATTTCCCACCCACTCAACTTCTTGTCCTTTTTTAAAAACCCTTTTAAGAATAGCTTGTGATGCTCAAATATCCTTGAATGTGTCATCTTCCTCTGGAGACTAGTAGACTTACCAGAGATCACACTCTTAAAGTAACCACATTTTGACCTCAATTGCACTCCACAAGATGAAATTCACACCTAGAGCCATTATTGGGCCAAGAATCTATGGCTAGACATTCATGGGCCCTAGAGGACAATCTGCTACTATTGTTACTAAGTGAACTTAATATAAAACCAACTCCTAACTACTTATCATTAAACCCACAGCTTGCTACATCTCTCAGTCCTCATCTAAGAAGCTTCTGTTTATAGCAGATGGTGATTAACACAGAGACCCAGAGATGGTCAAGGTGCTATTAATTATTGAATATACACATGAGCTTCTGATCTCCCTGGGGAATCAGGACAGCTGAGTGAAGTGATATCCAAATACATCTGTTGCTAGAACATTGTGATTTTAAGTAATGTAATTTATTTTTGTATATGGGTTTCTAAGATATGATTTTCAAAACTAATCTTTTCAATGTCATACATGTTTAATATCCTATAAATATTTTATGCTGATTCAGTTCATTTGATATAAAATTTAATAATATTTTTTTCAAAATATAATTGGTGGAACATACATCAGAACATGTGGACAATGAAGAGTTGAAGAGTAAGCTTGGACCAGTATTCAAGTATATTATTTAATATTTTCTCAAAATTAGTTGACATATATCAGAAAAAGATACAGAGTACACAGTGTAACAGGAGCTATTAACTACTGTGAGCCATACCTTTTGCTTCTAATAGCATTTCCTTGGATTGCTTTTAGTTTAGGTAACCAGGCAGTAAGGATAAAGTATAGTTGTGTCATTTTCAACAGGATCTTTAATTCTGAATATTAATTGGTGCTTGTAGCAGAATTTTCCCCCAATTAATTTAAATAGTAATACAAAAAGCCTCTGATTCGACAGAGAAAAGGGAGGCGGAGCTAAAAGTTTCAAAGACAGTGACAGAGAGAGAAAAGGAAGGAGGAGAAGGAAGATGATCCAGATTCCAAGTGGCTTTAAATAGCCACAGATAGATATCAATGTCTTATAAGGGATGCATAATTACAGGACAATTTGTCTTATCTAGGTGGGCAGTTTATATCTGTATCAACTGGCTCTGAGTAAATTGTGTGGACGTTTTGTGGGGTGAGAATTTACTGATATAAATCTAACCTAAGTTACAAGCCCATAGAGTTTTGATTTTACTGGTTACTGGGATTTGGGACCACTGACCACAGGGCATGGATGGCTGGGAATGTGAGCAGAACTCGCAGCAAGAGAACTGAGATCTGTCATTGGTCACTGCTGGAGCTAGCCTAGAGGTGCAGAGAATAGCTGTGTATACCACGGGATGGTGGCACATTTTTATTATTTCATGAAACACTTGCTGAGCTGTTCAAATTCCTCACTGAATTGATGAGAATAATTGACACTATTGGGAAGCCCGAGGAAGACTGATTTCACAGTCTCCTTGTAATGCTAGCATTAAAGCTCTGTGGAAAAGAAGTTCCCTAAAACTCAGTATAGGGCCTCTGAGTCAGTTGCTGAGTATTAGTACTGAAGGCACAGAGTAAAGCATCATGTGGCCACACTCATACCGGTTCACCTTAGAGCAGTGTAGATCCACTCGAGTTATGTCTCAGCTATGCCCACTCTAAGTAGCTAGAGTGGACAGTCTTGAACACCCAGATCATTCACAGGTATTCCCTAAAGTGTTATGCTTTGTCAATGGGATTAACCTAACACTAAATATTCTCTGAAAATGCCCTAACAAAGTCCGAAACCCGAAAAGTGACCTTCTAACACCTTGTGTTCCAGAACAAGGTCTAGTGAGCTTTGATAGAATATGTTGCACTCAGAGGGAATGTCTGCTATAACAAAACTGCCCTAGGCTGACTCAAGTGGTTCGATGTCAGGAATGTACCTTTTACAGTTAAGAGGTTGGAAGTCTCAGGCCAAGGCAGGAATCCCTGGCAGGATCTGTTCTTGATTTGGAGATGGTAACTTCATGTTCCCATGATGCTTCTGTGTGTATTTTTGGTACACTACCATCACCCCATAATAAAGACATCAACTGAAGAATCTCACATAACTCACTGTAAACTCATGTCAAATAGCTGCATTTTTAACTGAATTGAAAATGAGTCCCCATTCTGGGATAGGAATGGTCAGGGCAGCAACACAAGTTGAAGAAAGGAGCAGAACTGAAAAGCATATGTCAAATCCAATCATTCAAATGTGTAAGTACACAATTTCAGTGTGTGTGTGTGTGTGTGTGTGTGTGTGTGTGTGTGTGTAAAACGTCTCAGATAAGAAACTGGCATTAAATAGAAGGCATATAAATTGATACAAACCAGAGTATGACAGTCTTGATAAACATTAGTGGGAAGATATTGAAAAGGTTACTATGAGTGTGCTTCTGACTTTGAGGTAATGAAAAGAGAAGTCAAACTACAACATAGTAGTCAATAAGAGTTTTACAACTGAAATATGAACATTAAGTGCAAATTTCACTAGATAAGATTAGTAGTGGATTGGACCACAACAGTAAAATTACAGACACAGCAATAGATGCTAGGCAAAGGGGACAAAGAAAGCAGAGGTTGAAGGCGAGAGGATCCAAGCAGTATAGCATACATAGAAGGAGTCATAGTGATCCAAGCAGAAAGACAAATATGCGCTAGACACATTACCCTAGCCACGTAATTACAGAACTAGAGAGGCTGAGGTCAGAAGATGACCATTTGACTATGTGTTCAACGCCAGCCTGGACTACATGAGGAGTTTGAGGTTAATCTACGCTGCAGAGTAAATCTAATTACAAAGGAATAAAAAAGGTAAAAGGAGTGAAGAAAAGGAAGAAAGAAAAAAGAAAGGAAGAAGGAAGGGAGGGGGAATGGAGGAAGGAAGGAGGAAAGAAGAAAGGAAAGGAGTGATGGGGAGGAAAGGATAGATGGGGAAAATGTTTGCAGTATCAATGGCATTAAGTTTCTCGTGTGTGTAAAACAATAAGTTAACTGATCCAGGGGCAAATGAATAAAAATCAAATCACACACAAATGATAATGAATTTCCTGAAAATCAGTTCTCAATAGAAAACCTTAAAAGAATATATAAGGAGGGGATGAGAGGACATTCAAATGAGAATCAAAAATAAGCTTCACTATCAACTTTAAATCTATATATTTACAAAAAAAATTACAGGATGTGTTGAAGATGCTGAAGGGAGACGGGGACGTGTGAACACAACACTTCATATCTAGTAAAAATGACTCTCTGAAAGACAAGGAAAATGATTGTAATAGGTAAAAAAAAATTATTATCACACCCCAGCATGAGAAGAAATAGTTAAATGTGATAAGTAGAAATATATAAGGCATTAATGGATCTACATAAATTTAAAATTCCAAAAAATGATACAAAGATAAATATGTTTTTTCTTAATTCACTTATCTGAAAGAAAACCAAGTATATAAAAAAAGAAGGAAAGATAAAATGATCATGCAAGTTAAAGATAAAATAATCATGCATGTTTAACAATGAACAAAAGTAAGATAGATCAAGGAGGGTAGAGCCATAATGCCATAAGGGCTTCCAGCAGAAAGACTACTCTCATTCATAGATGGACTATGAACAGTTGAGAGATGTATTCCAAATGATAATTAGAGATAAAATAAATAATATAAACAACTAGTACAATAAAATGAGAAAAGAAAGGATAGTATAAAATCATTACTATCTGCAAAAGCAACAAAAACAGATATGATGGGATGGGATGGGATGGGATGGGATGGGATGGGATGGGATGGGATGGGATGGGATGGAGAGATGGCTCAGAGGTTAAAAGCAATGACTGCTATTTCAAAGAACACAGGTTCAATTTCCAAAACCCATCATAGTAGCTCATATCTATCTGGAACTCCAGTTCTAGAAAGATCCTTCATACAGACATACATATACACAAGCAAAACACCAATGCACATTAAAATATAGATAGCTAAAGAAAAATGAATAAGGTACAGATGAGAAAATAAAGAGATAGCAAGTGATATATATCATAGAACCATATTAGAAAGAAAATAAAAAGTAAATGTATAATTACTGTGACCCTCCCTTCCTGAACCCAGGGTATGATCAGCCTATACTGGTCCCTGAGGGCAAGTGGAGCAGAGAGGGGGACGGGCTTAGATGTTATTCTGAAGCCTTGTCAGCACATTAGTGCTTATGGTAATGACAAGCTTTGGGAAACAGGTCAACTTTACATGGGGTGACTCAATAATTATATAGTTTTAGAGATGGGAGTCAGTATATTCAGGATGGGCAAAGGTCATTGGCTGAAGGCTTAAGGTACTGAGATGCATCATTAGCATAAGAAGGCATTCCAGGAATCTCAGGTGCTAGCAGAACAGGTTCTTATCAGGAGAAAGGACATTGACCTATAATCTTAACCAAGGCTATGTAGATAGAGGTAGAGGTGTGGCGATATCAAGGACAGAGAAGAAGCCCTGTTAGTAAAGAGAATCCTCTATTTTGTGCCTAGCCAGAAGGCTCTCTGAACAAATGTAGTCCTTGACCTTAATTAGCAGGGCAAGAACCAATGTGCCAACTATTACCCTTAAATCCCAGTGGTATCCCAGGAAAACATGCAGGAAGCTGATGGGTTACTGCCAGCTACACACTGGCTAGGATATTGATGTAGGGTTGTGTGAATGCTGTGTTGACTCATCTTAAAGTTCACATCAGTTGACTGCACAATTCCAGTTCTGATGTTTACCTCTAGTGACACTCTCACAAACAGCTAAAATGTTCAACTCACAACACTCTAACAGTGATAAATAAACATCACAGAGACAGAGTAAATTATGATATATATATATACACAATGGATTTTATGCAAATACATTTTTCCTAGAAAATTCTTTTATTTATGTATACTCATATCTACATGTGTGAATGTTTATATATATGTATACACACATACATACAAAATACAAACATGTGTGGTATCTTGGTTTGGACATCTATAATCAAACAAAAACTATATACTTAGTAAGTTATAAAAAACAGAAACTTATTTTTAATAGTTCTAGAGGCCAGAGGCAACCAGATTTTTTGCCTCAGAAGAGACACATTCTTGATTTGTTCCCAGGCAGTGAAGAGGGTCAAAGAGCCACCATCAGGATTTCTTCATAAGGGATGAAGTCCATTCTAGTCCAGTTGATTTTCTCAATTCACCCTTCGTTAACTGGGATGTGAGTTCAACATATGAGTTCTGGGAGAACACAAACATTCAGAGCATTAACATATCATATTACACTATAATTTTGTATAACTTTTATAATAAAAGTAGGTATAAAATTAAGTGAACTAAATTGGTGTTCTCCAATCCTGGAATATAGATTACTAGATAAATAAGGGAGGAAAATACATACTAATTCTGAATACATCACAGCAATCACATTATGTAGTTAAGGTTTTATAGACATATATCTCACTGATTTGAGGAGTGCCTTTGTTTAAATTCAACCTTCTCTGGCTTTTGTATTTTTTGTAAGCATATATTAGAGTTTTACAACGTTCCCCCTCGTTTAGATCATCTAAGATGATAATAAAGTCATCATATTTTTCTAAAAAGCTAAGCATGTAAAAAATGTCTCTGCTTCTTATATTACATAAACAGTTTAATCCTAGCAGTTAGCAATTTCTGTTGTAGCAAAGCTATCATAGAGAGCTGGTTAGGATACTTAAACACTCACAGATCTTTATCGTGTTTCTGGTCCGCCTCAGAGTAGAATTCTTCAGAACTTCTCAACAGTGGAAGTGGAAAGATTAAAATGTGAAGTGATAGATATCCATACCAGTCCTGGCCCTAGAAGGAGTCTATAGACTGGAGCATCAAGTTTCCATCTTCTGGGGACCTTTTTACTAAAGCTGAACTGTAAATATGAGCTTAGTATACAAATATTTCATCTTCTGGAATATCAGCTGAACATAAACCATATCTATGATTACTTTTTCCTATGAAAACAAAAATCGTATCACTGTACAATTCATATCAATTAAAAGATAGCAGATTCCCACTTTTGACCTGTGATGCCACCAGAAAGACAAAGCTGTCAGACTGACAAACTCTAAGCCCTCAATTTTATCCAAGTCACTGTAATCTGAGTCAAATCTCTCAGAAAAAAAATAGCCATAGTGTTTCTAAAAGACTTTTTTTTCCAAGCTCACAGTTCAGGAGGACTACTTCCTTTACAGGCAAATAAAATTTTACTTTATGTATCTATATATATACATATCACACATACACATATGACATTTTAATTATCCATTTTTCAGTGGCACATCATAAATTTTATGGAAAACAAATAGAAGTGAGAATTATTATATTAAATTAAGTAACTCAGAAAAAATGAGCATGCTCAGAAGTGTCCTGTATGGATCCTGACGTGTCGTTTATATGTACACAAATGTGCAGGTAAGTATGGTGTAGAACAGAAAACTGGAAGAGAGACCATGAAAGCAGGAAAGGGCATGTTAAGGAAGATGGGAAGGCAGAACTCATGAGATAGGACAGGGAGAGGAGGTCATGGGGGGTGAGTACAAGGTACAGGATGGGAACAGAAAATGAGACAAATGACAGAGGAGAATCAACCAAAACAAATATTGTTTTTAAATGCTATCATGAAACTCAATCTTTTGTATGCTAATTTTAAACAGATAACAATTTCAAAGGAAGAAAAAGGAAAACTTCATTGTTCATTGGGCTAGAATATCTCCATAACTATCTCTGACCAGCCTTTTTATTATTTACTTTTGAGATTTCATTTCAATTACATCTCTCCTACCCCTCTTTTCATCCTCAGACTTTTTAAATATATATTGAGAAAAGGATGATTTAGGAATCTTATATTTTAAAGTATAATAAGCATTTTCTGAAATGTATGATTACCTTCATAAACACATAAAATGAGAAACAAAAAAGTTAATAATTCTTAACCAGAAAAGTACAAACTAGTACTGTGATGGCTATTTAAGCCAAAGCTAAGACTCAGAATGAGCAATATATCTAGGCAACACAATGTGCTGGATCTTTCTGCAGCTGCACAATCCACATTATCATAAAAAAAAAAGGCATTGACTTGGGCATTGTGATGGTTTGGATATGCTTGACCCAGGGAATAGCACTATTAGAAGGCATGGAACTATTGGAGCAGGTGTATCCTTGTTGGAGTAGGTGTGTCACTGTGTGTGTGAGCTTTAAGACCCCCATCCTAGCTAACTAGAAGCTAGTATTCTGCTAGCAGCCTTCAAATGAAGACAGAACTCTCAGCTCCTCCTGCACCACACCTGCCTGGAGGCTACCATGTTCCTACTTTGATGATAATGTACTGAACCTCTGAACCTGTAAATCAGCCCCAATTAGATGTTGTCTTTATAAGAGTTGCTGTGGGAATGGTGTCTGTTCACAGCAGTAAAACCCTAAGACAGACGTTGGTACCAGAAAGTGGGGTATTGCTGTGATAGGCCTGACTGTGCTTTTGTTTGGAAGAATGTGGATTTGGGAACTTTGGATTTGGAAAGCTTTAAATGGGGCTTAATGGGCTATCCAAGTAGGAATATGGAAGACTTTGTTACTAAGACTGATTTGAATTTTGAAGACTTGAGCCAAGAGGTTTCAGTGGAGAATTTCAATATGTAGTCTAGAGACTTTTTGTGGTATTTTGATGAAGAATGTGGCTACTTTTTGTCCTTGTTTGAAGAGTCTGCCTAAGGCTAAGGTGAAGAGACTCAGACTAATTGCATTGACAAAGGAAGTCTTAGAGGCACCCATCATAGACTTTGTTCTCTGCTTAAGTCTCATGAAGAGCATTTTAAACAAGGATAGCAAATTGAGAAACAAAAATATAAAATATATGTTCTGAATATTAAAGAGGCACCAGGAAATGAAATGGAGCTGAATCCTGTGTTCAAGGATATTAAATTGAATTAAGGGAGTGGTGACCTTGGGTCAATATCCCACCCAGCTAAATTTAGGTCCAGGCATGAGAGTACAAGCCTTTAATTCAAAGAGGCAAAGATAAGCAGATCTCTGAGTTCAAGGTCAGTCTAGAACAGAGCAATTTGTAGGTAAGGAAAAACTTAAATCCAGGTTTGGTGGAGCACACCTTTAATCCCAGTGCTTAGGAGACAGACATGCAGATCTGAGTTCAAAATCAGTCTACAGAGCAAGTTCCAGGACAGAGAAGCTTAGGCAGTGAAGGAGTTGGAAAACAGAAAGTTGATGATAACGTAATAGAACAGGGAGGAGGGTGGCCATGTTCCAGTCCCAGCAAGCAGCAAAACTCAGCAGCTTTGGCCATGTGGCTTTGGCTTTAGAATAGAATGGTCCAGAATAGAACGGACTACTGGGACAACTGATGCTGGTTAGCTGGAGCTAAGAAATTAAAGGTGATTAAGAGGAGACCAGCATCAATGAGGTGAAATCTTCTGGGAAGTATTCTGAGTACAAAGAAGCAATGTTCCAGAGGTAGCCAAGGTTGTACCTCATGCCGTAGCTCTACTTGGTAATATATAAGAGTCGCCCATGTGGTACTTGTTTTGAAGGCATGAAGGGGTCATGAAGAGGAGCTAAAGCTTGGCACTGTAAGAGGCCGTGGAAAGCCATTGGTGAAGGTGCGGCCTCAGCTGCAGTTAATAGCCCAGGACTGAAAGAATCATGTAAAGAGTTGAGGCTTGGCACCATGAAGAGAGCCTCTGAGAGGCTATTGGTGTAGCCTAGTTGCAGCAGAAGACCCCAATGTATTGGAGATGCCAGTACTATGGGGTGATCACCAAGAACAGCAGCAGCAGTGGAGTGAATCAACCTGAGCTTAGAGTGCTACAGAGTACAGGCTGGGAAAGTGATGCCAGCCCTTTGGAGAAGTCCAGAAGACCATGTGTGGATCCCAGACACTGAAACAAGAAGCTGTAATGTGGAAGTTGCCTTAAAGGCCCCAAGATGTTTTAGATGTCAGAGATGTGAGTTATCTGCTGAGGAAAACTGCTAACATGGAGTGGAACCAGCCCAGGAGAAAGAACTTTGTTGCAATCAACAAAGATGAGAAATGAGTTGGAGATCTGAAAAACGCTTTGATATCAGACATGGAGATGTGAGTTTATAGTTTGCCCAGCTGGTTTCCTGTCTTGCTTTGGGGGTTACAGTTTTAGAAAGTAAGTTAGTACATACAGACAAGCAAAAGCAAATCTATAATGTGTAAGCTTAACTTCTGGTGATTTGAATGTTGTACATGAACATACATGTTTATATGCACACGCATATATATTATATATGTGTGTGTGTTAGTTATAAATATCTGTTAGTTAACATTTATATGTGTATGCATATAGAAAATATGTATATAAGATATTTAGATGCATTAAATTTGAACATGCTAGCTAGTTATTATCTATCTTCCTTTTCTTTTTTTTCAAAAACTAAATTGTGGAGGTGAAAGTCTCTGGATTAGGTGGTCTAATTTTCTTAAGATCTTCTTAACTGAATGGAAGCAAAATTCAGATTTTTGTTCAGATGTCAGAATTAAGTATGTCACACAAGTACAAAAGGCAAGGAAAGGTTAATTCCCATGTGATAAAGTTTCCATGGACAATCAGGACAGAATTCCAAGCATGTCACAAAACTTGGGAAAGTGGTGGAGGAGGAGGAGTGTTTCTGGGTGAAGGCTCTCAGAAGGGGCTTAGACCTCACTTATCTGCTACCATAAAAGAATTCCCAAGTTCCAAGGCATGTGTGTGCATTTGTGTGTGCTTGCATGTGTGCTTGTGCCACAGTGTGCCTGGGAGGTCAAAAGACAACTTGTAAAACTTAGTTCTCTTTCGATTACGGATCCTGAGCACAGAACTGGGCCAGGAGGCTACGCAGCATGTGACTGGCATGGAGAGAGCTGTACTCCACTAAAGGTAGAGAACAAAAGGTTGAATGAAAGACTTGAATGATGACGAGATCAACATCAACATGGACTCAGACGTTTTATTACTCTTCCTTATCAGGTGTTCTGGGTTTTTGGATGAATAGATAGATACACACATTAATAGACAAACAGTGGATAGATATTGATGTGTTATTTGATGTATGAAAATACTGGATTAGCTTTATACTTTTAAGTTGTTGTTTATGTCATTGCGTGTTTCATGATTAATGGTTTTGCCCCACTGTTCCACCTTCACTTGAATTACTAATCTGATTTTTGTATTCTGTTTTCTCTGGCTGGCTTTATATTTGTCCCATACTTTTATTTTACTTTTTCTGATGACATTGATTTAGAAAGATATTTAATTCAGAGAAAATTTAATTTCATTGTTGGGCCCAATCTAATTTTTCAAGTGAAATTTATTTTTATATATACGCTATCAAAGCATTTTTATTTAATATTTTGTTTCCTGTTGTAAAAATGTCCTGTAAACAGAGTTATCTTGGTTTTCCACTTTATCAAATAAAGACTTATCCTCTTAAAATATATCACCTGTCTATCTTCATATTTCTCTGATTTATAATCACTACATATTTAACTTATTTCATCTTCAGTTACATGCATTGTATTTGTACATGTGCATGGTTATAGGTGTCAAGTTTGGCCAGAGGAGGTTATGTAATCCCCTGTAGCTGGAGTTACAGATGTTAGAAAGCTGTCATAAGTGTATGCTGGGAACTGAATATAAGGCCTCTGCAAGAGTACAATGCAGGTAAAGAAGGGAATATACAGAAATGTTACTAACAGTAACAGTCTTTTGAAAACCTATAGGAAAACCCTCTACTCTAAAGCTTCCTAACATATACATATGTGAGAGGGATCCAAATAGAGTCACAATACCATGGGGGAGAGAGTGACTCAACCAGATATTTTAGGCCACCAAATAAAACCACCAGTGTCAGGAAGAGGTTATATCTTGTTAAGTATTGGCCAAACGGGTCCCATAGACTACTCCCAAATATCATAGGCTATTTTCAAGGCTGTTGGTTACCTGCTATAATGTGACTATAAGGCCTACTACCAAAGATACCACTACCACTTCTTTATACCATAAAGCATGGAAAAATCAAGCTTGGACTCAACTAGAAACTTTACTCATACTGATTAGCATCCATGGTCCTGAAAAGTACTTTGTAAACTACCCAAAAAGAAAAAAGTAATCCACCAATATCATTAAGCTACAAACTCTGAGACTTACAATGAACTGCCTGTGTGACACAAATATTATGGGAGCAACCAACCACTGCTTTATTGGGTTTAAATCCCATTCCATGTGATGAAAACCGTACCTGACACTGCTAAAATGGTCAAGAATATGAGATGTCAAGAACATGAGACAAGATTGGCCATGGGCCTAAGGGAAACCTAGTACTATTTTTATCTAAATGAGCACATCAGCAAAATGATGCTTAATAATACATTTCTATATTCATAAATCAGTGTCTCGCTCTCTCATCAGAAAGCTTCTTCTTGTTCACAACTGAACACCTGAACATCATTGAGACAGTGAGAAACTTTGGAGCACTCATCTGTAAAGGAGATGACTTTACCAAATGATCCCCTCAAGGCTCAGGGCTCCCTCCAGAGGAGATGGCTAGAAAAGATTATGAGAAAGCATCTTCCACACACAACAGAGCTGATACTCATATGAACTGAACTCATAGAGACTGCGAGAGCATGCACAGAGTATACACAAGTTCAAACCAGGAATGAAAAAACAGCATGGAGAACGGGAAGAAGGCAAAAGGTCTCAGCCCTAATCAAGAAGCTATCTGTCATTGACATCTGTGGGGAAGGGAAAAATCACTTTTCTTGGGTGTAGTGTCACTGGCTAAATCACCCAAATGCCAGGACAGGATCTGTGCCCAGGAATAGTGGCAATCATAAAACAGACTTCATGTTTGTTTGTTTTGTACTTTTTGTTTTGGTATTTTTTGTCTTACTGTGTGTTTTGTTTGTTTGTTTGTTTTGACCTTTACATTACATTTTTTTTTTGGAGAAACAGAGATAGATAGATAGATAGATAGATAGATAGATAGATAGATAGATAGA
>JANHMN010000006.1:35296925-35315797 GCA_030674055.1 Rhabdomys pumilio
ACACACACACACACACACACACACACACACACACACACACACACACACATATATGTACAACCTGCTGAATCTGTTTTTGTCTTTTGTGTGCATGTGACTTCAAAGCTGACCAGTCTGCACTAGATAACCAATAACAGGCTCATCCCTGGGAAGATACAAATTCTCCCTCTCTCAAAAGTCAAGAGCTGCCTGTGGGTCTCCATCAAAGGTGGAACCCTGTGAAATGTCCCTCTTTTCCACATTAACATATCATTTAATATTGCCAATCTTCTGGTCTTTGTAATGCAGCCATTTCTAAGAGAGACTGTTCCACAGAAGGCATCCTGTAATTCTGGCTCTTAAACTCTTCTAACTCATCTTTTTCAATGCTCCCTGACCACAGATGCCGGATGTAGTTGTATCTGTTGGGGCTGGACTTTTCCTGATCTATTGATCTCTACATTGCGTCCAGTTGTGGATTTCTGTTTTGGTCTTCATTTATAGTAAAGAGATACTTTTTATCCATGAGGGATGGTCCCTACACTTATCTGTAGGTATATAGGTAAGATGCAGAAGGTAGCAAGAAATTACACTGGTCTTGCACTGTAGCAGGAATAGATGCTTTTAAGGTCTATGACCTCACTACTCCTGAGAAGCTGGCTAGGTTTCTGGTACCAGGAATGATTTCCCTCCTGTTGAATGGGACTCAACTTCAACTAGATAGCTGATATTTAACCCCATGGTTAAAGAACCACTATTATATCTTATGAGGTATCTTGTCATTCTAGACACTGTTGGAGTGTGTAAGCACAAAAGCTTGGTAAGACTGTTTAACTGCTTCCCATTCTTCAGAGTTTACATGGTATTATCTAAAACCAGGGATGGTAGACTGCAGAAAAAAAAAAAAAGCTCTTAGGTCAGCTCCAGCTCCAGACATTTGAATCATGTGTACTAAGTGTGCAGTGTCTTCAACAATACGGGCCCACCCTCAATCCCTGAGAGGCAACCAAGAGCTACATAGATAACCTCTATTGTCCTGGGAGTCATTTGAACTACCCTGAACAAGTCTGGAAAGGTTCCTCATGTTTTATAGTGGATTTTTTGTTAGGCTATGGTTGTCATGGGGAACACTATCAGTCCAAGTGGCTTAACTTTCTTTAAGACATAGAAATAGAGATATATAGAGAGAAATAGAGATGGAGATAGGTAGATAAACAAAACATTGTATAATTTTAAATAAATATTAGTCAGGCATGATGGCACATGTCTATAATTGCAGCACTCAGGATGGAGAGGCAGATAGATCTCTGAATTTGAAGCCATCCTGGTCTATAGAGTGAGTTTCAGTACAGCTAAGGCTATACAGAAAAACCTGTCTCAGAAAAGCAAAAGCAAGCCAAAACTTTATATAACATATTATGACTCCTGAAGGCGTTATCAAACAATCTCTGTTGCTTGTGTCAGATTTCTCCTTATCCTTCAGAATTGACCTCCCTTCTCTCTCTTACTAGAATTCCCTCTCCATTATTCCCTTTCCCACTTCATGTCTGTATCTTCTTGTTTCTCTTTCGTCCCCTGAGCACCTATGACCCCTTGGTATTTTCTTGGGTTGTGTGATCTCTCAGTGTTATAAGTTCACATCTGAGAATTTGAAGTTAGAACTGCAGATGATGAAGAATATGCAGAGTTTGACCTTTTTGAGTCTGGGCTACCTCATTCACTGCAATCTTTTCTAGATCTATTCATTTATCTGCAGGCTTCATTCCTTCATTTTCTATACAGCTGAATAAATAGTATTCCATTGTGTATATGTACCACATTGTCATTATACATGCATCTGATGACATGCATTTAGGTGGTTTCCATTCCATGACTATTGTGAATAGGGCAGCTATGAACATTGCTGATCTGTGAAGTACAATGTTCAGGCATTAGCCCACATACAACAAAGTGGTACAGCTGAGGCATGTGGTTGTTTTATTTACAGTCTTTTGTGGGCTTTTCAGGATGATTTCTAGAGAGACTGCACACACAAATAGTTATGTAAAATGTGTCATTAAGTAATTTTGTCACTGAGTAAATTTCATGGGATATATTTATTTAAACTAAGAAATCTGACATCTTAGTATATAGTACAATCCTATGGGGACCATTACCTTTCTTACAGTCCATCATTAATCAAAACTCCAGGGTATGGCCCATTATCTCAAGAATGTTCATTCATTCCCCACCTTTAGTGCTTCTACTTTCATATAAGTTACAGTTTTATACATTGTAAGCATATCAGTACAGATGTTTAATTATTGTTGTGCACAGTTGCCTTTTAAGTCATTAATGAATTAAAAAGAAACATATTAGAATCCCAATGTCCTTAAATCTGTCTGTGTAATTGCTTTTCACTGGCACTCTGCTGATTCTAGTTTCTTTCTAGAGTAGATTGTTAGTAATGAATTCTGTCTACTTTTGTTTTGCCTTAGGGTTGGTGGGCAGAATCTCTATTTCTCCTTTGTTGCATGAGACCTACACTCAATAGAAATGGCCTGATCATCTTTTACATTCAACATTTGTTAAGTTGTATCCCCCATCCCCATGGCTAGCCAGGGTTTTGTTGTAGATAATTTCTGTTTAGGTTGCAAACTTTGTTCATTTGCTTCTGAGACAACATCTTACTGTGTGGCCCAAGAAGAGCTGAACTTGTGATCCAACTACTTTGACCTCCCTAGTGTGGGTTACCGTGACTGTAATGGTATTTGTTGACCATTTTGTGTTCGTGTTGAATGCTTTGCTTACAGTAGACTAAGAGTCTTCTTTGGAAGTAGCAGTTTGAGTTGTATGCATCTTGTTATGAATCTTTCTATAGCTGTCTGTGCTTATCAGTGTTAGAGTTCAGTGAGCTTCTTAGACACTCTAGCTAATCTTGGGTTTTGCTGCTGAACACTATACATTTTAAATAAAAGAATGCAGAGGCTCTAGCAATTAGAAACTCCCTATAGAGATTACAGTCATGTGTGAGTGAGGTGGTGACTGTTTGATTGGTGGTGACTTAATTATCCTAATTCTATAAAGTCTCTCTTCAGATCAGTGTACTTACTAAAACCTTCTCCAGATCAGCACAGGTCATCAGTTAGTGTTTAGACACCGCTCTTGTTAGATGCCTTAAACCAGTTATCTTCTCCTCTATATTTTCCATGTACCCATTTCTCTATATCATATTCTAGATATTTCTTGAAACTTAGCTTTCTTATCAGGTATAAGCTCCACAGTTTTGTCTAAACTGTTAAGATCACAAGTCTCTTTTTAATTTCTATTTTACATTTCAGTAATAGAATTTTGTTGTATTTTCCATCTGAATTTATTTTCTTTACTGTTCCAGATACCATCATGCTGCTGTATTTCTCAATGTTGTAATTTGTTTTCCTCTGTTCCTGAAAAAACTGTGCTTACTCTCTGTAGAGTTGTGCCTCTTACATTCAGCAACTGTTTCTAGCAAAAACTACATTCCAGTTATACTCTTCTAGTTCCTGGGACACTGTGGGATCCTGAACTAAAGATTTACAATGATCTCGAGCCATAAGATGTTGACACCCAGTTTTATAAATCTAGATACCGTTTGAAAGTAAATAAACATTAATGTGTAGAGATTTTATAGAGAGAAGGTCTAAGCAGAAAATTTTTAAATAGAAAGTTTATGGAAAAAAATTTGACTGGTTGACCATAGATAAATATGCATTTATTTGTTGGAATTGCATGCAGCCATTGTTAATGAAATTTTTAAATAACATTTCTAACCTAATAAACTGTTTATAATTTAATATTAAATGAAGTTTTAGGATAAATATGGTTCCTATAATTATGTCCAAAAATGAAATTATTTATTTATAACATTATAAAACAAGAGAAAGAAAATACTCTTAAAGATGAGACCATGGAAATTATTTTAATTATGTTTTATAATTTAATGTAATTTCTGAACTCAAAATTTACCCCCAAAAAAGGCCAATTGTATTTCAAATGAAATGAATTTAAAAGAAAAGCAAAGTCTCTAGAGGTTTTGTGTGTTTAGGGAGAAGGCGATTTGTCCCCATCCCCTCTTTCTCCATGCTGGTTGGGATGCTTTCACCCCCTTTATTCTCTCCTATGCTATTGGCATATTTGTTTTTGTAGCTGTCAGATTGTCACAATGTTTTCTTTGGAGATGAGGGCTCTGAGGCATCTTCCATCTTTCATATCTCTGAATACAACCCCAGGGGTGAATTCATGATGAATATTTAAGCTCTCAGAAAGGTTGTGAGTACCTCATCTTCTGGGTCATGACAACTGACAGCCTGTACAATATTCTAATGAGGGCGATGACAAGAGTCTGGACTAGTCACAGTGCAGACTTAGTCTGTTGACATCATTTACATAAATCAGTGATATCTGAATGAACTCATTCCAGAATTATTAAAAATAATAACTGGATAATGAGATAATAATTGAGACCAGCCCTGTTTAAAATTTATATTTGGGTAACAACTACCCATGCTGTCACCGTTCACCTCTTTTCTCTGCTGCCGTTGTAACAGAGTATCACTCATTTTCATTCTTTCTTATAGAAACAGTTTTCCTTATTCATTATACTAATAACACAATGACTTCTTGTCGGTACACCAAGTAATTAATCCTCTGTGAGTAGGCCTGCTTTAATTTAAACATGCTAATCTTTTGCACTTTTCAAGTAGGAACTGAGACATCACCTAACAGATAATTAGTTTTTGCAGCTCCACATTACATCTCACAAATGATGGGGGAGATTGAATCATAGATCAGCCAGAAATCATTCATTCCCCAAGCTTCACAGCATGGAGATGTTGCATGAAGACAGGTGGCAGGACTATTGTTCATCAAAGGAGAACTCAAAAGGTTTGAGCTCACAAGTCAGATTTGGGAAGACATCACAGAAGTGGGAGTTCTTAAGAGAAAAGAGATGACTAAGTGAAGAACAGAAAGATTAAAATATTTATTTGACTAATTGTGTTTTGATTTCCTCTGGAAAGAAATCTGAGAGTAAGGCCTGTTAAAGACATATTTCCAATGTAAACATTTTTGGCAAGCTGAACTCTACAGCAGTTAAGGCAAATACTGATGCTTCCAGAAAGATGAGTTTAACTAACAGACACATCATTAACAAATCCAGTCTATATACTGCCCAAGTTAAGTAGATTGTGAATGGATTTTAGGAGACCTGTTTGTTCATGGCTGAACTTCAGCCAAAGAGAAGTGGAGCAATAAAAATGCCAATATTGAGAAGTAAGTGGTGATTGTTAAGCTGCTAATTAGGTTAAAAGTCATTCATCTAAGGAATGATACCAATAAATTATAACCCACCATATAAAAGATACAAGAAGTTGACACGGAAAAATGTGAATGAAAAAGATGGAAGTTTGATCACAAAGGCACTAAGAAGTATAGTCTCAAATATCTACATACAACAAAAGGTCACAAAATGTAAGAGCATCCCTAACCAAACAGAACTCAGAAGGCACAACAATTACTAGTATTCACACCAACATCTTTAACAATGAGAATAAGAAAAATAGTAACATGATTAAATACAAGGAAAGAATCAGAAAATTATACCTACGGTATAGTTACCATAAGACTATGGTCTTAGTCGAATAAAAAAATTATACACAAGAAAATTTCAACTTAGGCACATTCCCTCTTTAAAAAGATGTAATACCAAGGTCAAAGGAAAGATGAAAATGTTTCAGACTCAAGAATTCCCATAAATGCAGCTAATTATAACCACAGATTTGCACACGTTCTTCCAGAGAGTATGCAAATATCTAGAGTGCATCTGTGACACCAAAGAAAGCTGATCTACCAATTGTATTGCTCTGAGTGGTAATTCACATGTTAGGGGAAGAAAATGTTGAAGCACATGAGTTCAGAGCAAGTACAAACAACTACTGTTTGAGACAGGTCAATGATGCGTGAGGAAAAATCACTGTGTCCTTACCTCGGTAATCCCTTCTCTCAGGCACATTAATGGTGTTGCACATAAAGGGTTTTTATTTGAATTTAACCTAAATAGGACTAGAGATTGTGATACAGTGATCGAAGAAGAAACTGAAATCCACCTCTGATGACCTTCCTAGCTGTTGAAGCGATGATTTAATGATCAGAACTTTTCAAATCTCCAGTGATGAGCACCTCAACAGCAGAAGCTCTGGGTAAGAGATTGTGACCAGAGAGACAGCCCATGCCAACATGACTACTTTACCATGCAGATATCTCTACCAATGCAGTGTGTTATCCTTGCCATAATGCTTCCATTTACGGACTTGAGCCTTAAGTTTGGGGATGAATGTGTCCCTGATTTATTACACAATGGTACAATAAGTGTATTATACCGGTACAGATAATCACCATCCATTCTCCAGCATTCTGTTTCTTCTCTGTGTTATTTAATTTTTCTAATTCTCTTGTAAATTTGCCCCAAACACACCAAACACACACTCATACACTCACACACACGTGCGCACACACACACACACACACACACACACACACACACACACAAAAGAACAATACTTTGAGAAGGAGATAGCAAAGGGACTTCTAGAAATTGACAATTTGGTCTGTTGTCTGTTCATTTGAAGTCCACATCCACACGGCCTATGAAGATACACTTTGACATTGCACGATAGAGTGATCAGTCTTCCTTATATCAAGGAAGTTAGGGTGCTGCTAAACAATGGGGCCTGAAATAATTAATCATGTCAAAAATCTGACAAGAATCAACCCCAATGAGTAAGGATTTCTTTTGGATACTGATTTGGGAAGACATAGCCCACCTCTTTGGAGAAAGCATGGTTACCTGTAGCACTACAACAGCAGAAACCATCTGCTTGGTGCTTTCTCACTTATCAACAAAGCAGAAAGCAGAAAGGGCCATGAGCAAGGCTTAATTATTGATATCAAGCTCCCCACCACACAACCAATGGTCTACTTCCTCCAGCTTAGGCCTATCTCCTAGTGTCACAACCCCCTACAATAATACCATCATCTGGAGTTCAAATGCTCAAACATGTGAGGCCATGGGGGACAATCACATTCAAAGCATACTAAGGCTTTAGGAATATACATAAAGTCAAGGTCATCTAGAAAGTGTGTCTTAGGAGTAAAAGTTAATGAAAAATTGGACTAAGGTGGAGCTTAGTGATCAAGCACTCATTTAGCATGTGTGGAGTCCTTGGTTAAAACCCCAGTGCTGCACATAACCCATAAAGATTTTAAAAAATTAATAAAATATCATGACAAATAAAAACAGACGCGAGTACACAGTCCCTTCAGAAATGGATTGTAGGTCACTCAAGTACTTCAAGAATCCCAGTTAGGAGAACAGGGTAGGTAGACAGTATTCCTGATCCTCATACTCAGAACTGAACCGTCATAGAACTGTAGTTTCCCTGTGTCTTTACACACATGTACATATCTGTGCACTATCAAGGCCCAACCTTACTCCAGTGAACTGACAAACCTAATCGCAACTTTTGAATTTCTAGGTTTCCTTGGGTCATCTCTGTTATTGGTACTTGTTAAAAACAGTTGAGGATAAATCAGACTGTATGCATAGCTAATTAATTACATGCATGCTTAAAGGGATAATGCATATTTTGATTTAAAAATTAAAGTATTTTCCTAAATGTTATAGAAATTCGAGTTCACTTAGAAATATGTATTCTTGAAAATGACCTTGGGCTAGGATGAGGAAATAGGCTCAGATACTTTGGTCATTCTGATAAGCCCTTAGAAACAGTGATCACGGGAGTATTCACGTAATTGGGTTTAATGCCTTGCTTTTTCTTTGACTATTTGTGTTTATTGTCTTGCTTGTTCCTTGACTATTTGCATCTATTGTATTGTTAGTTCCTCAACCTAGAACTGACCTTAATACATGCATGTAATCAAAATGATATAAACGCATAAAGGAGAAGGGGGTGGTATGGGGTTTCTAGAGAGGGAAAATGGAGAAAGGGGATGACATCTGTATGGTAAATAAATAAAATATCCAATAACAAAAAGAGTTTTAAAAAAAAAAGAAATGTGTGTCTTTCTCTCTCAACATTGAGCCCTGCTTTTTTTCCATAAGATTAACCCAAACTTCCTGCTAATTTCATAAGCAAAAGTTTGAAAAATCCTTGTGTGATAAGCCTCTACTTTACTCATGTCTAAATTTCCTCCAAAATAGAAAGGGCTTAGTAAAGATTTTGTTAATTTTAAAGTATTAATTAGTAGACTTGCACAGATTTACAGTCACTTTGCAAAAAGGCACAAAACACTGCACACTTGACAATTCTAACATATTCTTCCTACATGTTACACTGCACACTTGGCAATTCTAACATATTCTTCCTACATGTTACACTGCACACTTGGCAATTCTAACATGTTCTTCCTACATGTTACACTGCACACTTGGCAATTCTAACATATTCTTCCTACATGTTTGCATTAGTGACTAAATTCTGCTTCTCATAGCAATCATTTGAAGCTGAGAATTGACATTTCAAAAAATTATAGTCAAGCAGGTATCTTTCTAAACATGTCTGCTCTAATTGATCATCTTGTGATTGTTTTCTCTCCTACTTAATACTCAAAACCTGTGGTATCTCTCACAGCATTCCACACGTTACTTTTCTTGTAAGTCCCTACAGTATGCTACTGAAATATTCTACTAATAAACAAAGGAATCTCCAAGGCTACAGATGATGAGGCCAAACTTCCACAATCAGCAAGTTCTTAGGCTTTTTTTTTTTCTAAAAATGCACCTGCTGTTGTGTTTGTTGTAACTTTATGAACCACATAACTAGCAAACTAAAATCAATGTGTTGAACTTGGGAAAACACATAATGGCTTATTTGTGTTGAAGGGTAGTTTGTGACTACCACTATATCATTTTTCATTTGGAAAATAAAACTGCATTCTATCAACAAATAAATGCTAGAGGAGGTAGGAAAGACATCTGACACTATTGTCTGGCCTCTACATATGTACACATGTGTACACAATATATAAGAACACATACATGCATACACTAAAGGAAAACTTAAATTCTGCAGAATTCCAATTGCTATTTCTATGTTTATATTTTTCTATATTTGAATGCTATTAAGAAAATGAGTATTTTGTGAATAAATGCCATTATGCCCTATAGTATGACCCATGACTATTCTCAAGAATATATATGATTCACATTTTAGGGGAAATAGCATCTCAAGAGTCTGTGGTAAATTGTCCCAGTATCTGATACAAGGATTGATGACCAAGAGTAAGGACTAAATCCACCAGCAAGAGTGATTTCAGTTACTTGATGAGCTCACATGCTCATTATGATCGGGATGCCACTGTTGATCTCAGAAGTCCTAGATTAGACATCATTTCAACTGATGTCTAATTTAATCCATGATTAGAAACACACATGCAGTGAGAAGAATGGAGTAGGGAGAGAGAAGAAGAGAGGGAAGAGAGGTCACATTGGTCTTATTTGCCATATTTTCCTTTATGGATATGTAAGGGTGTATTTTTCTTTCATCTTTGTCTAAAATTCGATATCTTTAGCCACATTTTTTTTTTATTTTAGGGTCTTCCAATTCCAGTAACATTGATTTTCCCATCCCATATTCTAACTTGTAATCTCTGTATGCTCTCCTGGTGTGGTGAACTTCACACAGTAGCCACACCTCCCCTCAGTTTAATACATTCTTCTTTTTCTTCCTTCTCTTCCTCCTCCTCCTCCTTCTCTTCCTCTCCCCCTTCCCTTCCTCCTCCTCCTTCTCCTCCTCCTCCTCCTCCTCTTCTTCCTCCTTCTATCCCTATCCCTATCCCTATTCTTATTCCTATTCTTATTCTTCGAACAGGCAAGTTTTGTGGTGGGCCTAATTTGCTGACCCTTTGACAGTAAGTCATCGACATATGGGGACTCTGTTCCAGAAACTTCTTACAGGAAAAGTAAAGATCAAACCAGTTTTTTCTATTGTGCTCTTTATTAATAACCACCATCATCAACAAAAGATCTGGTCCCTTTTTAAAACTTCTCTCTGCATCCCAACCTAGGAGCTCTTTCTGGACAGAAAGTGTGTTTCTTCCCCTCTCCTTTTGATACACAGGAAGACTGTCATACAGGTTTATATTGATTTATTGATTCTCTCTGCCCAGCAGTGGGGTTAGATTTCCAGCCAACCCGCCTAGGTTTCATCTTCCCACATGTACAGATACAGCAAAATGCAACCCATAGCAGACCACAACAGTGGATTTCCCTGGTAACAAGAGTCACATGCTGCTCTCAAAGCCTGAAAATATGAGATGGGGGAAAATAAATACAATATCAGCTATAAAGTGAAAGAAATGTTTACTTTTTGAAAGAGATGCAGAAAAGCTTTGTGAGGATGTGGTGTGCCTATTAATTAATTCTAAATAAAGTACATTATAGAGATCATGTGTTTTAGAAATTTTTAATCTTCTAGATAGATTTCTATGCTTTAATACAGACTAATAAAGAGAACAAAAAAGATGTTTTCATGTTTTTGTTGTTATTTTGCTTTGCTTTATGGAAAAAAGTCATATATCCCATTTAGAATAAAAATGTACTGTATTGAGCTTTGAACTTTGAACAGTACTTTAGAGGCTGAAGGAAGTAGCCAGGAACCATTTCAGAAGCAGATCTCAGTAGACTGTCTCCTACATGACAGGCCTCTCTCAGCTGTTGAAACTGTAGCAGCTGATATAGTAGTCAAGATCTCAGAATCCATGGAGAACAATTGATGGTGCTTTATGATCCAGTAGAAAGATAGGCAAAAGGGAAAAGGGGAGGAGGAGAGGGAGACAAGGGAGGAGGAGGGGGAGGAAGAGGAAAAACAAGAGCAAGAATGTAATTTTAGGTAGTGACCTGAGCCAGAAACACCATAGCATTTATTGTTACGATTAAAGAATGCTCAAACATGGCAGTGACAATACTGTAAGCCTACACCCAAAGAAAATGGATGATACAGAAATTAACTTCTAGAAACAACTATGCAAATTAGGTAGCATGGAAAAATAGAACAAAATGGCCGCTGACTATGTTCCTTCAGTTACGGTCTCCTGACTTTGCATAATTATTCACACACCAAATTGTTCACAGTGAAGCCAGGACTGAGACAACAGTGTCTTATCTCAGTGTACTGTTGAAACATGGCTTAAAGAAGGTCCAAACAGAAGGCTGTCTTTCCACTCTTCTACAATGCTGTCCTGTTTGAAGAGAGATGCCTCATGTATAAGGGGGAGGGAGCTTGAGTCCTAAATCTCATTACCAGGTGTAACAAGATGAAAGCCAGTGCTGAACAAGTCTCCTCACTTACCCAACCCCAGAGTCAGCACTCACAGACTCATCCATTGAAGTCACATTACAATGGTGCCTACTTGCTTTTACCACCTATATGGCCTTCAACCTTAGTCAGCAGAAAGAGGGGCAAGACTGTCTTACTGGGTACAAAACATAAAAATGAAAACAAGACTTCATATGTATTCAGTACTATGAGAACACCACACCAGGAAATAGCTGAAGGGTATTGACTATTACCACACGCAGGCCAGAGCTCACAGAGGGAGCCTCTGTACCTACCTAAACATCACACAGACATCTGTGTACAGTGGGAGAAACTGAAATGGAGGCCTACATTATTGACAGCCTGTGACATTGAAGAATATGGCAGAGAGTAAGGTCTGGGATACCTTACACAAAGGCTGAAAAATTAGTATGTAAGAAAAATAAGTTGACAGTGAAGAAGGCTGGGAAACACCCTCAGTGTCAGATGTGAATTAGTGTACCAACACACACACTCCAGAGTAGACATTTAAGTTGTTACTGTGAGCCATGGACTCTGTCACAGCTCTGCATCTCTGCTCCATTCCTCATTTGGAACAAAACAAAAACCCTGGAACCTGTGATAGATGAATCCCCTACCTTCATCGAACCCAATATCACTTGGGATGGGCATGGGGCAACCTTCCTCACACCTCATAGGTACACATAGCTGTGAGACTCGGGTGTGATACAGCCTGTGCAGTGCGAGGGAGCCAAAAAGAAAAAGAAAAGTCTCTTGACAAACTTTCCAACTTTAGTTAGCCGAGATAACCCCAGACCCGTGCACAAAGGCAGAGACTTTAGTCTTTTCTATACCAGGCAAAGAACTGTGCTCCAGTGAGACAATCTCATGTTTAGGCCCATGGTGGGAGCTTAGTGCCCCCCATAGTTCATGTAGTTCCTTGTGGGTGCAAGACTCAGACAAGACCCAGTTTAATATCCACCCATTGTTCCCCATTTGGGGAACAAAGATGGGTGACTACCAGAGCATTACCCAGCACAGCATGAAGCAAGTCTCCATTCATTGATGGTAGGACAGGGCAGACTACTGAGAATAGGATTTGACCTTGGAACACCATGCCAGGGTGGTAAATAAATCCTAGCACTGGACAGATCCTAAAAGTCTCTGTTTCCAACCAACATCCTCCCATAGAACCTCTAGAATAGCATTGGCATTAATGGGAGATGTATTCTCAGTCCATTTGACTTTGATTAACCTGTTGTTGACTGCAGTAGTTCTGGGCCATACATCCACCTTAGCAACAGAAAGCATTGTGATCCTGGCTATCCTCAGAGCTTGTCTCAGAGAGCAATGGGCTCACTGTGATGTAGTATTGGTGGCAACAGGAATAACACCTACAGTTGGTCACTCATCCATGAGTCAGTTAGAAACACACAGCTTACTATATGGGCTTGTTACTACAGATGAGCCCCAGGGAGAGGAACACACTACCCTTTTATTCTATTTCCCCAACTCTTGTTGAACAAGAGCAACTTCGGGTTTATGAGAAACCTAGACTTTGATTGCCCTCTAGTGGTAGAACAGTGGCAGCACACCAAGAGTAGACAGAATGACCTTGGACTTGGGCACCACTCTGTACTGAAACAAAGAAAGTGACCCTGAGTTTCTATAAAGGGAGAGAAAGGCATGGGAGAAAGAGCCTGCTTAGGATTTCTGAGAAGATGAGCACAAACAAAACCCAATTATGAAAACTGAAAATAGATGCAGATACCTCCAATGCCCAGACATTGTTGTACAGCCAAGAGATTTCACAAAAAAAAGTCAAAATAAGTTACCAGAGGCTGACAAAGTCACCACTAATGAGTTAACATTGGAGTCTGTATTGAGACTTTAAATGTCATTTTAAAGAAACCTCAATGAGGTTGAAGAAAATAAGTCAGAAACATAACCAAGGGATCAAAGACATCTAAATAAGAAACAACAGATCTTTAGGCTGAAAAATATACTAAGTAGAATTAAATACAGGAGAGAGGGCATTGGCACAATAGATGAAACAAGAGGGGGAAACTAGGGAACTAAAAGATGTGCTGTTTGAAGATGCATGGTGGGCTTGGGGAACAAAGATGGATGAAGAAACCCTGCAGGAGCATCAGAGCAGCGTGAGAAGAGCAGACCTGGGCACTGGCCCTCAAGAGGGACTGCATGAAAAAGCTAACAGAATCTTCCCAAACTCAGAGATGAATACAAACATCCAAGTATGGAACGATTAAAAGTTACAAATCATATTCCGCCCAGCTGAGTCTGCTACAAGATATAATCAATCTTTCAAAGTTAAAAGGCAAAGGGAAGAGTCTCAAGGGCACAGAAGAGAAGAAATAACATATAGTGGTGGCTTGATTCCACTGACAATGGCCTTCTGAGCAGGAATCATGGAGGCTTGGAGAGAGTGGCATGTGATTTTTATAGCACTAAAAAAGAACAAACTACCAATTAAGAATGTTATATCCAGCAAAGCTATCCTTTAAAAAATATAAGAGAGGTAAAGACATAGCTAAACAAGAATTGGGGGAATATAACCCTGTTATATAAAAAGTACTGTATAATGCCTGTTACATGTTATAAGCACTAGAAGGAATTCTAAAACTGAAAGATCCATTAATGAACAAGACAAACAAACAAAGCATTTGGAAATATAAAACTCTTAGCCACGAGTAATTACATAAGAAATTTGAGAATGTCCTGTCATATCTTTAGTATGAAGACAAAACAGCAAAGACAATAATAACTATATAAATTATATTAATACATTAAGACGTTGCATCAGAAAGATACAAAATAGAGCACGGGATAATCAAAATGAGGCAGGTGGGGAAGAAGGAGAACAAAGCAACCACTGCTTGCTTACATGTTCCTAATAATTGTGTTAAGTTGCTATTGTTTAAAAAAACCTGCAAACCACGAGTCATGATAACTGTAATGCAGAAGTGGCACATATACCTTGGCGGTAACCAACAGCTCTCTAATTGGACTTAAGGCCAAATCAGCAAGACAGAAATCATACCTGGAACTGGAAACCCAGGGATAGTGAAGTTGTGGATCTTAGAGGAGAACCTGTAACCATGATCTTACCTAACCAGCAGAATCCCTAACTGTGCTCTAAGTATTTTTCTTTAAACTCACAGATAAGTTTAGTCCTCAACCTTCATCAAGAAAACTTCTCTTTACAACTGACAGATACCCTGACAGAAAAACACAAAAGCCTCAACAGAGTTGAGGAGCCAGTTCCAGCGGATAATCGACAAAACACCTCGACACGTGAGGCTCAGGGATCATCATGGAAAAAATGGCAAAAGTATTGTGAGAACCAGTGTATGCGGGAGTTTGCTGTTAGACTGTCTCCTAGTAATGTCAGAAGCTTATATCCATAAAGTTTCCCCAACATGAGCCCCTTAGCATGAGCCCAACATGGAAAACAACTATAGATACACGGGAGTTCACAGAGAAAAGACCACAAGGCCTCATCCCTACAAAAAGAACTATAAGCAACTAAGAAATGGAGACTAGGAAAATCATTTTTCTAATGAAAGAGCACACCAATTGTTTATCCAACGTCAGATGCTCAGCCCTGAAAACATATATGCAAGTAGATTGCAAAGGCTGAGAAAGTTACATTGAAAAGGACAAGGAGTGTTTGGAAGGATTTGGTGGAAGGAAAAGGGTAGGAGAAATTATATAATTATAACCTCAAAAATAAAAGATAAATCTAAAATACATAAATATAGTCAGTTAAAAATGCATGGTGCATCATAATCCTAGCACTGTGGAAGCTGATGCGTGCTACCTAAGGCTACATAGTGAGACACTGTCTGAAAAGAACACAGTGTTTTTAAAGCCTGTTATGTGACCCTCATTATAACCAGAAATAAAAAAAAAATAGACAAATCTAAAAAATAATCAAGGACTCAAAATACAGTACTAGATGCCAGGTTAGCTCAGCGGTAGAGCAATTGACTTCAAAATACACGGCTAGAGGAAGTATAAGGAATAATATGGGGCAGTCTGAAGGAGAGAAAACAAACCATGAGAAGACTGGAAAACAACGGACAAGATGGCAGAGGTGTGATTGGAACCTTCAGAGTTAGTGTCTCAAGTTCTCCAACGAAGAACAGAATGGATGAGTGGGTGGAAAACCAAAAGCAAGCTCTAACTGTCTGAGAGACCAACTAACCGAAAACAAATTAAAGTTGTAATTGCATATGATATTGGAGGATCTAAGTATATAAGGCAAATATTAATAAACATGAAGGAAAAGGCAAATCAGTTTGTACAGCAACAGCATGTGGCTTTAATCTCACTTTCAGCAAGGGACCTATCATGCAAATAGAAAGATCATTAAAGAAATTGTAGAGTTCAAAGTACATCTTCCATCAAGGAACCTAACAGACAGCTATAGAATAGTTTATACAGTGGCTACAGAACATACCTTCTCATCAGTGCATGGAGCATCCTACAGAATAAATTATATGGTCAATGACAAGAAAATCTCAACGATTCCTAAGATGAAAATCTAATCTATTATATCTGTTGGAGGCTAAGCAATAAAACTAAAAATCTGTAGTAAAAAGAAAAGAAAAAAAAACCTTTTGAAAGTATAAAAAGAACACAGGACCCAAAATATTAGACTAACATTGGATCAAGGGAAAAGGAAAGGGATTAAAAGATCACTCCGAGCAAATGAACATGAATGCACAGTGTAACAGACTTGTTGCAGGAAGCTGCAAAGGTGGCCCACAAGGGAAGCATATACTTAGCAATGTCTGCAAAGAAAACAGAATGATCTCAAAGACAACCCACCACAAGGACAAGCCAAACCCAAAATTACGAGAACAGGAGGCACGTGAACAGCCTGAGCAGAAGTTAATGGGATCCAGATGCAAAAGCGTTCTAAAGATTGATGAGATGAAGAGCGGATTGTTCAAATATATCACAATGATAACTGATAAACCATTAATTAAGAGAGGTAAGAAGAAATGGGAGAAGACTTGCATGAAGTCAGAGGTAAAAAGAGAGACCTCAAGATACCGCAGAAGTGAAAAGAACTCTAGAGATAGCTGCCAATAACTAGATGCCAACAAACTTTATAGCTTAGAAAAATGGAACAAATTCCTGAACACAGACACCTTCCAAGATCAGTCAGGAAGAAGTGATAGACCAACAGTAAACGCCACAGACTAATAGTACACAAGATTGAATGGATAACCAAAAATGTCTCCCAACAAAGAACAATGCGGAGCCAGATGGTTTCACTCCTAGGTACCACTAAGCCTTTCAAAAAAGAACTTACAGCACTGTTTTTAAATTGTGAAGGAAAACTTGAAAACTAGACCAGTGTTACCTTAACACCAAAACCAAAGAAAGACTGAAGAAAAAAAAGCAAGCTACTGAGAGGGAGGTGTCTGTAATACATATGGCCGTCAAATGTTCACCCAAATCCCAGCAAGTCAAATCCAATAGTAGCTGATGGGTTTACCATGGTGAACGAGCGTCTCTCATCTCAGGTTGTAAAACTGAGTCAATGTACAAAGCAATAACAGGATTTTATACTAAACTCTGGAACAAGACAAGTCACCAGCTCTGTTCACCAGACTCCCCAGAGTCGAAGCCAGAAAAAAAAATCAGGCAAGAGAAAGAAACCAAGAAATTTGAATTGGAAAGAAGTCACACAGTTGGTTTGATGTCATTATCATAT
This sequence comes from Rhabdomys pumilio, assembly GCA_030674055.1. NCBI lineage: Eukaryota > Metazoa > Chordata > Mammalia > Rodentia > Muridae > Rhabdomys > Rhabdomys pumilio. The sequence continues at coordinate 35,314,005 of JANHMN010000006.1, forward strand.
ATAGGGAAAATGTCCAAAGCAATAAATAAGCAAATTCTTTCCTGATTAAAAAGCAAATGTTGACAGGGTGCAGGATATGATGACCACTCAAACATGGTAGTGCTGTTGCAGACAACACGCAGTGGACTTGGATAGTTGGCTTCCTGTTGCTGTGACAAACACCACAACCAAAAGCAGACTGAGGGGGAAAGGGCTTATTTAGCTAACTCTTTCAGGTCACAACCCATCACTGAGGGAACCTGAGGTATGAACCATGGAGGAATGTTATTTGCTGGCTTCCTTCCAGGCTATCTTTCTTATACAGCCCAGGCCTACTTGCCTAGAAATGACACTGCCCTCAATCGGCTGGGCTCTCATACCAATTAGCAATCAAGAAAGTGTTACACAGACCTCTCCACAGGCCAATCTGATTGGAGCATTCATCAAATAAAGACTCCCTTGTACAACTCTGGGTTGTGTCAAGTCGGCAGCAGCAGATCCCCAGAAAAATCAGTAATCAAGAAAATAACTCCACTTTTTGTAGCTACAAAAAAAATAACAAAATGTCTAAAAGTGAATTTAACCAAGGAAAAAGAAGTTAAAGAACACACATAATATAAACACAAAAATATAGAAAATGGAAAGATCTAATTTTATGGATTATAGAATCAATACTGTTAAAATACTATCTAAAGAAACGCACAAGTTTAATGCAATACTTTTTCAAAATTTCAATCTAGTATTTCAGAAAGCTAGAAAAAGTTATACTAAAATTTATTTAAATGATATTCATATCTAAATAGTCAAGGCTATCCTGAATTTAAAAAAAAAAAAAAAACAACCAGAGGGAGGTATTATGTACTACTTGACTTCAAAATGTAACAGAGCCAACAGCATACACCTTTAATCCTAGCATTTGTGAGACAAAAGCAGATGGATCTGTGTGAGTTCCAGGTGTGCTTGGTTTACTCAGCAAGTTTCAGGCAAGGCAGACAGAGCTACATGGTGAGAACATGTCTCAATACACACATACATACGTACGTACATGAGAGAGTGGGAGGAAAGGGTGTAGGAAAGACAGGTATGATGATGCATACCTATAATCACAGCATGTAGGAGGTAGAGGCAGGAGGATTACCAATTCAGGGCCTTCCATAGCTACATAGTAATTAGAGGTCACCCTAGCCTTCATAAACCACTGTCTCAAAAGATACACACACACACACACACACACACACGTTTTAGTAAATAAAACACCATGATTTTGTTCTTAAAGCAGATATATGAGCACACTGGGCATAACATAAGCACAAAGGCAATAGGTCTGTCAATAACAATGCTAAGAACTGTCTTTGAAAAAAACCATATTTTTTGTTTTATATTTTTATTTAGTTTATAGCACTGGGCAATTTGATACACAAGGGTAGGAGAATGAAACTAGAATGCTTTCTCATTCTTAAATAGTGCTTAATGATTTCAAAAATAAAATCACATTGTATAAGATTTTGAATCTCTAGAACTGTGATCCAAAACTGTGAAACTCTAGAGGAAATACTTCTTGGAATAGAATTTCTGGAAAGAAACCCTAAAAGGAATAATCAACAAAATGAATTCACAACCTACAGGAAGGAGAAAATATCTGTAAATGATATAGCTGACAAGGAGTTAATAATACTCAGAATCTATATAGAACTCAAAAACTCAATAGTAAAAATATAATACATTTAACATGTGCTCTTAAGACTTGGGCAGACATTACTCAATAGAAGATGTACAAAGTTCACCAGGAATATGAAGAAACACTCAACAGTATT
>JANHMN010000006.1:35329443-35352297 GCA_030674055.1 Rhabdomys pumilio
GATGACTAATACTGTTGAGTGTTTCTTCATATTCCTGATGAACTTTGTAAGTCCTCTTTTGAGTAATATCTGCCTAAGTCTTGTTCATATTAAGTGCATTATATTTTACTGTTGAGTTTTTGAGTTCTATATAGATTCTGGGTATTAACTTTTTGTCAGCTATGTCATTTACAGATATTTTCTCCTTCCTGTAGGTTGTGAGCTCCTTCTGTTGATTATTCCTTTTAGGGTTTCTTTCCAGAAATTCTATTCCAAGAAGTATTTCCTCTGGAGTTTCACAGTTTTGGATCACAGTTTTAGAGATTCAAAATCCCATACATTGTGAATTTATTTTTGAAATTAGTAAGAGTAAAGCATTTCTAGTTTCATTCTTCTACACTTGTGTATCAATTGCCCAGTGCTATAAATTAAAAGAAAATAAAAACAAAGAATAGATGTCACTTTCAAACATGGCTGCTTTCTTCTACAAACTAACCTTACCTTCATTGCTAGGCATTAAATGTGTGTAAGGGCATGTCTGTATTCCAGCCAGAGCATACTGTCATCCTGTCATCCAGGGAATGTTTGCATTCTGGCTCGAGCATGTAGACCTCAAGGGTCTTTGGATGTAATCCCTTGCCAGTGCAGCAATGCTGCTGGATGAAAATTCCTCTATAGATCTTAAACGATGGGTTTAGCTCCTGAGTACACACAGAGGACACAGTGAAAGCTGATTGGTTGCACAGTCAACATGGCTTTTCCTTCTATGCTTAAAAAACACGTTTGTTCATAGATTCTGAAACACTCTCCAGGTATATCTAAATAGATACAATACTAGAAGCTACTAATTAAGATTAAGACTCTGATAATAAAGAAATGAGAAAACAAAAAACAGGAAGTACATAGTCGAAACACTTGAGGAGCACTGAGCCCTGGGTGACTCCTGCCCTGTCAAAGGCATTACTAAGCTGCTGTGTAAGCATAAAACAGTGCCAGCATTAGAACCCACTTTTGTTGGCAGGTGATTTAGATTTCATCCTCTGAGATCTTTTCTCCTCATGCCCATCACTCTACCCTCACCTAAATTCACAAGTGATGAAACAGCAAGGGGCATGGCTCTGGTTAGCATGTATCTCTTCTTACAATGGTCATCTCCTAATGTTTAGCCCACTTTCAGCTTGTAGCTATTGACCCAAAACACAGCTCTCATCTCAAAGAGAATAGGATTTATTCTGGAGCCAAATATGAATGATCATAGCCCAGGAAATAGATTTAAGTTACTTCAAATATAATATCCCAACATGGAAACAGGTTAAGAAAATTTTTATAACTACCTTTCAAATACATCAGGTAAACTGGTTGCCACAATGTGAGAAATTCCCTGGCATAGGTTTCAGATGCTACCTGAAAGCATGCCTGGCTTTGGGTTTTTTAGAAGCTAGAGGTCAATTAGTATATCTCCAAAGGTCTGTGGATGTTAGGTCAGTCATGGAGGAGGTACACAATGAATGACTCCTTAGAGGACTAAAGCATAGGATGATTGGAATCCTGCAACATCCCAGCCTTTTAAAGTTAAGAAGCTGTCATCCGGTCAACCACTCTTGTGGACTCTTTCAACAGGTGTGACTTTTATTCTAATAACTAAAAGGCTAAAAAGGAAGTTTTTTCTAAAAAAAAAAAAAAAAAAAAGGAAAAGAAAAGAAAAAGAAAACAAAAGAAAAGAAAAGGCATATTTGATATGACTGATTTGGATCAGCTAAATTGAATTATGTGATGTTAGAAAATAATGCAGATCTTGAAATTCCAGAATCAGGAAGCAGAGAAGACATCCAAGGGTTCACAATTCCAGGGAACTATAGTAGGGAAATGAAGCCAGGCCCAAGGGCAGTTGCAGGCTTGTGCCTTCAGACACTGCCTTCATGTATTACTAGACTCTGTCTTGCTGTCAAGACAAAAGAATTGTTCAGAAACATAGCATTTTTTTTATTTCTTGTCTGTAAGTTTGAAATATTTCATATTTGACAGCCTATGATTTGTTTAAGAAACAAACAGCAGCAAAACAAACGATGGGGAAAACCACCCTTCCCTAACTGTCTTTTATGTTTATTCAACTGGATTCTGCAATGTGAAAAGGTACCTGTCCTCACTTTTCCTCAAAGATACATCCACCTTTTCCCACCTCTCATGTCTCCCTCAGGGCTGGGTGAGAGGCTCAGCTAGAGCAGCATTGAGTGCTTCTGCCTCAGGCTGAAGGTAGCTGCAGCACACAACCCACATTTAGAGCTTGTCCGGAAGCTTCCTGCTCCTTCCTGGAGTCCATGAGCTCAGCGCAAGAACAGAGAGAGAGAGAGAGAGAGAGAGAGAGAGAGAGAGAGAGAGAGAGAGAGAGAGAGAGAGAGAGTTAGTTTTTGCTTTGTCCAAACACAGAAAGAATGGATGGGGAAGCTGTGTTAAAGCCACAGACTGGCCCTGCATCATGCCCGGGCAATCAAAATAGGGCTGGTCTACACAGACATTCTGGAAGCACAGAGAGCAATGTTGGTTCTACTGGGCTAAACAGAATATTTCATTAAGGCATTGAAAAAACAATAGTAAAGCATTTTGGCCAATGTAATAATGTAGGAAAAACAACTGGTTACGTTTCTAATTAGACCAGTCATGAACACACTGTGAAGGATGAAGAGAGCCCAGGGCCCCAGCTTTTAGTTTATGTTTCACACTCACATGTATGTGTCTTGAAAGCAGGAGGAGATACAGTTTGGGAAAGGAAGAAACGTGAAAAGGGAAGGGGCATGCTGAAGGTAGTGGGCTGGAGAAGAAAAATGGATAGTGATGTCTGAGTATTTAAAACGTCATAGTGAAGCTAATTTCTTTGTTTGACCTATAACATAAAAATAACAATAATAATATCAACAAATTTTAAAACCAAACAAGCCTAATATTTCCTAAATGCTCTGGCAATTCCGGACATCTAATTGAGAGTATGATGTGGAGGCAGCTATGGTGTTTTTTAACCAGTTAAAATAAAAGTTTAACCTTTCTCAAAAAGAGTTCCTCTCCTTGGACTCTAACTAGTTGACTTACAACAGCAAAGCAATTTGCAGTGGAGAAAATAAACGTATAAAGCAATCCTCCCTTCATCACAGCTAGCTCCGCCCATCAGGACCGTAGCGTTAGTATTCTTCTGGTACTGTGGCTTAGATAATATCTGATTAATGTAGTTCTTTTTATTGAAGTGCAGGGCACTGATTATAATATACAGATTTCCAAACCACCTAGGTAATTATAGGTCTGCCCAGCAAACTTGATGCTTTATCCTCGCCAAAGGAAGTTTCATTATTCTTGTATTATCTTGCACACAGAAAGAATTTCCTGAAGGTGACCTTTTTATAGGTGGTAACCATGGTAACAGATTTCCAGCCTGCTAACACTCTGACACTACTTCGCACTGCAAATGTTAGAGGGATACTACGGATTGATGTTTTGGGTTGCCCTCGAGAGACACGGCTGCATAAATACTTACCAATTTGAGAGCAAAATTTAACAGAAATTTAAAACCCCGATTTCTGTTCCCTTGTTAGTCGAAAAGAGATTTTTTTTTAATTCTAAGATCCCATTAATACATACAGAAACTGTCAGAGTAAAACTAAACGATGGAAGAAAGAAAATGTATTCCTTACATTATTTTTAATAGGACATTCAATGGATCAGGTAGAGAGAGACAAGCACCCTTTGGGTCTGTTCTTTGCTTGAAAGTGATGCTGGAGCCCTGAGCCCTGAGGAGCTAAGAAGGCTGAGTCTGCTCATCAACAGGATTGGTGATTTAATTCTAAGAAACTACGGCTTCAGCACTGAATTCCAGAGGAATTAAGAAACTTTCTAGGGAAACAAGAGAGTTGAAAGGTAGATTTACCAATCCAAAGGCATATCAACAATCCAAGAACGGATCAGAAAGGAGAGTCATGACAAAGTTTATGTCTTTCTTGATCCGTAAGAGAAGGGTACATTGATAGGGAAGATGATCAGTCTCGAACCCCTTTTAAAGGGGTTGACTGGAGTGGCTTATTTCTTACAGTAGAAACTAATTCTAATATGCAAGTTCATTTCTAGCCCCATTTTATAAGAAACTCCCCATTTCTTTTGTAGGAAAATACCTCTAATAATGCTAAAATTCAACCTTCTCTTAATAACTCTATTGTTTCTCAATATCTGATACTTGTGTCTCTCATTCAGGTGCTATTTACTCTAAGCTCTATTTTAATTAACATATTCATCTTTATATTTTTATCCTGTCTGGTCTCAAAAAAATTATTGTGTCATTCATAAATCTACAACCTGCTGTCACCCAACCATTGATCACACACGACTGGACTTGTCTCCACCCTCTCTCACACTCCATCTCTCTCATCACACTTATCCAAGACATGGTTTACAAAACTGGAGTAGCCATCTAGACGACTCTCTGTAATGAAGAAAAACACAGAAGTTCATGTGAACACTCTAATTTGTGAATTGTTGCCTTACAGGCAATCTGGCTTATTGTAAGACAGCTTTTTACTAATTTTCTATCATCTCAGAAGTAGGAAAGAAGAAATCACACTGTTGGCACCAGCATAGCAGGAAAAACTACAATTTAAAGAAACAAACAAAACCCAATAAAATTAACAAAATTCTAGGAAATGTAAGAAAGAAGAGAAAATGTAGATGATCAGTCAGTTGCACAGTAGATCCAAGAAATATCATAGGGATCGCAAGAAAATGCAGCTGACAATGTCACCACTGAAACTTGATATCTTAGACATGTTAGACCTACTCAAAATATATAAACTACCCCCACTTAGTCAGTATGAAAGATTATCTGATGCCTCCTCTGTAACAATTAAGAAACATTAGTTTATAGCTTTAAATTTCTGGTTTTGTGGGGGAAGGTTGGTAAGAGGTTAGATTTAGCTTTAACACATCATTAAAGAAGCTGGCAAGCCGGGCAGTGGTGGCGCACGCCTTTAATCCCAGTACTTGAGAGGTAGAGGCAGGCAGATTTCTGAGTTCAAGGCCAGCCTGGTCTACAGAGTGAGGTCCAGGACAGCCAGGGTTACACAGAGAAACTCTGTCTCTAAAACCAAAAAAAGAAGAAGAAGAAGAGGAAGAGGAAGAGAAAGAGGAAGAGGAAGAGGAAGAAGAAGAAGCAGCAGCTGGCAAAATGCATAGTGACATGTCTAATGAACGTAGCCTAGAAAAAAGAAAAACACAAGACTCATTTCAAAATGCAAATTTGGAACCATTGTATCTTTCCCGCAGAGTGACAGGTCATAAAATGATGGATTCAACTTCTTAATGTTATACAGACTTATAAATATATTTAATTATTATTTGTAAACATAACTTCTTCAATTTTTCAATACAAACTGTGATCCACAGATTTTTCCAAACCTATTGGCTGACGCCAGTCAAGTAGTATAGTCCAGTCTAAGGGCAAGGACTTTGTTTAATAAGACAAAAGAGTTTTGTTTAATAAGAAATTCTGTGTCAAATATGCCTCAAATATGACATAGGAAATGAAACTACAAGTCACATAATTGTCTTAAATGAACTCAGTACACTTAATATGGCTTTACATGACAACAATGTACATTTCAATAAAATCAGACCTCAGAACATACATATTGAAATTAATAAATATGTAATTTCTGAAGATGTATCATTTTACAAAGTAGAACTGAGACTTATATGTTTCTTGATAATATAGCTGAGATAGCATTATACATATTTATGAAATGATAAATACACTTAAGAATATATAAATAATATATATAAAATTCAGAAAAAAAAATGAACTAAAATAGACTACACTGCTGTGAATTCTGAGTAAGCATTCGGATTGCCTCCAGGGGCAAGACTATTTTGAATTTAAAGTTGTTATTCAACTAGGTTTTAGAGAAATTGTACACATATGTGCTCATAAAAATAATGTTTACACTTATTTACTTTTTCTCTTCATAAAAATATAGTGTCACTTTCCTTCTCATTATATATGCAATTCTCTGTATTTGTGAACGTAGTTTTGTTCTTACTCTTGTTATGTTTATATCTGTACCCAAAGTTTTTAATTTTCCTGTTAACAAATGTCTAAAATATTTCAAAACATTTTTCTTTTTCTCCTTTCTTTTTCCTTTTCTTTTTCTTATTCTGTGAATCATCATGTAACTCTCAAAAGACAACTTTTCAGAGTGTAAGAGCCAGAGAGGATAGAGACACCAAGAAAACAAAACCCTATAAACTTTAGTAGCTTTTGAACATGTAGTTTTGAAAGAAACATGATCAAAGCTTTTATGAACTCTCAGAGATGGAGGCAGCATGCACAGGGCCTGCGAGGGTCAGCACAAGGACCCCTGCAGCATATGTATTATGGCTTCAAGTTTAGTGTTTTCACGAGACTCCTAAATGTGTGAGCAAGTAGATTTCTGGTTTTTTGTCACTTTTCTTGGGCTCTTTTCCTTCTTTTTTTTTTTTCCAACTCCAATGTGATTTTGTTTGTCATATTATATTATATTATATTATATTATATTATATTATATCTCTCTTAGAAAACTACTTGCTTACTAAAAGTGAGGGGATCTTGATGGGAGGGTGGGAGGGGAGGGAAGAAGAAACTAGAAGGAGTAGTTGGAAGGATAATTGTAATCAGTTTATATATTTTTCCATTTATGTATGAAAAATCCATTTAAAAAAATCTTAAAAAAGAAAAATTTCCAGGTATGTGTACTTTGACAGAAGATAAAGTACAGTGTAACTCATTCTGTAGCTTACTCCAGACAGTAAATGAGAAGAAACCCTTCAATTCATTCTTTCATTTCTTTGGTTTGATTTGAGTTTTGGTTGATTTTGTTTCTTGTTTTATTTCATATTTTTAAGAAAAGTTCTCATAATGAAACTGAGACTAGTCTCAGGTCTTTCTGCCTATGCCTTCGAAGTCCTACATCACAAAGTTGGACCAGTAAATACAACTTTTGAATTCTCTTTTCCTTCCTTTCTTTCTTTCCTTCTTTCATTTTTCTTTTTCTCTTGAATATAGCATTCTCTATTGCAAAATCAGAAAAATTGATGTAAAAATTATAGACCAGTGTTCTTCATGAACATAAACACAAAAATATTTAACAAAAGAAATAGTGTGGTGGTTTAATTGAAAATGGCCTCCATAGACTCATAAGGAGTGGCATTATTGGAGGTGTAGCCTTGTTGAAGGAAGTATGTCACTGTGGGATGGGCTTTGATGTTTCAGAAGCTCAAACCAGGCCCAGTGTTTCATTCTTTTCCTGCTGCCTGCCGATCTGAATGCAGCAGTCTCAGCTACTTCTCCAGCACCAAGTCTGCCTACATGCCACCATGTTTGCCACTATGATGACAATGGACTTAAACTCTGAATTGTAAACAAGTCCCAATTAAATGTTTTCCTTTATAAGAATTACTGTTTTTTCATAGCAATAGAAATCCTAGCTAAGACAGAGTAAGCAGAATTCAACAACTTTCAGAAAGCAATATATACCATGATTAAACAGGATTTATCTCAAGGCTGTAAGACTATGATTTAATGGTTAAAATATATTTAAACTCACTATACTAAAAAAAATAAAGATCTTGTAAAAAAAATCTAACAATACACAGAAGTCATCAAAATTCGATGTCTATACATGGATTTAAAAAAAAAGTACTCACAAAAATGAAATACCAGGCAATTCAGTCTAACAAAGTTGGCAAAATGATGAGGATGACGATGACAATGATGATGACAACAATGATCACAATGACAACTGTGGGAATGCAAAATGTATAACCAAACAATTGCTCTCAGGCACTAATGTCAGATAGATGGAGGCTTAAGTTACTACAAAAACATGGACAGCGTGTTTTTATTGACTTTGGTTGTAAAAAAAAAATCTTCACACTAAAAATGTCCCAGATTGTCTTTCAGTAGGTGAACCAGTGGGTGAATAAATTGTGATATACGAGGGAAAGCTGAATGATTTCCTACAAGACTAAGAGCCAGGCGAGAATGTCCATTTCCACTCTTGTTTGACAGTGCTGGAAACTCTGACTAGTGCATAAGGCATGAAGAGAAAATAAAAAGTACACAAATGGCAAAAATAAGGCTAGCCTAATGTCAGATGGCACTATTGCCTGTATGGATGTAGCCATGATACATCTTTGCAATAAGGTAATATTCTTCAGTAAAAAGAAATTAGCCATGTGTATATTAATGGTTATGTATTAATGGCTGCCTGGATTTAGTTTGTAGAAAACTTTTCTGAGTGCAGAAAAGCCAAGACTGTAAGTTTGAACTCTAAGCAATCTTAAAATGATGTATGAGTACGCTAGACGTGTGTGAGCATTCCCTGCCACCATCATCTCCTGCATGTAGACCAAGCGTTCTTCACCTTCTTTCCTGCACCCCATCCAGAAACCCCTTCTCAAAAAGGCCTAATAACATGTATCTGATAGAGGAGAAAATGAGAAATACACTGAACTCATTGGCACAGGGAAAGGCTTTCTCAATAAGAAGTCAATAGCACAGGCATTAAGACCAATAAATAAGGCCTCATAAAACTAAGGGGTAAAGAGGCAGAACACAGAAGGTAAAAAAAAAAAAAAATCTTTACTAATATACGTTTGATTAAACGGTTAGCGTTAGAATATACGAAGAACTCAACAACAAAAAGCATCAAAAAGTAAACACAAGCCCAATTAAAAATGTGGCATAAAGCTTAGCAGAATTCTCAAAATATAAAGCTTTTCAAAACTTTAACCCCCAGTAGATAAAAACTAAAACAACTTTGAGATTTTATCTTAACCCAGTCAGAACTGCTACTATCTATTAAAAAGACAAATGCTGGCATGGGCGTGGCAAAAGGGGAACACATGCTCACAGCTGATTATTATGTTGATGTAGGTGCTGTAGAAATCAGTATTGACGTTCTGCAAAGTGCTGGAAACAGTTCTGCCACGTGGTTCAGCTACAGCACTCTTGGATGCGTACCCAAAGGGTGACACATCCCACTGTAGAGCTGCCTGCTTATCCACGTTCGTTTTTGTAATGTGCACACTAACCAGGAAATGAAAACAGCTTAGATGTCCATCAAAAAAATAACTAAAAAAATGAAAATGTTTATTTATACACTGGTTTATTCAGCTAGTAAGAAAAATGAAATTCTCAGGTAAATAGATGGAGCCAGAAATACTCATACTAAGTTAGGTGACCCAGATAGAAAGACAAATGTTATATATCTTCTCTCATTTGTGTATGTTATTGAAGCTTCAGATATGTGCATTTCATGTGAAATATCCACATAGATCAGGAAATTACTATGGAACCATGGAGGAAACCTTTCAAGGAAGAGTAGATAGAAAGAACATGTGGTATAAAGGATTAAGGGGGAAATAATGAAAAAGGATTAAATTGGAGTCAAGTGAAAAAAAGTAAAGGGAGGTATGTAGGGAAAGATAAACACTAAAGCCTTCTAAAAAGCCACATTGAAACGTACTACTGTAGACGCCTTCTAAAAACATACATACATAAAAAAAAGAGTTGAAATAAAATTACATTGTAATGGGACAAAATAATGTCCCTGCTAGAAACTAGAGATTATCAAATAAAAACCCCTATTCCATGATTATTTATTTGGAGTTACTTCTTTTGGAATTGTTTGTCACTGGGGTCCTATTAACCTAAAACATGACAGGCTATTGCAAATGTTTCTACTTACCCTTCAGAATTCAATAGTTAAGTCCCTATTGCCATATAAATGAGTCACAGAAGATGGAGAAATCAAGCTGGTACTAATCTGTAAATTCATCTATACTGCTAGCTTTCATAGAGCTAGAAGGAGAAGGTGCTATGCCTCCTACCAGAAAAAAATAAATAGCCCCCAGTCTTACCCACCTTTGAACCCACTGAACTGTAATAACAACCGGCCTAATAAGATGTGCTCACTGGTGCAGTAGTGGCATGATCATCCTTGGAGTAACCAACCACTTCTGAGTGGATTTAAGTTCCATTCTATAATATAAAACATCCCTGCTACCATTATCTAGCCAAGAACCTGGGTCTAGGAAAATCACAGGTCACAGGAGAGAATCTACTACTATTATTTTGCTAAATGGACCTCAGACTAAGTCAGCTGATAATGATTTATTATACCCCATACATTAATGCATATTTTAGCCATAACAGAGAGGCTTCTATGTGTAGTATGTAGTAATTAACACAAGGACCCACAGATGGCCAAGAGACAGAAAATAAGATAATACAAAATAAATGCTGATCTCTATGTGGAACACAAATACCATATATTTCCTTTCCAATAATCAGGGATCATTGTAGAAGAGAGGGCTGAAAGACTGTAAGAACCAGAGGCCACGGGTGGCTACAAGGAAACAGTCTTTCTGATAGAGCAGGGAACCTGCACACGTGAACTCCCAATGGTTGTGAGAGTATGTGCAAGACCTGTGAAAACGAAGCCAGACCAAATCCCAGTAGAGTTGGGCACACAATAGCCTTTGGAGCTATAGGAAACATGATAACTACTAGGAGAGGAAAGACAGTTTTCCTAAAGAGTGTAGGCCTTGGTAACTAGACCATGGTTCACTGGAAGACCACGCATTCAAGAATATTTGAGCAGCACAAATTGGTTTTGATGGGAGTAGAGGGAAGAACACAGTGTTGGGCAAGAGAGATGGAAGAGGTGGTGAGGAGGAAATTGATAGGAGCCAACCACATTGTTCAGAATTCTCAAATAGCCAATAAGAAAAGTGAAGACGTAAAATAAAAACACACTGGGGTCAGCCAGTAGCTAAGAAGTAAATGTTAGAAGGAAGTATTTCAGTGACTCAAAAATCACCAGAAGGTCGAATAACTTTAAAACTGAAGACATCCCCAAAGGGAGTTGTTTAGTGGTGTCCACATTGAGCAAATCTATAGTTTTATTCAGATTTTCCTCCAAATACTGAAATCACAGTTCAATTAAAAAGGTCAGAATTCAGTTCACGGAACCCACATCAGGTAACTCAACTGACTGGAATTTCAGTTCCAGAGGATCTGACACCCTCTTCTGCTTTCAACAGACACCAACATATAAATACATGGTCACACACACACACTCAAATAAAAACAAAATAAGTATTTTTATTTTAAAATATATTTTATTATTTTATGTGTATGAATGTTTAGCCTACTTGTATGTCTGCACGCCGTGTGGTGTGTGTGTGTGTGTGTGTGTGTGTGTGTGTGTGTGTGTGTGTGTGTTGGGTGCCTTCAGAGACCAAAAGAAGGCACCAGGTCCCCTTGGCACTGGAGGTTCATGTGCTAATGTGTTGCTATGGATGCTGAATGTTGAACTTGGTCCCTGGAAGACCAGCAAGTGCTTTCCACCACTGAGTCCTCTCTTTAGGCCCAAAATAAGTACTTTTAAAGGACCTATAAAATAATGCTTTGTCCTCTCTCCTACTTGCTGAAATGGAGTATTTCAAACACCTGCAAATCTCATATTTAAACTCCCTAGAGAGATAATCTTGTTTTATGTTTGAGGCCAGGTAAAAAGCTTCTCAAAGCATCAGATGCTGTCCCATTATATAACTGTGCCAGCCCTGCTCATCATTTGGACCATCATTACCTGTTGTTACATCCCTTCTAACAGCTCAGTGAGAAACATTTATCTGGGCCCATTTGCCTGCTCATAGTGGTGTTTTAAAAAAGAAAAGGGCTTCTTAACTAGGTCTAAGTAAATTCAGCACCCTGCCTTCAGTCCCTGCTCACCATCCTCTCTGGCAAGCGCATTAGCTTATTATTTCTCACAAAAGCTGAGAGCACTTACGGAACTGCCTAGTGTCAGTCAAGCCTCACCCTTGCGTTTTTTTTGACTTAGTGGGGCTCAGAGTTACCATAGTTACTAATTAACTCTCAGTGCTGAATGCATTAGGCTCTGTAGCACAGAGCCTGTTTACATTATATAAAAATGCCTTTGTTCTAAATAAATTAACAGAATATGCTAAATGTGTTAAATCTTGTTGTAAAATAACATTAGCTCATCTCTCACAAAGTCCATTATTGAAATGTTTTTAATCTAAGACTGTGAATTAACAGTTTTCACATCCACCTTTGACCACCTCAGCCCATAACAGAAAAACCATGGCCTCCCTCCTGCTTGCTTTTGAAACATGTCACATTATTATACATATAAAAAAATCTACTTTTTCCAAATCCAAAGTCATATTCCTACACAACCAGACAACCAAGCACTTACAGTTAAATATATTTAAATGTAAGTTATGTTTTCTAAATTGTTTTATGAGATAATTTCAGAACAGTATCATGCAATGCTATTTTTCTTCTATAAAATGAATTGCACCTTCTAATTATATATTAGAGACAATGCTAAGAAATCAATAAACTGTCTTTTCTAATTTTCATATAATTAAGCTTTCATATTTAATCATTTTTGAAGTATAAAATTAATGAATATTTTGAATTTTATGCACTTAACCATTTTAAATGTTCATATCAAGAGTACGGAAATGATTGCAAAAAAATGAAAAGAATTTGGATATCTCTGATTTTCATGGATTATTTCATTTTTGCAGATTAAACCATCTCAATAATCAACACACAACTGAATGAGAAGGAAATAATTAATTTTATAATGATCTTCACCTATGCTCTTATTCAATTTTGTTTGACAAGCTATTCAAATAATCATATTTTATATTATGGATATCTTATAAATCAAAAATAATCAATTGTTTCTAATACATCTTACAAAACATATTTCATATCTATCTCTAAGTAGTATAAGTTTTACATATGAAACACTTGGACAAATGAGGAGAATTGTTTAGTAAACACCATGACACGTCTCACACTGTGGCAGGAACCGCAAAAGCTCAGAGCCACCTCAGTCATTGTCTTCTACATTACATTTATGCCCCTTGCTACAGTTTCACCTGCCCATTAAAGACAGAAATAAAAATCATTTCTTATATTTAATCACCTCTCACAGTTAGCTATACACACACACACACACACACACACACACACACACACACACACACCTCACAAATGCCTTGAAGTTTTTTTCTTGAAGTTCTCTTTATTTCTTGCTCCAAATGTTATAGCTCAGTCTCTCTTCCCCTCCCTTTCTTTCCTCTTCTCTCCTTCCCTTCTGAGGGAACATAGCTTCTTAATTTTTTCTTCACACTTATCTTCTGTGAGCTCATTCTCCATGTTCTATTTGCTCTCTTTCTAAACTGGAATTGTACACATTTTATCATTCCTCTAAGACCCTTCCATTCATTAATGCATTCAATGTTGATATTTACTTAGTGTGTAAATATTATGTGTAAAAGATACACATGCTGGCCATATGTATCTGCTGAACACACAAGAAACACATGCAAACACAGACACACAGATGAACACATACACGCAAACACACACACACACACACACACACACACACACACACACACACACTTACTTACCCTCTTGGGAAAAAGAGATTCCCTCTGTGCCCAACCTCACTATACTGCAGCACATTATATTATTCTGGATCACATAGCCTCAGAGCCCCAGCCCTCACCCACAGCTGAGGGAAAGTTAAGGAATTAATAAGCTTTGAAGATAATGCAAAAACTCAATACATGTAGTTCAATAGTAAAGCCATACATGAAAATATAAATGATAACAGACAGTATTGTGTGCTAGAAGATAAAGAAAAAGGGAAACATTGTCCCATCAAAGAGGACATTTCTCAAACCAGGGGATACCAGTTGTTTATGAGAAAGCCTTGGAAGAAACTCTGGTCCACAGGACGAAGACTCAATGTTATGGTGAAACATTTACTAAAGGGTCCCAACTCTCTCACCCAGATCTACTCCACCCTGCTGCCCTAGCCACTCAGAGGGGAGCCACACTCTTATCTATACTACAGCATCTGTGTTCCTTCCTGGCCTGGCCTTTTTGTATGGACAATACAGTACTTTGTGATCAGCTCCTTGTCCACTGTGAACCCAAAGATGACCTGTGTCCCTCCAAGATTCTCTCTAATGAAAACTTCCTTGGTCACTTTCTATTCCACAAACACATGCAAGTGAATTTTAGGCGACTCCTTTTATACTTTCATGTTTTCAGACTTGTAAATTAAATTGTGAAGTACACAAAATAACTCAGAATTCACCAGTGACGCTGTGAGGAGACAGTACTTCAGCATGATGGTGGGAGCTAGCATTGGTGCAACTCCACAGGTAATGATTAGTGTGTATCACAAAAAAAAAATCATTAATTTAAAAATATTACCAGTGCAAATTCAAATATGTATTCAAATTCAAACATATAATATATGGAAGAATATTAAGTTCTTACTAATAACACAGAAAATCAAAACCAATCCAAATAATTAATTATGAAGAAAACTTATAATGGGAAATGAGTAAGCCGGAAAATACTTAATTGTATGGAGAAAATACCAGTTTTTAATATTAAGTTAAGATGGCAGAATAAAAAAACACAACAAAATTAAATATTAAAATGTGCATATATTTAGATATTAAATATTAAATATATTAATATACTTTGGATATTAAAATATGCATATTAAGAAAGACAAGGGAGCTGTGTCAAAATACCACCATTGTTATCTCTAAAGAACAAGATGATAGATACTATTTTCTGCAGCTATATTTTTCAATAACTAGGCATTTAATTAATAAAAGATTTTATAGTGTATTTTAAATATTTCTACCCGATTAGTAGGCAGTTGTGTGAACCAATCCACTCACTCGTCTCTCCACCCATGCAACATTGGAAAGGTCACAGAAATAGTTTGTGGAGACATATACTGCCTAAGTCTTATTCCCTTCCCAGGTCACTGCCACAAATTGTGCAAGGATCGTCAATCCTGGCTTATGGGCCAGAAGAAAAAAGCATCTATACGTGGGACCCTTTCAGAATTAGACACTTAGCAAGAGAAGTGTGGCCTCTCCTAAGAGGAAGCACGATGCAGAGCCGTTGGGAGCTTGCTCCGCCAAGCAGTGCTGTGATAACTGCTAATGACCTTCAAAGCTAAGACACTCGTTCCATCCAGGTCACCCTGACATTTTACTTATTACTGAAAAAGCCATTTGCAAAGAGTCACAGGAAAACCACACAAAACTGATGAATTCTATCTGAAGTGGATTTTTCTTTACCTATGTGCTCTCTCTCTCTCTCTCTCTCTCTCTCTCTCTCTCTCTCTCTCTCTTCCTCCCTCCCTCCCTCCCTCCCTCCCTGCCTCCCTCCCTCCCTCCCACTTTCTCTCAACTTTACCTCATTATTTACATGGACATTGTGAGATATAAGTTGGATACACCGTGTCCCCTGACTGTGGATCTTTTGTAAGAAATATATTTATCATTGAGCTAAAATATAAGGACAATATTCCATCCCCACACCCTATTGATGGAAGAATTATACAAACTACTGATTTATAAAACTTGAGAAAAAGTAAGTAAAATTTGTTCAATTTGTTCTCTCTTCTTGTGCAGAGACTTCACTGAAAACCAGGTTACAGTCACTATGATGGACTACCAGTAAGGCAACCGTGTCTGAGACACACAACATCCTACCAAAACACCCTAAAGGCACTTTTAAAGAGTTGAACTTTAGTTATGTGGACTCGAAGAAAACTGGAGTTCTGAGTTCTGAGGACAATACTTTTAGTGAAATTGTGTTTTCTCTTTCCTTGAGACTGGCAGTAAATTTCTGAGTTCTTGGCAGGAAGGTGCCAGCAGCATCCCCCCAAAGTTTGTGGCCAAAAGCCACCAAGAACACTATCACTGCTATCACCAGCACCAACACCAACACCACCACCACCAGCAGCAACAGCAGCAGCAACAACAACAACATCAAGTGCCTTGAAGCAAATCCATCACTCTTAAATTTTTTTATTATTCATTTTCAAAACATTTTTGAAATTAAAATATACTTACATCACTCGGCATCCCTCCCTCCAGCCTCTTTCATGTATATTCCCTCAAATACCTCCGACCTTTCACTAACTCTCATATATGTGGGGGTGGGGGGATGGAGCAACGGACAGACAGACAAAAGAGAAAAAGAGAAGGAGAGAAAGAAAGAGAGAGAGAGAGAGAGAGAGAGAGAGAGAGAGAGAGAGAGAGAGAGAAAGAGAAATACACAATGCAATTGGACAGCCCTGGAACCAGAAACACACAAACAAAAACGCACTCAACAGATTGTGTTTATATATTCGTTCACCAGTCTCTAATTACTTCACTGGCTGAGCACGTTTTAAGCAGAATTCTTTAGTCATCCTATGGAGAAGCAAACTACTACTGCCTGGCTGTCTTTGTAAAGGACCTGAGCACCTTATCATTTAAACACTGTTGAAGGAGCTTAGTAAAACCTTTCAAGACATTGCTGTTGTGTGAGCATCGCTTTTGCAGGCACAGCACCGATCTTGCAGGGTGTGAGCCCAAACATCCACACAGTTCTTCCCTGGCTACAGTCAACAAATCTCACAAACCTTCAACCTGATTTTCAAATTCAAATGGCCGGACTCAAGATTAACACTCCAGTTCTCAGAAAGCTGACTGAGCCCTGAGGTAGAACTCGGCTCATTTCTCTCTGCCTGCTGTGCCTCTGAAGATACTGGCCCAGAGCTTTGGTGAAGCTAAAATGAACACTATTGCTGTGTCCTTGATCTTCCAGGAAAGGAGCACAGGGACTCAGTGAGAAACGACACAGAATCATACTCAGAACCAGAGGTTACACTGGCTTGCTGTGTGGCTTAAGGCTATTCAATCACCTTCTCTGTTATTCTTTCCCTAGGTATGAAAGAGACGCTGTAGCTCAGTGCTTTTCAAACTCAATAGGAAACTGTGTCTAATCGCACATCCCATTTCATGAAGCCCTTTGAGGTCTTTCATACAGCAAATCTCTGATAAACATAATGTGTTATGAAGAGCAAGTGGCAGCCTGGTGGTCTGCTGGGAAGGTGCGTAAAGGAAGTGTATGCTTTTCTTTTTTGTAATCGTTCTATGAACTGAGGCTTTTAAAAGAGACAAAGGGTATACTTTGGTAGTGAGAAAAATTGGAAGGTGAAGGTAATGGGTTCAATTTCCATAATTACAAAGAGTACATCAACAGAACCACAGGTACAAGAAAAAAGAAAAGAAAAAAAAAAGGAAAGGAAATCAAACCAATCAGTCACCAGAAAGTCCCAGAATCCCTCACATGGGACCAGAGTTTTGCATAGAGTTTGAGCTTTAGGGGGCATTCTGATTGAAGAAAATATCTAAACGGTTCTCCATGGGCAAAAGTCACTTTCTTTGCTACCGATACACACAATTAAGACTTTTCCCTCTATGTATACTGCATCTTACAATTCCTCCTAGAGAGCTGCGCATGACTGTAAATATGTGTTCAGTATCATAGGCTTGCATAGATCAGAGATGGACTTTCCTAACAAATGCCTGCTATTTATCTTCCAGGAGCCATGGCAGACATTACTAAACAATCAAGAAAAAGTATGATCAGCCAACAAAAATCAAGGATCCAAGAAAGTGCCAAGGTGAAAACCCATTTTCCACTCCTACTGCAACTAAGGTGGTACAGGGTTTTAAGTGGGAGGACCTGAGTTCTCCTGCTGACTATTCCCATGTCTCAGGATTTCCTGAAGTTGGTGGGTGTAACCAGATACATGCCAGCTACGGTGACATGTGAGTCTGAAATGTAAGGATGTGTTCCAGGTCACTGTCTCAGTTTCTTTTCTGTTGCTGTAATAAACTATCTGGGGGGATGGGGGAGTGTGAATTTTCACTTACAGTTCCAGAGAGATAGAATCCCTCTCGTCAGGGATAACATGGCAGCAGGTGTGGGAAGCTGCCTGATCTAATTGCATCCACACAGGAAACCCAGAACAGAAGTGAGATCAAATTATAAAAGCCCAGTCCTGTGATGTTCTTCCTCCTTGAGGGTTTCACCTTCTGACGGTTCTAGTTTTCGCAACAGTATCATAATCAACAGGAAACCTAGAGTTCAAACATGACCTATGGTGGAACATATTATATTCAAACCAAGATAATGCCTCTACCTTAAAATCTACCAACACAATAGTAGATACGTTAACTATTTCACAACCACAGATTCCGGTTTTTAACCTCAGACAATACCACTTTCAGACCTTTTAGAGTAATTGACATATTGAGACCTCTGGTTATTTTTACCTCATTATACTGATTAAATAAAATAACTACACTTTCATTTGATACTGTTTTCTCTTTTTCTTACCTTGTAAAATCTACTTTGACATGCCATCTTACTCCAGTCAGAATGGCCAAGATTAATAAAACAAATGACAGCAAATGCTGGTGACAAAGCTCTGTCGCAAAACTAACAAGGTTAACAGGGTTTATGAGAATCAAGACAGGTCTCTAGCTCCAAATACATGTATGCACACATGTGTATGCATCTACACAGACTTTAGCACCTACAGGAATGTACATACACACATTCACACACACTCATACACATAGACGCACAGACACACACAGACACACACACATGTGCAGACTCACAGAGACATGCATAATGACCACCATTAGAGCTAAAACATGTAAGTCTAACATTGTACTACCTGACTCTGTGTACCTGGAACCGGGTGCTATGCTGAAAGTTCCTTTGACTCTCAGAACTGAGTGGTGACACACTTACAAATCCAATTTTACTGAGGAAGAAAATGGACATAACATTGCTTGTTGAACTGTCCAAAATTAAACACAAGTCTTCCTTAACATCCTTCGTTTTCTCAAGTACTACCCTCTGTTCTATTTGTCAGGCAGGGGCTTAGTGACATCTACCCCTGAGGCAGGACAGTGGAACATAGATGGACATCTTTGCCATTTCAACTCTTGAATTAATCATAACTAGTGGCCAGAAACAGAGACTTGGATGAAAATGTTGTTTCCAGAGATCTTGTTAGCATGTGACAGAAGGGAGAGTGAAGCTCTCAGAGAGCAAAATAAAGGCTAGAGGAACCGAGTGGGAGGAGTATCCTTACTGCAGGAATGGACACACACCACAGAGTTGAAGAATAGTTTTTTAAAGTTCAAACACTAAATCAAAGAGAGATTTTTCTTGCACTCGCTCTCTCTCTCTCTTACACACACACACACACACACACACACACACACACACACACACACAGTTACTCTCTTGCCTCTTTCTTCTTGCCTTCATCCCATTCTTCTCTCTTTCTACACTCTCTCCTCTCCTTTCTTCTCTCCTCTTCTCTTTTTCCTGTCTCCTCTCTGTTTCTCTCCTCTTCCCCCTCTTCCCTTCCTCTTTCCTTCTCTTCCAATAATAAATGGTGTATTTCTCATTGACAGATGCAGCTGAAGGACACTCAGAGAGGGAACTTGATGATCACCAGAAATGATGGTCTCTAGGAATTAGAGCACAGTGGAGGATGCCACCAGAGACACAAGGGCACATTTGTACCCAGAGGCTCAGGGAGACCTGCTCTTCCTTTATACTGAAAGCTAATGTTATTAGCTAATGATATTAACTAATGTCATAGTTGGAGACCTGACCAAACCCTGAGACTATTCAAATACATAATCATTATGCCATTTTTGGCCTTTAAAAATCACCAAATCCTCCTGTTCACACAATATCTCTCCCTTTTGATAGATTCTGGTATTAGCCAGAGCTGACGGGTTAGCATTACTTCACAAAGAGCTTGTTTAGAGTCAAAATAAATGAGAAATGCCATGAAAATGTCTGACTACATTTTCCAAGCTGTGTTCTTTCCAGTGCTGCTTCCCACCAGGATGTATCCTTCATATTACCACTCCCCACGGTCACAAGGCTGAGTTTTTCTTATTACTGCTTTCTATGGTCACCAACTGTGTCCTCTCTATTACTGACATCTTTCATCTTTATACGTGCCATGCACATAGTGTAAGCTCTTCCATTCTTCAAACTTCACGAATTTCTGAAGTCTAAGTGTCCAAAAGTGTTGCTGGACGAACAGCAAAGGGTATGTGGGTAAGGACATAGAGAAGCTAGACTGTTGAAGGCCAGAATGAGGAATGAATTGTGTGATAAGCAGACAAAATAAATGATATTTATCAATATGGACATGATCGAATATGAATCTCTTGATTTGGTGAGAGGCAAAATCAGAATAAAAGACACGGACACAGGCATGCTTTGAAAACCCACTCTTCCCGGAGCTGAGTTAATTAATAGCGATATTTTCATTTTCAGGAGAATAAAATCTAGTTCAAATCAGTTTTTAGCTCCATAGTTTTTTTCATGTCAAGTAACAAAAGCAATCGATCAGTCCCAGGGCAGGAATCAATTAAGCAGTGTGTTTCTAGAATATTCTCAACGGTCATGATAAGGAAAAACAGTGTCCCTTTCTTTGAGCATAGGAGAGTTCTTCAATCTTGAGAGTAGTTCCAAGGTAACTGTTCACTGGTAAGTGGGAAATACAGTGTGTGGAGCAACAAAACTGTAAACAAAAGGACGCAAGCCATATTTGTGGTATTACTTACCTCATTAGTCTAACACCTTCGGGGAAACACGAAGAGCCTGGTATTAAATTACACATGCCAATGTGGGTGTTCTCTATGATCCATTAGGCTTTCTTCAATAGAAAATTAATTATGTTGCCGTTCCATGTTTCTCTCCTGAAACATTTGCACAGGTGTCAAGGATGCATTTGACACAATTCAAACCCCATAATATCTTTAAATAAAACACTTTTTTTTTGTTAATATTTTTTTATTGGACATTTTATTTACATTTCAGATGCCATCCCCTTTCCCCATTTCCCCTCCCTAGAAAAGCCCTATCCCCTGCCCCCTTTTCCTTTTTGCTTTTATACAATTGTTTTTTAAATGTTAATCAAAGGCTTTCTAAGTATGGTAATGTTCAATCAGAAGTGCAACCAGGAGAATCACTATGGGTAAAAATCCATATAAATAGGAACAGCAATTTTTAAGAAACTAAGTATTGAGTCTACCTGGGCAAAGCAAGCATACTGCTTTGTCAAGCCCAGGTCATTGCTGCCCTCACTCTCTCGGTGTAGATTCACCTGCAAATGTTGAGAGGTTTTCAAAGAGATCTCTAAGAGAACACTGAGATTTGTCTACTCTCTGGTCCTATTAAAAAGTCTTCAGTGATGTGATTAAGTGTTCCTTATCTCATGTTTATACATGATAGTTTTGCAACGGATCTCTGAGGATAACATAAAAGTTTTATTTTGTTTTTGTTCTTGTGTTTCTGAGACAGGGTCTCATATATCCCAGTCTGGCCTCAAATTTGTGTTAGCTGAGGGTGACCTTGAATATCTGGTCCTCCTGCCTCCTCTTTCTCCTCCTGAATGCCCTGATTACAGACATGCACCACTATATCTGGTTTATATAATGTTAGAATTTAAACTCAGGGTTATGTTCATGCTACCAACCATGAACAAAAGCACACTACCAACCAGCTTTGAATATATCAATAATTAATATTCAAATTACCATACAAAATCCCATGTCATTTCTTTCAGATTTATCATCAGATCCAAATCCCTGGATGCGTCTCCAAGCCAACACCATTAAGGAAGAGAATTCTCAGGAGCCTACTAGCTCCTGTGTAAAATTTAAATTTGAAATGCTGTGTTATTTTCCAGTTGTAGTTTCCCTAGCATGTTCCTTCAATTACATTGTGGGAGCCTCCATGGGTTTTATCAAGTTTCCACATGCTTTAAAGGAGAGTTTAAACTTTCCTTTTAAAATATGCATCTTTTTCTTTCTATCTTTCCCAAAGTGGTGAGAGGAAGAGGGCCATTTTGCAAAGAGTAGAAAACACAGCAACAACTTTCCCAATGCAACCATAGAGTAAGATTTTAGGATTCTGCCGCTTGAGAATTCAAAGAAATCTGGAAAATCACCAAGGAGATAGAGACTCAGAATGTGTGCACTGATATAAACCTCTACAGCACTGTCTGGACACAGGAAATAACAAAGATCCCATATAGAAGCTGCACAAACCATCCTGAAAACAATGAGGATGAAGATACACCCAAGAAACTTTGTGCCTTTATGGCTTATGTCTATCACCACATTCAAAAATCTTTGATATTAATGTAGAAGAAAACCAATCACTGACGGGCAACTGATGAGGTGGCCCCTTCCCCCAAACACAAGAAACTTGATCATACATTAAAAGGCCTAAAGATGCCAATGCTATGCATTATGTCCCATTCTGCAGGAAGCTGAGGTTCTAGGAGGCTGTCTGCCCATGAGTCAATGGGGTTTTACTGAAAAGGAGAGAATATACAAACCCCTGATTTGTTAACTGCACCACATGGAATCCTGGCAAGATGCAGTTTGGTTCAGAGGAGTAGTGGGTGCTAAGCAGCTCTGCTTTCTTGTGACTAAGAGAAACTCAGAAAGAAAGATCCAGTTCTCTCTAGAAACTTATGTGATGATCAGCTGAATTTCCTAGGCCAAGATAAGCAAGGACAGTCTTAGGTACTTGGAAATCCAGAGGTCTTCTGTTATTCAGGAATGTAGAGATGCCTGAGTTGGTGAAGTGCTTGCTTTGCAAGAAGGATCCAAGTTGGAATCCCACAACCCACAAAACCAAATTCAGCTGTGGTAGCAGGAGCTTGTAATCTCTATGCTGGGTCAGGGACATATGGATGGATCCCTTGGGGTTTCTGGCTATACAGTATAGACTAATCAGTAAACTCCAGGCCAATAAAAGGAATGATACCCAAGATTGTCCTCTCAATTTCGTGACACCTACCTACTACCTACCTACCTACCTACCAA
>JANHMN010000006.1:35369752-35389437 GCA_030674055.1 Rhabdomys pumilio
TGTGTGTGTGTGTGTGTGTGTGTGTGTGTGTGTGTGTGTGTGTGTGTATGTATGTATATTCATCTCATATAGGGAACTCACAGCAGATTAAAGTAACAATTGCACAAAATCCCAACTTAATGAATAAATGGGTACAGGTGAGAAGTTACTTATAAGCTACTTATAGATATTTCAAAGGCAACTTTATTGCTGAGAAGCCCACCCCCAACACAGGTGTAAAAAAATTTGCAACCCTGGAGCTCTCATAACATTCAGACAAGTTGACAGATTCAATAAATCTCTCCTCTACGCAGCCTGGCTACTCAGAGGTCCTGTGTGATACTCATGAAGATGTTGGCTATGAAGGTGATGATCAGAAAGATATTGTTTTGAAGATGATGATTCTCAAGTTGATGGTTATGGAGGTGATGATTATTAATGAGTTAGCTATAAAGTTGAAGCTATGAAGTTGTGGTTATAAACATGTTAGTTATGAAATTTCTTGTTATGAAGGTGATGGTTATGATGGTGTTAGTTATAAAGACAATGGTTATAAAGATGCTGGTTATGAAAGTAATGATTATGAAGGTGATACTAGAGAGGTGGTGGCTATTAATGTGTTGGCTGTAAAGGTGATAGCAAGATGACAGTTATGCAGCTGGTTACTTATGAAGGTGATAGCTATGAAAATGACAGTCAGGAAAGTAATATCTGTGAAAGTGGTGGCTATGAAGGTCCTGGTTTTGAAGGTTATGGTTTGAGTTGTGCAATGACAAAGGAGTCAGCAAAAATAAAATCTTATCACACTTTGAGCACAAACCACTTTGAGCACACACTATATACCTTCTGAGTTATAGCTCTAGTTATATGGGTGGACGAAAGTATATTCTGGGTGTATGATGCTTCTTAATATTCATTATGTTCCAAAAATATGCCAGTAATATTCCTAGTTCTGTAACAAAGGTAAGGAAAAAATGATATTGCCCACAGTCAGTCTTGATCATTCCAATAATTAAAGCAATCAAGACAACCCTCTACAGAGATGGCAACAAACCAATCTTACCTAGGCCATTCCAAGATTATCATGCATTCTTCCCAATGATTCTAGGTTGTAGCAGGTTGACATTTAAAACTATCACATACCCCCATTCTTAATATTCAAATTAATATGCCTACTGGCATTTTCTGTCCCTATTTTATAATTGTATAATAGAAATCAAGAATAATATGTCATAAGTCAGTTCTGAAGTAATTTCTCAGATATGAAGACTCCACCCAGACCAGAGTAGGCTGCAATGTCATCCAAGAATCCTAAAATTCTGAATACAGAATATAAATGAGAAACAAGACTGTGTGTCTTAAAAGCAGACCAGTATGTAACATAGTGGGAGGAATGGGGAAAATAATGATTTGTGAACGTATGGGCATATTTTGACAAATACAAAACTATATTTTTGTCAGCCTAGTGCTGCCCTACCTGAGCTATTTTTGGCTAGCTGATGCTATATTTCTTAATGAGCATTTAATAATTTTCCAGGCTTCATGGCAGTTAATAGACATGATTTTGTTACACTCAACAAAATTTGAGCAGAGGTGCCAAATTAATTCTAGTTTAGGCCTCTGTAAGGTCTGTCATGGTCTTCTGTAAACTTTCTTTCTCTTAAAGGTCAGGTGATAATTAGAATGAGCATATAAGAATCTACTCATCTTGGATCCCACTTAGAAGGAATGATCTGAAGAGAAACA
Source organism: Rhabdomys pumilio (assembly GCA_030674055.1). NCBI lineage: Eukaryota > Metazoa > Chordata > Mammalia > Rodentia > Muridae > Rhabdomys > Rhabdomys pumilio. The sequence continues at coordinate 35,371,478 of JANHMN010000006.1, forward strand.
TTAGCATTAGGTTCTGTGGGGGCGTGAGATACATGCTGTCTCACGGACTCACTGATATTAACAAACTCAGATTAACACATACCGTGATACAAAACTGAAACACCTAATTGCCCCAACTCTGGGGAGAATGAAACATACAAGCAAAACTCTTCAGAGAAAATTCTGATTTAAGTCTTTATATTTGTAATTACTGGCTGCATAATACTTACATCATGTCGTACATCCCTCTAGTCTCATTGGCTCAGTAGTGATGGCCCTCCTTTTGTTTCTGATATTGATCCTCTGTGACTGCCCCCTTTTATCTTGGTCAGGCTAGCTAGGAGATAATCAATTTTATTGATCATTTCGAAGAGCCCATTGTGGCTTTTGTCAATTTTTAATATCATTCTTCTGTCCTCGGTTGCATTTATTTCTGCTCTAGCATTTATTATTTTTTTTCTGCTTGAATTCAGCTTAAATTGCTGCTATTCCTCTGGTTTCCTGGGAGGAAAGCTTAAGTTATTGATTTTCTGTATCTTTCTTCTCCAATGTATGCATTTCAGAACTAGTAACTTAACGTGTAAGCACTTGATACCAATACATGCACACTTTTTCTCTAGATTTCTTTTCTGTCTTGTGGTCTGTTTGTGCATATTTTGCTTTGCTTGTAAATATTTATGGCCCAGAATTTGGTCTGACTCAGTCAACGGTAACACCTCCCACACATCTACCTAATTTTCTACTTGTTTCATCTTCCATTTCTTTAGGGCAGCTGAATTCAACTTACCACAGTGGCAAGTATGTCTGCTTCTCCTTCGACACTCTGTTGTCAGGAACGCAGGCATGAGCAGCCTTGTACATTTTTATAGAGTCCATGCCTCGATTATTTTGCTTCGAGCCACTTCTTTCCAGCTGATCTTCCTCATCCTGAGGCCAACATGACCTGAATTAATGCACTTATTCTGGTTCCCTCTGCTTTATATTGGCATAGTAAATTTTTCAAAGTTGGTGCCTTACTTTTATTTAGAGCATACAGCAGAAGTCAATTATTTGTAATCGTGTTCTTCTGCTTATAAGCCAGTATCATAGTAGTAACTGTGCTGGTGGTGGCACAGCAGTGTTATAGTCCAGTGCCTGAACTCAGAGTCTTGTGCATGCTAGGCAATCACTCTACTTCTGAGCTTCATCCCCAGTCCTGTCTCCGCTGGAGTACGTATACCATTCATTTTGAGTATTTACTAATAAATATCCTTATGTTATTGTCCACTGTGATTATAACTTCTTTCTGTTTATTTCATCTGTTCTTTTTACTTCAAGAAAATAATGCTGTTCTTAGACATCCTATGTTTTGTTGCTAGACATCTCTTTCTGTATGTATCTTTTATTGCTAAGATTTCTTGTAAAAGTTCACTTATTAATGTTCATCCTTTCCTCTAAGTCTTCAGGAAGCTGCACAATCAGTGGTGCAGCCCATCTGACGGTACTCCTGGGTCCCAGGTGGCCACTGTCACGACAGGTCCTACTAGCTCCCTATGATCTCATCGCGTTCCTATTTTGGAAATTGTCAGTAACAAGCCCTACACTACACTATTGTCATCTTCACGAAGTAATCAGATAGGAAAATGAGTTACATGTGTATTTGTTTACCATTCTTCAAGTTTTGCTTTTATGAGTAGATGAAATGCCATTTCAGTTTTTTTTCTTGGTAGACATGTTATAACTAAATATGTATAAAAAACTATTTAAACTTAGCGATTCCAGGCTGGAAAGATGGCTCAATGGTTAAAAACAATGGATATTCTTCCGAAGGACTCAGGTTCAAATCTCACAAGGCAACTTACAACCATTGGTAACTCTAGTTCAAGAAGACCCAACTTCCTCTTTTAGACAACATGAAATCCAGAAGATTTCTGTACATGTGGTACAGAAATACACAAAAACAAAATACCTCTATGTCACAATGGAAACAAAATGAACTAAATGTGTTAGACTACTTTCCTACTAGTGTCACTAAGAGTGATGAAAACCTAGATTCTATACACACATTTCTTTATGTAGCCACATTCCCATGGTTACATTTCACAACTGAGAAAATCAAGGCTTTTAGAAGTTAAATACCTTCAGCTTCTCAGAAAGAAAACAGCCCACCAAGACCCGTGTGATACTCATGGATTTTCATACAGAGTACACCAACTCATATCAAAACATCCCTTTATCCAGAAGAATAATTAGTAAACAAGCAAAATTCATAAATAATCCAGCTGATTATATTTTAATTAAACTTAATAATCTTTAGGTGCTTAGATGATAGATAGATAGATAGATAGATAGATAGATAGATAGATAGATAGATAGATAGATAGAACAGCAAAACTAATTGCCCCTAAATATCAATATTCTTTAAAGCTTTAATGGTTTCCAAGTCTCTTGTACAGTCTTTTGAATTCTTTCCCTGAATTGATCAGTGAACATGACTCACAAGTTAATTAGAGGAAAAATTAGCCAAGTATGATTTTTCACATACCAAAGAGTAAGCAGACAAGCAGTCCTTGCTACAGGCAAATGTGTAATTCAAATAATGGCTTTAATTGTCTCTCATTGGAAGGAATAGAAGTGTATTTTAATGACAAATTTCTTCAAAGTAACAAATAATATGTAGATCAGTTCACTTGGCCAAAGGAAAGAATGCAGCATGCACCTCGCTTCTTCTGGCTCTCTGCCCTCCATACTGCTTCAGCCTGAGGAATCTATCTTAGAAAATGCATGACATGCTTGAAAAGCACGCAGGACATCAAAGAGTACATCAATAAAGCCAAGTCTCAGTGAGGCTTCAGAAGCCTCTGAGGCTTGCATACTTATTTAATATTTCATCTGCTACCAACTGAAGACAATGTTCTAAGAAAAAGTAATTTTATCCAAGGCTTTAAAAGATGCAGACACAACACCCACGTAAAAATGCAGCCCAGTATCTCAGTCATTATCCAACACTTAGATTCTTGGCATAGTGTTTAAAATTACCACAATGATTTCATAAATATTTTATTCCCCAGATAACTGATTTCAATGTTTTAAGGAAAGCTGTTTTCTCAAAAATAAATAAATAAAATAAAGCAGCAACTAGTGAAAAGTTCTCTGGTACTGCAAAGGAACCAGGTGGGTGTCTGATTTTAATGTCGGGTTCATTTTCTTCCTTTTTAAACCAATTAAATCCAGTTTTATGATGCTATTAAATGACATTTTTTTTCTACAGAAAATGCTGCTCCAGAAGATAACATATCACAGAGGTAACTATAAGGCTCAAATGCAATAAAAGAAGAAAATGATGGTTTGTCAGGCCACTCCTTTGGTTTTAAATAAAAGTAGTAGAAATGTATCTTTTATAATTCTGGAAGCTGAGCAGTCCAAGGTCAAGGAATTAGGAGACCCAGTGATATCTCCCTGTCAGCTCCCAAAATGAAGCCTTAACACACACACACACACACACACACACACACACACACACTGCTCCCCCCAATCCCTTATACACACAGTGTCCTTCATGGGCAAAGGGGGGAAAGGATGCCCTTTCACCGAGACCTGCATCTCTTCAATGAGGGTACATACCTCATACCCAATTCATCTCTAAGGGCCGAGCCCCTTGAAATTATGTCTTCAAGATTAACTGTCAATGTGTGAGTTTTGGAGGAACACACATTGAACTATGGCAGCCCAGAATCAGGAATACAAGAATTGGCAGCAAGAACTCTTGACATACCTTGCCAAGATGGAAACCACACAGAACACTGGGTAATAGGAAAGAGAACTCTGAGTGAGCCCTGTGTGCCTGCTAATTTGAGTGGTCCAGAACTAATGACACCAATGACTACTGTCAGTGACCTCCAGATGACATGTACTGGGGAATCTGACTAAGATCTCTCCCTTCCTAAATCTTCTTCCCATGTGAGTAATACAACTGCCTGGCTACTGCTTCCTTGACAAATGCGGGAGGAAGGATTCTGATGTTGCCTCTCAGTGGTGCCTACAAAGCCAGATCACTTTGAATGTGCAGGGCACCTATCAATATGTGGAGGTGTTGCTACCATTACACAGCACATGTCCTTCAGCAGCAGATATTCATGCTCCCCAAGACAGAAGGGAAGCCCAGAGCAGGAAATGTGTGACTTGGTATGCCATTGGCAACAGTAAAGATGATGGAACCAGAAATTCCTCAGAATCTTGGGCAAGAGCCCAGCCTAGCAAAACCATCCTTTTGTCTTTATGAGCCTCTAAGCAAAGAGTCTAAATTCCAATAAAGTGTCACTTGAGCAGTGACTTCTTTCACTCTCCCTCCTTCTTCTCTCCCCTCCCCTGCCCCTGCCTTCACTCTTTCTCCCTACTTATTCTCTTTTTCTTCCTTTTTCTTTTTTAGCATCTCAAATGAAGGTTTTCAGGTGACTGCAAGTTGTTCTGCAAGAAGACTGAAGAGCTGGGTAGGGTTAGATTCCTCCCTGAAAAGCAGGAGCAAACAGCAGCTTCCATATAAATTAGACCAGATAGAACTGGGGTAGAGGCTGACCTTTCTCTAAGCCACTAGGTCAATAAGATTGGTGCTCCCCCCACCCCACCCCAGTGGCCCCATCAAAGGAGGCTTTCCCTGTGGCCCTGGCTATTCCACAGCTTTGCTCCTACAGTTATTTCAGTAGCAGAGACTTCCCATCTGCCGTTCTGAGCCCTGCACTAGTTCTTCTGACCTCCAGACCTGCATACTAACAATGCATGTTATGTAAAACCTCTACATTTATGATTTTTTGTAATAAGGCAATAGAAAATTAATAATTCTATACAAATAAGTATTTTACATATTTGTATGCATTTCTTATGTGTACAGTAAATATATATTATATATTAGCATGTATATTATAATACATTAAATATTATGGATAGTATACTACATATTAAATGCATTGCTGCCAAGTCTCTGAAAAAATACTAAATAGCTACCAAAAATTAGCATACCCACTGGAGACTGTCAAGATGGCTTAGTGTTTAAAGCACTGGCTGCTCTCTCATAGGACTAGCATTCAAACCCCAGTACCCATATGGTGGCCCACAACTGTCTCTAACTCCAGTTACATGGACATCCAACACTTTCTTTGAGCCTTTGAGCAAACCAGGCACACACAGACAGACATACATCCATGCAGCCAAAATAACATACACATAAAACTAAATCAGTAAATTAAAACAGAAGATTAACATTCTTTTATAGGCAGTCTTCAGCATAGAAGGAAACAGAATAAAATACACTAAATTAAGGAAACCAGAGAGAATCAAGTCAGTAGGGAAAGCAGAAGGAAGCTACACAACAAATAATATTAATAAAATTACAGGGATAAGAGAAAGTATGATAGCCATAAATAATTGAAAACCACAGTAAAATTAAAAAACAAAACAACAACAACAACAAAAAAAAAAAAAAAACACCTGACAGTCTGCAGATAGGCTGTTTGGAAATATAATGTATATTTGGAAATATAATGAAGCTGTCTTTTAAGAATGAGAACAACCACAGTAATAAAATGAATATTACTATAATAATAGCAGTGCAGTAATAATAACCTCAGCTGAGCTTCTGTCCACTAATATTTGCACAGAAGACAGGAGTCAGGATTTCTAAACAACTTCCCAGATCAAAACACATAGACATCAGCTCAAGAGATTTTATCAGGAGCCCCCATGGTAATTCACTGTTGTCATCTCCAACTTACATTTACACCAGCCCGTGTTTGTGTGTGTGTGTGTGTGTGTGTGTGTGTGTGTGTGTGTGTGTGTGTATGTTCTTTCAAAAGTCCATCAGTCTTGACTTGCTTTCCTTCTGTTCAAGAATACTCTCGAACTCTGAGTGTGATTGCCACTGGCATTCTTGGAAAGGGGCCATGCTTTGTCAGAACAGAACTCTGCTTGAACCAAAAACTAACCTTTCTCTAATTTAACCTAATTTTAAACTTTCTCTTCTCTAACCTAACTCCATGTTTACTCCAACTACCTTTATGTGGCCTTTTCCTATTTTTATGTAATGCTTGAATATTTTCAACTTAAAATCCTTATAGTCTGAGTCACCTGGAAAAGTTTACTGTGCAATCCAACCAAGAGGTCCCACTTCTCAAGTTCATAAATCACTGGCTTCGGAGAGCTATTACCATTCAAACGTCAACACATAGATGACTGCTGATGACTGAAGAGATGTCTAATGGTGAAAGGCAAGTACTGCATTTCCAAGGGACACAAGTTCAGTTCCCAGCACCCTTGTAAGATGGCTCTCAGTATCCTGTAACTTCAGCTCAAAACTATCTGATACCTTCTTTTGGCCTCAGTGGGCACCAGCGTGCAAGTAGTGCACATTCAAACACACACACACAGAGAGAGAGAGAGGGAGAGAAAGAGAGAGAGAGAGAGAGAGAGAGAGAGAGAGAGAGATCTTTCTTTCTAAAAGAGAGTTAGATTACTACAGTTGGAAAGAGCACATTCCATTCCATGCTCATACCCCAAGCAGTCCACAACATATGGCTTTCTGTTCCAGCAGCATAATTCCCAAAGGAGTGAAGAATATTTTATGTACAAGCAGAGCGGTAAGCATCTGTCATGTGACATATGTGTCAAGGATAGTTCTCACCCCCTTGTTTGGAAGGAAGCATCTAACTCTCATAAAGCAGAGACATGAACCTGCAGGCTTATTCTGTGACCTGGATCTCCCAGGAACTCCGAAACCCGACTCACAGCATCTTTTTACCCAGAAGACAGGGAATGATTCATGAAGCAAGCTTCAGAATTTGTGTGTTTCTCGGGGAATTGTACATTCTGAAAATGTATTCTTTCACAGAGAATAGGACACAGTGCTATCTTTCAGCAACATAGGGCAGGGAGAGCTAGTGGCTTTCAGAACACTGTGTACCAGTCAGCTTATAAAAGACTAAGTACGGACAAAAACTGGAGAGAGGGGAGAGAGAGAGAGAGAGAGAGAGAGAGAGAGAGAGAGAGAGAGAGAGAGAGAGAGAAAGCCTTTGCAACCCAAGAATCTGAGGCAAAAATGACTGTTCCCCCATGGAAATGGGAATGGTTGACTTCATCACTGACCCTTGGACAAGGTCAAATTCCAGATTTATATGGGAATATTGAGAGCACACATGCTAGTTAACAGTGGCTTGTTGCACTGAAGCTGTTGTGTTATTCTCTCTTCTCTCCACCCACCTCTCTCATTTCTCTTTCTTATTCTTTTTCTTTCTGCCCTTCTCTATCTATAATATGCACTTATGTATGTGTTTGCTTATGTATATATAGCAAACACATACATAAGTGCATGTATAGTCATGTGTTACTTAAGAGTTACTTACATTTTGAGGAATGTGTCCTTGTCATTACAGCATGCAAACAACACATAGTGGTCCTACACAAACCAACATGACAACAACTTCACCAGACAATATTATCTTAATGGGCCATAGTATATGTTCTCCATTATAATATATATGCAGTAGCATATAATATGTATAAATGTGTGCGCACAGTAAATAAATGGAGACAATTGTTTTTCTCCACTGAGATAGTCCTTAAGATAAAGTAGGTAGTGAGATTGAATTGAAGAAAAACAAAGCTACAAAATGGCTCAAACAGATCTATTAAGATTAAGTAATGTCAGATCTGAAGAATTAAAATATATTATCTCTGGCTGCTGAGATAGCTCAGTGGATAGAAGCTCTTGATTACAGTCCTGATAACATAATACTATGATCCCCAGATGCCCCAATGTGTCAAGAAAGAACTAGCTCCCAACAGTTGACCTCTGATCTCTAACACACACACACACACACACACACACACACACACACAGAGAGAGAGAGAGAGAGAGAGAGAGAGAGAGAGAGAGAGAGAGAGAGTGTTGTTGTGTGTATGTGTGTGTGTATGCGTGTGTGTTTTGAAGGACACAATCTTGTGCAGATTTTTCACTGATAATTCCAGTGTTTTTGAGTGCCTTGTCATATCATGTCTGAAAGACCACACTCCACTACACACCATGGCTTCCTCGGGTTCTTCTCTTAGTCCCTCTCAGGAAGTGTTTCCACCTCAGAAAAAAACTCTGTTTCCATTAGGTCCAAGAATCAGTAGTTACAACCAGAGATATGTAGGAGGGGGTATTGGATACATAGAGAAATAATATACTTAAACACTAAAAAAATTAAGTCTTTTCTAGAATTTTAAGACAAGAAAAAAATCATAGAACTTTGATCAAATAAAGACCAAGTGGACACCATTTCTTATCACTGTGCTTTGACCGAAATATGGGGGAGCTCATTCTTAGAAGCTTAGGAAGATTCCTTTTTGACAAATGTACAATTGTAAGTATAAAGGAGAATTTAGAGTGGAGTTTCACAATACAACTTTTCCCCCCATTGAGCCACAGTTAAACATAAGGAAGAGTTTTGGTGAGTTTGAATAAAAATAAATAAATAAAAGATGGTCCTGAAGATTTAAAAGCATGTTACAAAAGAGCAAATTTTATTTTCTACTAGTCACAAGAATGAAAGGTTAGTCATGTGTGCTGAGTGAGATGAGGCAACAGGCCTAGAGCAGCAGAGCCTAAAGGGAAGGAGACACGTGAGCAATAGAGAGGAGCAGTGAACACTCTCCAGCCTCTCACTGTCCTGGTCATCAGAACTTGACACACTTGACTTCATAGCACAGAAGTCCAGAGGACCTTCTCCTAAGTTAGTTTGTGCAAATAAAGGAATATCAAGCAATAGTTCCCAATGGTAAACCAAGAAGGAGAAAGTGATCAGGGAGCAAGAAAATAGTCCACATAACAAAAATAAAATAAGTAGATGGTGCCAATCAGTCACTTCCTTTCTGTATACAGAAAGACACTGGCTGAAAAATTAACAGAAGAATGACCTACCAAAAAAGGAATATAGACAGATTCATTCATGTCTAACTCTACTCTTTTTACAAAGAGATAGAGTGATATCAATGATAGAGGATGATATATAGATATATAGATAGATAGGTAGATAGATGATACATACATACATACATACATACATACATATATGATAGATAGATAGATAGATAGATAGATAGATAGATAGATAGATACGTACCTACGTAAGTCCATACATAGGATATATAGAGAGTGCCCAGTATAATAGCTCATTCCTAAAATCCCAGCACTTAGGAGGTAGAAAAGGGATAATTAAGAGTTCAAGGCCAGCCTCTGCTTTGGCTACTTAGCAAATTCAATGTTAGGCTGGACTATCTGAGATTTTCTCTCACAAAATTAATGTAATAAATAAAAAGAGTGAGAGAAAGAGAGAAATAAAAGATACACTGTGGGTTCCAGGAAAATTCATAGCTAAAGACAGATGAAGAGATAAATATATAGAAGAGGAGAAAATGAGAATGAAATATGAAGCAAGAGAGACCAGAAAAGAATAGGGCAGGAAGGGGGAAGTTGGGAGACAGCGCATTCAGAAGTGAAGGAAAGATAAAAGTCTCTAAGGAAAGAACTAAGCATGAAGCTTCATCTTATTATTCAAATGAAGGAGAAAGGAAGTCATGTGGCTAAGAATGTGATGTCTTGAGGGGAAAAGTGAAATATTAAAAGATTTTCCCACTGCAAATAAGGCAATTAAAACTATTCAATTTGACAAAGCACTGGACCCAGCTGAATTCTGCTGTAATTCAGGAGGAAAAGGAGGTAGCGAGGGAAATACAGGAGCCGTTGGCAAAACTCTTTGATAGCTCAATAAGAAAAGAATAAAGGGGGTGATCACATTTGAGCTGCTAATAAGCCTTTTTACAGTTTTTTCTAGAAAAAGAAAATCATTAGAAGAATGTGTTTTTCCAATTTCAATTATTAAACACAGGAAAAGTGATTCATTGAAAAGAGCAGTCTGAATTTAGGAGTTGAAAATTCATTTTTTTTTTCAGATTTCAGGAAAGTACTTTATTGACTGAAGTATCCCCAAGTGATCCTGGATTTCACAAACCAGTGAAGAATAACTGGTCGTCATAAATACTCTGCTTAAAAGCTTCATTTTATAACCATAGATACATGTGAACATATTTGAGGATGATGGAAATTTCCTTTTAGAAAAAATGCATATGTGTGTATGTATGGATATGCATGTAGCTGTGCAGGTACACACAGAGAGATGTAAACTAGAACATAGACACTTCTTTCATCTTCAGGAATACCACTAACTGCTGGTAGAAAGGGTCTCTTACTGGTCCAGAACTGATCAATTAAGCTAGACTAGTCAGTCAGTGAATGCCAGAGAATCTGTCTCTACCTCCCCGATACTGGGATTACAAGAGGATGTCAACATGCCAGGCTTTAAAAATCTGAGTTCTGGGATGGAACTCAGGTCCTTAGGCTTTCAAGGCAACATCCTACTGACTGAGACATCTCCACCACGGACACTTCCATCCTACACTCTGGCTCCAGTTATAGATCACTCCCTCTCTGGCCATTCTCTCTGATCTTTGAGCTTATCTTGAGAACTCTGTCGATCTCTTCGATGCCACAACTGCCAATGAATCCAACCAGGAATTAAGAATAAAGGATCCCTTCCTGTACCCTTTCCAGGCAATCTACCTTTATTTTTCTTGTTCCATGTAATTTTATTTTTTTTTAGATGGGGAGTTGGGGGGGGGTTCAAAACAGTGTTTCTCTGTGTGTAGTCCTGGCTGTCCTGGAACTCACTTTGTAGACCACGCTGCCCTTGAACTCACAGACATTTGCCTGACTTTGCCTCCCTAATGATGGTATTAAAGGTATGTGCCACCATGCTGGACCTCAGGTGATTTCCCGTCACTTAGCCCTTAGGTATAGGATGCTCTTCGACATGCTCATAGAAGCAGGTCTGCATGCTCTGCTGTTCCTCCCCCCACTACAGGTAGAAATGTGGGAAATATAAAAGCAGAAACCAAAAGGAGCTGCATAGGTTAAGTTAAGTAAATGCAGAGCTCACTATACTAGATAACAAAATGAAGCTGGACCACCCAAGATAAATGTGCTTAGTGGCCCCACCCTTTACAGCATCAGTGTCTGTGAAATGATGTCATTTGCCAAGAGCCACGAGTGGTAACCCATTTTAGAAAGAGAGGACCTGCATTCAAAACTTCCCTGGAAAGCAACAATACCAAACAACCAGAGCCCCCAGGGTCTAAACCACCAGACTCGGAGCACATAGGGAGGGACCTACGACTCTAGCGGTATATGTAGGGGAGGATGGTCTTGTTGGGCATAGGTGGGAGAGGAGATTCTTGGTCCCATGAAAAATGAACACATAATGGGGGGGAATGTGAGGGTGAGGAGGGGGTATTGGGGGTGGGGGGTAGGTGCAGGCACAGCCTCATAGAAGTGATATAAGGAGTGGGGATGAGATAAGGGATTCCTGGGTGGTGGGGGAAATGGGATAAGAGGATAAAATTTGAAATGTAAATATTATAACCAACTACATAAAAGGGAAAAAAAGGTTGTTAGAACCAACATCTTTAAAAAATAATGTCAGCCCTCTAGGAAAAAAAAATTTTTTTTCTTGATAGTAAAAAAAAAAAAAAAAAAAATCCTGGAAACCTGCTCTGAGTCTGTGGCTCTTGGTTCCCATATCCAAATTCAAGGTCAGATATTTACTATACACAACTACTACTACAGCATACATTTCAACCAATTTTGCTGCTCATAATCAGAGAAGACAACTGATATTCCTTGAAGCCAGGTTTAAATATCTTTTTTTTTCTTTTCAAATCATAGAAATGTCATTTTGAAGGTGGGTACATTAAGCACTTGCTATGCAACTGTGAGTGTCTCAGTTCAGATCCCCAGAGCCTACTCTACAGATGTCTATAATCACCGTATTTCTAGTATCAGATGGAAGTTGAAAACAGAAGACTCTCCAGAGGATGAATGGGCAGTTACCCTAGCATACACAGTGACAAACAAGAGTCTCCTTCTCAAAGGAGTTAGAAAAGAAGGACCAAAATCCAAGTTGACCTCTGACATCTACATATATACTATTGAATGTGTATACATGCACTTACACACATATCACACACACACACACACACACACACACACACACACACACACACAAACACACCAGAGTGGGGGAGATATTTTATGAACATGGGCTTGTGATATAGCTGCTTGCCCAGGACCTATGAGACCAAATAAACAACATCAGGGTCTCTCACTAACACATGGTAGCAAGGGATGACAGAGCCTAGGATGCAGAGTAAGTAAGTTGGTGTCCTCATGATCCATGGCAGCAAAAACTCAATGTGTACATGCTTTGCTTGTATAACTAAGGGCCCTTGCAGAGTAGACTGCCTTTATGGCATGCTGGGCTATTAAACTGAAGAGCGTCTTGTTTCTAGGAAGAACTGGAACAAAGGCCAGACTACCAGCCAGCTCCTCCTTGTCTTAGGAGGCACTCCTAACACATATTTTTGTCATTCTTAAGAGGTAAAAATAAGATACAGATATAGAGGAGACCAGGCTGCCCTGAAAACTGTTTGCGAGAGAGCATTCCGTGTAGTCCCTGTGCTTTTGTTTACTATCAAGAACCACTCAGCGAGGTTAGTTTGCAACACTCTTTGGCAGCATGTCTATCTACTGTTACATTTATAAATATGTAATGTATGTGTGAATTGACACCAATAGTAAGCTAAGTGGTGTTTCATGAACTTGATTCACGCAGAAACAGAACTATTTGAATCCTATTACACTAATTTATGCTACAATAACCAACTGTCTCAAAACCTCAAGGATATCCAGGGCTTAATATTCATGGACACTAAGTCTCTGAGTGACAGTTGACTCCAGAGCAAGGAATCTTCACGCAGTATCTTAGAGATATGGTATGCCTATTTGAATATGTACATTTATGTAGTGGCTAGGGGTAATATATGTTATGAATTTACAATGAGCTAATGGAGATTATTGTAATTTTCAGTAGGAAATATTTAAATATGAAAATACAAGCTTATATGAAAACAGTTCTTGCCTGAATGCAAACTACAATCAGAAAATTTACAGAAACTACTGAAATAGGTCAAATATTCATTTTTTTTCCTTCCCCTAGGTAAAATATTTACAATTGAAGGCTTATGATTCATGGCTTTCGAATTCTGTCAACATTGATTTAATCCCCCTTTGGCTTCTGTCCTTAATATATTAACACTGGATAGTCACTAAGACAAGAGCAACTAAGCTGAGTTACAAGGAAGCTACCTCAGAAAGAGAAGGAGCACACCTGATGGCCTTCCTCTCTTAGCTTCACCTTCATCTTCTTCAAAAGTAATTCTATTGGCTAGAAGTTCCTATGGCTTCCTCCAAGAATAAATCCCAGGTTACATCCACTAAATTTTTAGGGAGACATGGTATTCACTTTCTGGTCACTGTTGGACTAGCCAACACATGTCGTATAAGACAGTCTAATAAATCCTCTTTATAAGATATTTTCATCATATCTGAGGCGCTAGAAAGCTCTTGATTAAAACACAGCTATGATGCACTCTGGGTTCACTGAGCTGACTATTACTCTCAGAATCTCACTGAATATTTAACCAGCACAGTCAAGTACTCCGCCTGCTGAGCATCCTGAGCTCAGTGTGGAATTACAGGTCACTGATGGTCCAAGGGTGGTGCTTGAATCTGGTCAAGGGCGGTCTGAATCAAAGGTATAAGCTCATTCCATTATGCTTAACACAGAGCAGCTTGTTGTACTTAAAACACAATGGGAATCTGAAGACTGGAGAACCTTTGTCCTTCTGCATCCTTTTCTTGTTTGGGGGTAGTTTCATGCACACCCACAGCCTCAAGTAAGAATTATACTGTGCCTGAAGGAGGCCAGTGCTTCCTAAATCCAGTAAACACATATCAGAGTGAGGAACAAAGACTCTCCTCCTGTCTTGGGCTGTGAGTCTGCTATAACAAAACCTTATAAACTAGAAATTCACTTTTCACAGTACTGGAGACACAAAAGCCCAGATTAAGAGGTGACCTGATTCATCTTGGGGCCCCTCCGTGGAACATGGATGCCACTGTCTTATTGTGTCCTTGTGTAATAGAAGTTGCAAGAAGCTACCTTTTGGGTCTCTTTTTATTCCATCCTATAAAGGTATCACCCCATGACCTATTCACTTCACACAATGAGGGTCAGGATTTCAACATGAATTTTCATAATACAGACATTAAGATTCCTTTGAACTGAGAGAGTCAAGTCTTCCCTCTACAGATTATTCCAATAAGCTAAATGATGGCATTCATTTACAAGACATTTGTATAAGTGTCGTCATAAACAGGCACCATAACACAGCACCCAACTGTGCTCATTTGACTGGCGCCTAGCTCCTTTTGGTTTCTGCTGGCAGTTCTTAAATCAGTTGGCAAAGAGACCTTGGTATGGACTAAGAAAGTCAGAAATGAAATATGCCTCCGTTTCTCATCCTAAATGTGCTCCTGCTGAATTAAATTTATTTTAAGAAAGCATCAAAGAAAGAATATGCAGACCCAAGCATGAATATATGCAAACATTCTCACATGGCCTTACAAAGCTTAGTGATGTACAGTAACCATATCCTGAGATCATAAAATAATAACACACGCAGAAGAAAAGGGGAGAAGGAGGAGGGAGAGAAGCAGGGAAAGGAGAAGGAATGTGGGGAAGAGAAGAATGAAAAGAGAGGGAGGGTGTGAAAGCCAACTTGCCATAGTACATGAGCCAGATTGAAGGAGTGGCTAAACAAGAAAGACAAGATGGCCTATGTAGTGTGAGGGACTGTCCTTGCTCCATGTAGATCTTCTCATTGCAAGTAAGGGGAAACCTCAGGTTCAGTCTTTCTGCCTTCTCAACTTCTCAAGTTGAGAAAAGCACACACTTTATTTAAAGTCCACTTGCCCTTCAGGGAGAAATGACAATACCTGCTAATTTTCACCCTAAGTGCAGAAAGATCTACAGGAGTTGACATCTGTTCTCCTCAGACGGTTTTGTTTTATATCTTATTTACGACGATTGACAATAATTCCATGGAGGACATCATTATGACTAAGGAAGGAAAATAAATTCCAAAACGTCATAAACTTACTCAGTGTCCTGCTGTCATGACATGAGGAGTGTGCAGCTGCAATTGGGACTCTTGTCCTCCTGTGATATTGCATTGTAAGTCAGGGCATTGTTCAATAGCATCTGGAAGTGACTGTGGTACGAAGGGAGCATGAGGGTGAGACGTGGAGTCCTGTGAGAAGAGAATACAGCTACAGCAACTGAACATCGTCCTCACTGCTCATAATTCCTCAGTTTCCAAAACCACAATAATTCATTTTAGTATACAACTGTCATATTATCACATGAAAATTTCTCAAACACACACACACACACACACACACACACACAATCTCAACATTATGAATAACAAAATGAATAATAATGGTTAGAAAAATAGTAGTGAATAATAAAGTGCAAAAATGTAAGAAAAGAAGTTGGAAGACTCCAGACTAGCTTTGGGCTTTAAATTCCTGATTTCTGAAAGCTCATATACATCTGAGCAGAGATGGCTCTCCTCAAGAATGACTCTAAAGTGGTCAGCAGATACCTGTTGCTATTAAATCATTTGAAGCAGATGTGCAGCCAGCTGTGCTTCTCCATGGAGCAGATGAGCAGCCAGCTGTGCTTCTCTTTCCTGAGTCCCTTCATGCTGTGGTAAGAAATGGAGTAGACAGACAGGAAGCTGCTACCTTGGCACTTCTGGAAGGTGCTGAGTACAACAGAGAAAGAGAAATTAAGTTGTTGGAGTTGATGCTCCAAAGAAAATACAACTCCCTGCTCTGGGACATAGACAAAACATAACAAAAGTCTGGCAAGAGATACTCTCCCAGCCAGATAGACAAAGACAATCTGAAATAACAGAAATGCAATGATCTATTTGCCCTTGTTACTCAGCAATGGGTATTCAGAAGGGAAAAGCACAGAGAGAAATTCAAGAAAGAAAGAAAGAAAGAAAGAAAGAAAGAAAGAAAGAAAGAAAGAGAGAGAGAGAGAGAGAGAGAGAGAAAGAGAGAAAGAGAGAAAGAGAGAAAGAAAGAAAGAAAGAAAGAAAGAAAGAAAGAAAGAAAGAAAGAAAGAAAGAAAGTGTGATTGGTGACATCACTAATGTGGCAAAGAGAAAAGTGGGGTCCCAGACCCAATCAGGAAACCTGGAATTAACTGGATTTATTCTGAGTGGGCCCACTCAATCAAGAACCACTCTCCCTTTCCTGGTCTTTCCTAAAGATGGTTCCTACCACCAATACTACCACCAACAGCCTTCAAACTTTAGATGTCAAGATAGCTTTACAATAATGAATTATTGAAGGTCCATAAAGAGTCTTAGTCTATGTGTGCAACATCAGCTTATATTTAGCTCAGAATGTAAGACATTTTAAATACTATTTAATAATTTGTTTAACAGTCGTAGGTGACAGAGAGATGACTCTGCAGTTAAGAGTGCTCCTTGCTCTTCCACAAGATTTGTGTGATTCCCACCATCCGCGTAGATGGCTTACAATCTCTGTTCCAATGTTCCAGTGCCCTCTTCTGACCCATACAGGTACTCATACATAGGTGGCATACACACACATATACATTATATACACATAAATTTTTTACAAAGGAAATACATAACAAGTGTATCCCTTATACATCGACAAAAAGCATACTTATAAATGTTAGCTGCTTTCCTAAAAAGTGATCCATTGCTTTGTGTTTTTCCAAATCTTTTTACTGTCTAGTGAAACCTAAATCATCGAATTCTCATGCAGTTCCTCCCTCAACACACTTGGGAGGTTGGTTTCAAGTCCCCAGAGGAACCAAAATCTGTGAAACTCAGGTCTCTGCAAAATAGTTTGGTATTATTTACATATTAAAAGCACATCTTCCTGTGTACTGAAAATTATCTCTAACTCCCTATAAAAGCTAAAACATAACTATTGTATAAGCAGTTGCTATACTGCATGTTTAGAGAACAAAGACAAGAAAAACAGTCTACTCAGCTTCAATAGAAACATTTTTTTCAACTATTTTTGGTTGTTTTGGGTTCCTTTTTGAGACTTTGTCTTACTCTGGAGCCAAGGCTGGCTATTAATTCATTGCAATTCCCTTGCCTTAATTTTCCACCCAAACTTTTCTGAGTCTACAAATGTACAGCTTGCAAACACAAAGGCAGCAATGCTAGCTTCCATCTTCAGTCTGGGGCAAACACTGAGTCCCTTGCAGCCTTTGGAAAAATTCATATTTGCTCATAAGACAATTTGAGAATTATAACAAGAGAATGCCTTGGTACTTTCATGTTAACTGTTTTAAAAACAATTTTGACTTCGTGGACTGCCTAAAAAGAGGTGGCACTTGGCAAATGCTCCTCTTCTCCCACACCAGGGGAAGCAATTGAAGAGCGGGCAAGTCTGCTTTTCTTGGGTAACTCACTCCATCCAAGAATGCTTTAGCAAATTTGAAAACATAAATCACATTAAAACATGCTTTAAACTTCTCTAAGGAAGCTTTGCTAAGCCCTCAGTTCATTTTCTATCTAATGGGCCAAAGCCACCTTTCCACATTGGACTGTTGTAGGGACAAGAACAGGATTTTCCTCCCACAAATCAGACAGCTTTAGTTCTAGTGCAGAGAACCTCAGAAGGTACATGTGAGGTCCAGTTGAAAGGAAGATTTTAATCCTCAATGCTCATTCTCATCCTTTCCTTCATCACAAGGGGATCTGTAAATACCACCGTTGGCAGTACCCTCCTGCAGCAACAAACCAAGGAAGAGTCACAACACTTCAACTATGCCCAAGAGAACTGAGAGTCTGGACAAGGGGGCTGTGGATCCCAGCACCCTCACTGCAATGCTACCGTTGCCTATCACGTAAGAAACTAGGTGGTGCTTATGTCCCAAGTCCCTTGCTAAGACATA
>JANHMN010000006.1:35389793-35429759 GCA_030674055.1 Rhabdomys pumilio
TGTGTGTGTGTGTGTGTGTGTGTGTGTGTGTGTGTGTGTGTGTGTGTAAGAAAGAGTGAGGGAGATATCTGTGATGCTTCTGGAATCCTAAGCTAGTGATGAGTAGTTTTGAGAATGTGGTAAATACTCCAATTCTATATCAGTATCAGTGATATAGAATTTATCAGTGATATATTTAATTTACTTTTCATAATTATTATTTTATTAGTACTGATTCAGTTAAGATATAGAAAGTGGAGGAGTAGAAAAGTGATCCACAATCATCAGTAAGTTCATGTTTGACTCCTAGGTTCTCTCTACTCTCCTGCACTGGAAGAGGCAGTAAGAGGTCATGGCTAGACAGTGATAGGACTCACCTAAGCAAGTGAAGTCTTTTAGACTGCTTTAAAAACTCAGCAAAACCCTTGCTCTTTGTTGAGCTTTCCTGTCAGAAACAAGGGTTCAATGGGTCTGCACTGAAGAGTAATTTCTCAACAACTAGCTTGACCTGAATGTGAAAACACAGAAATCCACAACCTCCAGTGCAGAAAGGCAAACACGGGAATCTCAGAGAGGAGCCAAGAGTCAGGGAACAGCAAGCAGAAGATCGAGAGCAGTTAGGAGGTCAATCTCTTTCTATAGAAAAACAGGACTTGTGAGGGATGGAAAGGTTGTTTGGAGTAAGTATCTTCATACCTCATTTGAACTGCATTCAGAAATAAAGAATTTCAACTGAGAACATATCCAACTAACCAAGGAAATAAGGAGGCTCCTACAGGTCAAAGATAAGAGATGCAACCATCAGAATCTGCTCCGGAAGAAATCGGGATGGTCCATTCTGAGCTCATTGTGAACCATTTTAAAACATGAGCCTTTTCACACCTTTAATTAAAAAAAATATGCATTTTCCCCAAACTTACTTATTAGATCTCATTTGTAGACTTATACAAGCAATGTTTTTCCAAACTTAAATAATATATGGCTTAGATAAACAATGTATTAAAAATGGCATAACTGGTTGTTTGATTAAATAATAATACTAATTACCCATTTTACTCTAGTCTCAACTTGCCTAAGAGTCAATGTCTACTTGTATGGTTATAGAGGCCACACTCAGTGATCCCCAAACTGTACCTGGTCCTTAATTCTCTCATGCTGCAAATGTTTCTGATGTTGTTTGTTCTTCAGCTACCCCTTCACAAAGGCTCAAATCTCTGTAAAGTAGAAAATAATGGAGGAGACCCTGAAACATTGTCCTCCTAGCTTTTATTGAAACCAGGACAGTAACAAGTACCCCCACTTCCTAAGTGATCCCCTGGGCACCTCTAAGTTTCTTTCCACCCGATGCCTCTCCCAGCTCACCCCAATTCTAACAATTCCCCAAGCTCTGTATGTCAGGACTTTCTATTGAATTCAAATTGTTCAATGGAGTTTCACATTCTATTGATTGATAAGCCATAGTAAAGTCAAAGGCCACCTCATAGACTTTGAGTCTGAGGTGTTGAAGGAAAATAATCATAAGTCAGATTTCTAAGACTTGTGAATATTTAAGCCAGAACATGTTCCCAGAACTAGACCTATAGGGAGAAGTAATGTAGGTCATGAATTAATAACCCAAGGATAATGGCAGACACTTTTCAGAAGTCACTTACAATCAGAGTGTTGGATGTGTCCCCAAAGTGGTACCCTAGTTCTATCCATCCCCAGTCTCTTTCACCATGATGCTTGATTTCCTGCTTTCTTGTTACATTTTTCCTCCTAAAATTGGAAATACACTTCTTTTTCACAGAAATCTTTTATTATCAAATATATTTTACACATTCTTATATCTAGAGCTGGGAAAAAACTATTCTGATGTCTTTGTTCATTCAGCAATCCATTCATTTATTCAGTGGATTATTTATAGTTCCTTTTATGTGACTAATACCATTTGTTCTAGTGAGATACAAGGTAGGATGTGCACAAGAAAGGAGGCATTTGAGTTTTTATATCAGTCCCCTCGCTGCATCTACAAAGCTCAGCTGAATCACAGACAATATCTGCCATCCTCACAGTACCCAGTAGAAATGAGACGCTTAAAGCTTAATAATTATCTAAAGGATTTATATATTTAGAAATGTTCAATTAAAAAGATGCCCACATAATTAGAGTTGTTACCCAATATCTAACCTTTTGATAGAAGTTGCTACCTAGGACAGCTTTTGACCCATCTGTGGTTCTCCATGGCTGCTGGCCTCCTTTTCCTCCTCCCCTTCCTCTATTTCTCCCCTTCTTCTCTTTCTCTCCTAGCTCCACCTCCTCTTCCACTGCCAAATCACATAGCTTCAGCAAATACAATGTAACAGAATAAATATCCTGCTACAAACTTGTTCTTTGATGTCATTATTAAATAGAATAAAATAGGGCCTATGAAATATCTTGGTAAGCAAGGATGCTAATCAAGCCTGTTGACCTGAGCTCAGTTCCTGGAATCCACATTGTGGAAAAAGAGATCCAATTCCCACCAGTTTCCCTCTGACTATGACACATTATACTCTCACACACATACTGAAATAAATAAAATAAATATAAATATAAGAAAAAATTCACCCTTGAAACACAGGTTAGAATGTTACCATTGTTAAAACTCCTTACTCAACCGTGAAGTGACAGACATGTGATATGCATTAAACATCCCAAATGGTGAAAGAGGTTTAAAAGCTCTAGAAACACTGGGCAGATATGATTGGTGCCTATAAACAGCTCCTCATAGACAGTTTTGCTTCGAAGTGAGAACAACCCCATTGGTGACCATTGTTAAATACTCTTAGTGGATAAATAGCAGGAAGTTTTAAACACTAAAGATTCCCCCACAGTCGTGCACTGAGAGTCTGAGAACCAATTTGCCAGCTGTCTCTGAGAGTTAGTCCTCTCTGGGTCAACTTACAACCGCCTCTAGTTAACAGCTTCACAGCATTAAAAAATCAACATTCGATGTCTAGTACAATATACTTTAACCAGATGCATTTTTTTATCCAACATTCAAGAGGACACCAGTGAGCACTCAGGCTCGTGGTGACAATGTGTTCAGATCTATCTTCAAATGGGAAAGATGTTCCTCTGTTATCAATCGCCATTGATGTGTTTTAATGAACTTACTGATAAAAACTTTTTATTAAAAGAAAACATGACACAGTTGCTCAGCAAAGCAGTAAATTCAGAAAATAATTTAAGTGTACAAAAGCTGAAGTAGAGACTTGGGACATGCCAGAGTTGCTCTATAAATACTGCTTCCCAAGGACAAATAAGAAGGAGGATGAGGAGGAGGAGAAGGAGGAGGATGAGGAGGAGGAAAAGGAAGAAGAGGAGGAGGAGGAAGAGAAAGAAAGGAAGGAAGGAAGGAAGGAAGGAAGGAAGGAAGGAAGGAAGGAAGACAAGAAAAAGGCAAGAATCAGCATTATAGGATTACAGGGAACTCATATTTTAATTATATATACAAATGACAGTGTAGCAAGCAAGATCCACAGATTACATTACACCAGAGATGGGAGCTATGGCTCAGTATGTTCTCACAGTGGCCAATATCAAACTGTCATGGAGGGTTTACATTATTATATACTGTGTGAGTCAGAAGATGGAAAATGCAGATAAGTGTAAACAAATGTTAAATACTGCACCTGGTGGACAACAAATGCTGAAAGTGAATTTGAGATTAGGGGAGTATCCAAAAGCATAATGCTGGGGATAAGAACTAAACACAGATATATCATACCCAAGACTGTCAGGAGTGTTTCTGAGAGGTCCAGGAAGGAGGAGAAAGTCTAATGTATCATCTAACTAATGCCATGCCAGAAATAAGGCACAGACCTATGTCTAATTCATCTGTGACCTATGGTGTCATGTTAGCCAGTATTTTATTACCAATTGTATTTTACTAGCATGTATTAATTATATATAATAATAGTTTTCTGTTTGATATTTCTTGCATCTGTGTTATGTATCTTAATCATACTCACTCTATGACCTCTCTCATGCTTCCTACGCGTGTTGACTCCCACTTCTCCAGTAGCATCCTTTCTACTTCCGTGTCTTCTTCAGTCCGTGACCCATGCATTTCATTTGAATTACTTAGAAGAACAAGTGTAAGAGTTCATTTACAGATGCACTGACACCTTAACTGTGCCTTGACAACTGACACGAATGTCTCTCTCTACCCTAGCAACCGTGAGCTGCCTGTAGATCCTCAGGGAGGGGAGGAACCGCATTCTCAGGCTGGCTTAGAACTCACTGTGTATTGAGAGCCTTTGTTTTAGTTACTTTTTATTTCTGTGAAGAGACACTATGGCCAAGGCAATTTATAGAAGAATGAGTTTATTGGGGCTTACAGTTCCAAAGGGTAAGAGTTCATGACCATCATGTCATCGTGCTAGGCAGTAGTTAAGAGCTTACTTCCTCATCATCAAATACAGGGTAGAGAAAGTTAACTGAGAATGGCATGAGTTTTTGACACCTCAAAGCCCAACCACAGCCCCAAGGACACACATCCTCCAACAAGGCTGCACCACCTAATCCTTCCTTAACACTTTCACAGACTGGAGACCAAGTATTCAACCATAAGAGCCTCTAGGGGACATTCTTAATTCACACCATCACAGGCTTGAACTCCCCATCCTCCTACTCCCATCTGCCAAGTGCAGGGACTACAGGTATGCTCTGCCACACCCTGTTCACATGTTCAGAAATTCGCCTTCAGGCTTCAGGAATGCTATACCAGTACTCTGCCAACTTCAGCTATCTCCCTAGTCTACTAGGTGAAATTTTACATATCTTTTTGAGACTAAGTCTCACTGTACACCACTGGCTTTCCTAGAACTCACTATGTAGACCAGGCTAGCTTCAAATTCATAGAGATCATCCTACCTTGCTTCCCGAGTTCTGGTTTAAAGGCATGCCTGTATCCATCACAATGGCCATCCTCTAGTTGGCAGTTTTTAAAGGAATGGTGTTAGTAATCAGTTTAACTAGTTTTACTCTGTTTTGATCTAGCTAGTCAATCTTAATCAAGTGTCTTCGAGTCACTAGGGCAAACTGATTCTCTCTCCATACATCCTGGAGGCACTTTCTGCCAACTTCACAGCTAATGATTAGAGATAACTTTGTTCATGCTGAAGAGATCCCTCCTCGTCACAGACAAGGTAGGAGGTAAGGATTAACAACCCCTGAGGCTGTTCTCTGACTGTCACATACATATATATGTCTGTGCGTGTGTGTCTCTATGTCTATTTGTATATGTGAATGTATGTTTCCATGTGCATGAGCTCCCAGAGACTAAGCCAACATGCATGGGGCCTACAGGAGTCTGCACCAGATTGGGTCCTGAAGCTAAAAGAAAAAGTGGATACATTCCCCAGTGTCTAACCCAGAGCAATCTCCAAATGATTGCCACTTGCAAATTAAAAATTTATTGTCTCCACGGGAGTCTTTCTAAGGAAACAAACCTCTCTTAAGGGTAGGTCCCATGTGCCGCAGTAGATAGCCAGCACTAAATGAACTCAAAGGCATCCTCAGAAGTTCTTTGTCTCATAATGTTACATTGAGGCATGTTTGCTTATGTGTTTGTTTTTGTTTGTTTGTTTCCTGCCTTACAGGTCTGCACGTATATTGTGGCTCCCAATGTTGAGTTTTTATGGAGTTCCCGAGTGTATGATCATGTGTGTCTCTGGGTCTACATGTACTTCCTGTGCTTTTTCTTTGACTATTGTTCTTGTTTGCTTGTTTTGTCACATTGCAGTTTGCTTGTTTCTAACTTTATTATTATTTGTTAGATTCCTGCTTGCTTTCTAAGGAGAGACAAAAAATGGCGTGGATCCAGATGGAAGGGGAGGTGGGGAGGAACTGAGAGGCAGGGGAAGAAAATCCTAATCATAATATGTTGCATGAAAAAGTCCATTTCCTATAAAAGAAAAAAGAGATTAAAAAATGCACACACAAATATCTCTTATAATATAGCATCTGTGCAGGTAACATAAAGATTGTACTTTATTCTTTGACATTCATAAACAGCCTCAGTCCTTGCTATTCAGTCATAAAGAGGACTGGGAAGAAGGCTAATACTGGTTTGCATTATTAAAGAAGGTAAAAATAATATGTCTTAAATAATCCCAGAGGTTGCTTTTTATTACAAAAGCAAGACCTACACAATGCGTGCACACGCGCGCGCACGCGCGCACACAAACACACACACACACACACACACACACACACACACACACACACACATATCCTTGTTTAATGAGCTCTTCAAAAAATTAAAAGGCTGGCCCACAGAAGAAGAGCCAAAGCGATCAGGATAATTAAGACACAGTGTGGAGAGTTAGAAAGGAAGCTTGCCTTCCAGCTAAGGGAACTGTGGGGTGAAGAGAGCAAGGGTGCTGGAAGGGGTGGGGGTTCTGGGGACTTAGAACCTAGCCTAAGATCTGCCTGCAGATATGGAGCACAAAGGTTACTCGGCCACTGCAAAGCACTCTGCTGCTAAGAGCAAAAAGGTGCTTTGCCACATTCTGAAATTTGGGCAGCAATTAAGATGTAATAGCTTCTAGGAAGGTGACTTTCACACATTCCTCGTCTTCCTATTCCTAAAGTGGGGGGGGGGGGGAACCTGCCTTCATCACTTCCGAATCCTCTACCCAAGGCTGTGTTCAGCCTCAGAAACAGATCTGAGCCTTGAAAGTTACATCAATTACACGAGTACTCTTTCTTGCCAGCAAGCAGCATGAGCAGAACTGCGGTCAACCAGTAACTCTTCATGTCTTCAGAGAACAGGAAAATCTCAAGGAATGAAGGACATGCCTCAACAGACGACAGATGACAAGAAGTGACAACTGCAAGCTATAAGAGTTTTGTGACTGGGAGCATAAATAAAAACCAAAAGAACTAGACCTAAGAAACTATTTTACACATTAAAAGGACTCTATAATTGCCTTCCATGCAAGACTGTCAAAGGCGGAAACCAGGACCATTTACAAAGCAATTAGGTGTTATCCTGGGGAAAACATGGCATTAAAAAGAAGATTACAGACAATCATTCAAAGCGTTTTCTTGTGCCCTGTAGGGCCCTTTGCTTAAAATGTGCAATTGAGGAGCTGACCTATGAGGGGTATCTGATAAGGTTTACCGGTGCAACTGCTGATGGCAAAGCACTGTTTCATTACAGCACACCTCTGCTGCTTATTGAAGACCTGCAGTGGCCCCGAATATAACTGGATGTTTTCTCCCATACAAATTCCAGCATCGCTGTCAGTCACTGACAAGTGACAAATAAAGGACAAAAGACATTGCATAGAAACCCCCGAGGATGAGCAAACTAACTGGAGGAGAGCTGACTCTAACTATGAAGATCAGGTGGTAATAGAGAAGAAGATGGAAACCAAGAGACCTCTCCCTGAGAGCATTCACCTGGCAGCCAGATCCTTTGTTCTCTGGGAGCATTTTCTTTTTCAGCTGAAGAGTCTGAGGTATGAGTCACCCACTAAAATTCAGAGTCCATTGATTTAAAGTATTTTCTGCTTAGTTCACCCAGGACTTCTCACCTGGAATCTCCCACCATGAACTGCAGCCCCATAATGAGGATGCTGTTTCTTGCTCTTATTCACTGGAGAATGTTCATTTCTTTACTTTGTTGCCTTTCCCCACTCCTCGCTCTGTGTTCTGTCTTCTACCAAGGTGATGAGTCACCATTGCTGCTGCATCGAATGTTGCACATTTGTTCCAAACATGGAGCCAAAAGGATGTTCTCCTCATTGCCATCTTTCCAAGGAGGTGACCATCCTCAGCTTTATCAGGATGGGTAAGATATTGTTTTAAGCTCAGGGTGTCAATGCACATAAAAATAGCAGAAATAGCGCAGTAGCAGAAAGTGTCGTGTGGTACTGCAATTAGAAAGAGCCAAGTGTAAAAGGAAATCTAACAGATGTACCGAACAGGCATGAGCGGCTTCTGGTGCACTATCGTCACTCAATAAATGAGAGTTTTAAAGAACAATAATGAATATTAAATACAGACTGCTTAGATCTCAATGCCACAAGCTCAATCCACAGAAGTGTCTAGACTCTCCAAGGAGCAGGTTTCTAAGAGTTCATGCTGTGTGTCACTACAGATGTCAATGTCAGTGTCCATGAACAAAGACGGAAAAGGACTCTTTAAGCTGGGCCTTATTCAGAGAGCTGACACTTAGGAAAACAGAATTAACACCCCAAAATCTTCCTTTCCTCTCATCTCCAGCCAGCACATTTGCTAAGGAATGGGAAGACAGGCAGCCAGTGTTACCAAAGGTTAGCCCTTTCCCCTCACCCTCTTCTCTCAACAGCTGGGTTTGCATCCTGCCAAGGCCACTGGGCTTTGCATTCCTTCCATCGTTCCACTTGGGTGTTTGCTCAGAAGTAGAGGCCTATTAGAAGTGAATTCATGGCTGTTCACAATTTATACACAGATAAATACACAAATGTTCCCTCATACTATAAAGTAAAATGATTCTCCCTGAGAATCTTCTATCAAGTTCACCTACAGGACGTGTTAAAACTCGTACAATGCTAGAGTATCTGATTCAACAGAATTTATATTTTGAACGAGTCCCCTAGTGATGTTGCTGCTGACCCAGGGACTTAATGCTGAGAGGTGAAACTCAAGCAAAAGAAGTCCTGATTCTTAGTAGAGCCACCTTCTCTGTACCTTGGATACTAAATACATGGAGAAACATTGATCCAGCTCTCCAGATATAAAAGCTGTCTTTCTAAATCAGTCATGAATATTGCTGTTCAGTTCTAAAGGCTGAAAAAGGCTGAGAAATTTTCTACGGCATGGAAATCATTTGCTCTTGCATACATAAGATTTGTATCAATTTTGGTCAACCATTGGTCATCATACTTAATAAACAGATTTTAAAACAACACTTAAGAAAAAAATCTAGCACACCTTCAAAGAATATGTACTTTGAATTCACTTTGAAGATAAATGGTCACTGATAGCAAACCCATACATAGAACTGGGTTGGTGGTGCAGCTCACCTAGCATGCACCCAGCAACATAAAACAAGAGTACTCAAAGATACAGAGGTTTTGAAGGTTTTTAAGACTTAAGTGTGGTCCACTAGGGCCTCAGAGTCCTAGGAAAAAGCTGAAAATCAGCCATCAGAAAAGCAATGGTCACTCTAAACTACTGGAATAAAAGCCAGGGCAGCAGAAGGATTAGCAGGAGAAGCCAGAGACCCTCCTCCCCTTGGCTCCGGATGCTCAACATTGACAACCAACACAGCAGAAGCAAGACAACATTGTTTCAAAAAGACGTGTGGAGCTATGGTTATCCAGTAGCCTAAGATCCTCTGTGGAAGCAAACTCTTGAAAAATTCATATCAAGGGTTACCAGGACCCAACAGAATATTCTTAACAAATAGACTATTGGAAACTGTGGATAGAAATCTGCTCAGCATTCAGCAAGCTGAAAACCTGGTGAGAACCAAAGTCTACAGAGATACTTCCAGACTCCAAGCAAGATAATAAGACATAAATTGGATTTATCAACACCTGTCATGGAGGAGAAGGGGTCAGAATGCCCCACTCTCTGTGAGGGTTTATATGTAGGCAGTGGTGGCAGGGGTGGGAGAGACATTTTCCTCATGGGGTAGCCACTTGTAGGTACAATGCGGATACACTGTGAATAACGTACTTCATTAAGCAGGGCACTAACAGTCCTCATCATTGCTATGAGGCTAGAAAAAGGGAAAAAACGCTGAAAAAGAAGGCCATTGCTTGTCCATATGACGGCACACTTTTTTTTTCTTTTAACTCCAATCTAATTTACCAGAAAGCTACTAGACTAACATGTTACTTTAATGTCAAACAGGGTTCAAGAGTAACATACAAAAATTATAAATGAAAAAATTGAAAATCAAACTTTTATCTGGGTGTGGTGGCTCAGGCCTATATTCTGTCCTTCTCTTCAAAATTAATGTGCAAAACGATTTGTCAGAACTAAGTAAAATAGAAACATAGAGAAGTCAGTGGTAGGTGAGGAAATTAAATCCATAATAAAGGTATCAATTTCAACATTCCCTATTTTTAATTGAAATTTGGATTTTAAAATCAGCCATTAGTTATCAGTAAATTTCTTTTAGGGTCATGTGCACAAAAGACATACGTGGATAGATTCACAATGGTTCACAAATACTGGGACTTCTGTACTGTGGGTCAGGGGAACATCCCTGGCCTCTTCACATAAAGCTAATCTTGCCCTTAGTGAGAAAGAAAAGAAAGGATTGCACTCCCCTGCCCTTGCTAGGGCCTGAAAGGATAGAGTAAGTTTTACTCCTTCCATATCTCAGCCAGGAAGCCACATTGGTGACATATCTCATCCTAACCGTAGAAGTAAGTCTTGAAGGAACTGGCCTGGTGCCAGCCATTATAGGGACTTATAAAAGGTTCAGGAAAGTTCATTGTGGATTAGGCCACAAGATGGGGCAGATGACATCCTCAGAATCATGTGACTGGTGGGAGCATTTACTAAGCTTCTGGGTAACCAAGTCCTGGCTTAGCAAGCAGACGAGTAAGGGATATAGGTGGTACTTAGTGTTTGTCATTCATGACGTCCACCAATTCAAGCTTGAGAGGTGCACCACCCAGGAGGAAGCTGTCCATATCAGGCTGACTTGCCAGCTCTTTGCAGGTTGCTCCAGTCACAGAACTTCCACAAATGATGTCCATGCTCTAAGCCATTACATCAGACTTTGGATTTCCACCACCCCTGTAGCTTCTTGTGTACTTCCTCGGTCTGTTGAGGTGTTGCAGTCTTGCCAATATCAATGGCCCATACAGGTTCATAGGCCAGGATGACTTTGTTCTGGTCCTTCACATTATCTGTGGTGACCTTAGTTTGCTCGAAAACAACCGTCTTGGTGACACCGACTTCCCTTTCATCTAACTTCTCCCCAATGCAGGCGATCACTCCAAGTCTCTGCTAGAGCATAGGCCACTTTCTACCATCTGACTCCCCAAAGATGTGCCTTATCTCTGAGTGTTCCAGCACTACCCATGTGGATCCTATGTCTCTTTGATCATGCCAGGGCTTCCTCAGTGAAGTCCCCATTGGTCAGTTTGCAGCAGCTCTGCACAGTCACAGCAATCTTGACAGCCTAGAGAAGTCGATGTAGGGGATGGGAGGTGCCTTGCTGTCTGACAGCTCCTTGGCAATATTCTGGGTGCAGATGAGTTCTCCCAGGCATTTCTTCCTCTCATTCATCTTCCAGTTGCCCCCACAAAGAACTTCCTGAATGGTGCCATTGCTCTAGGACTTACAGTATGAATCATTACCAGTGAACTTTTAATAAGAATGTTATGATTATTTTAACTACTCTTCATTCATTATCAGTCTAGTCTCAGAAACACAAGCCACACAATAAAATAACAAAATATACTTGAGGTTCAAATTTATGTTCACATTTCTCCACAAGTTAAAGAAAAGGCTAGTTTAAATGGGACAGAGTAATTAATGGACTCCTTAAACACTTGATCTCCAGATTCCAAGTTCTATCCACCTATGTGTTTTACTCTAAATATCATTCAGAACACAATCTTTGAAGTGAGTCATGTCAGAAAATACTATAGAAAATCCTGGTGGAGATGCCAGAGGACCTTACCCACAGAAACTGCATAGTTTAATGGCATTCTGTCCTGTTGAACGCTAAGACCTCATGTAAGCATCAAAGG
Organism: Rhabdomys pumilio; assembly: GCA_030674055.1. Lineage (NCBI taxonomy): Eukaryota > Metazoa > Chordata > Mammalia > Rodentia > Muridae > Rhabdomys > Rhabdomys pumilio. The sequence goes on from JANHMN010000006.1 coordinate 35,401,508, forward strand.
TCACAGAAGCAATGTAGAATTTCACTTTTCACTGAAAAGTTGCATTTCTTGCCTCCCTTGACTTGCCTTTCATAGTAATGACATAATGAAGCAAGATTGAAAAGGAATGGGTGATAAGACTTATTTGGGAAATTTTAGTGTCTTCTGACTTCAGATCACTAGTAAATAACTTTAAAAGCAGAGCCTCTTACACAATCTTCTGATCTCATTATGCCTTAAACGATAAATTGATTGCATATTTCTCCTAACTCTTAGTACCTAAGTCCACTGGACTGCCCACATGATTCTTCAGTTTTTAACTCAGATCTTGGCTCTTCTAGGCAAGAACATATTCAATAAACTATAACCTCACCAAGAAACTGAAATGCATAATTGAAAAAAAATGGTGTCCCATTCCTATTTATTCCTTTGATTATCTGAGTTCACTTTTTATGTAGACAGATACTTAAAAAGAATATTTTTGTTGGTAGTAGTTTTTTTCCTTAACTAAAGCTCAAATCACATTTCATCTTCATCTTTGAAGACAGACACATGATTACCCTCCAATTATGTAATAAACACAAATAGGCTGCTCTTTGTAAAACCCATTTCTAGCCAGATTGTCCCACACATGTTTTTAAAAAGTCAGATCACTGAGACCTAAGGTGGTAAATCTATCTGGTAGAAGACCAGATTCCAAGCACATCTGCTGATTCCATCTTTCAACTGTATGAGAGGCAAATTCCTAGAGAGGTTTTTATCCATGCTGTGTAATTACTGACATTCAGACACAAGTGAGTTGGCCTCAGAAGAGAGAACCAACTTTAAGACTCCTTGTTCGTATAACATTCACTAATTGAGCTACTAACCATTTTACTAAATAACACACACACACACACACACACACACACACACACACATTCAAGCATGCATGCACACATGCATGCATACTGTCCACCTTTGGTATGTGTGTCTTCTGTGTCTTATGCTCTATGGACACTGTGCAGCCTTTAGCTTGAATGTATCATGCTTCTTCCCATCTCAGAATCTGAACACTTCCCAGTCACTGACTCTGAACACTTCCTCTCTCTGGGGAAGTGCTCTCTGCCTTTATCATGGTACACAGCATAACTCTTTCCCTTCTTGAAAATGCTACATCAAACACAATATTTAATGTCTTTTTGCTCTTAGATTTTTCCATTACCACCATGTATCACAGTTAATAATCACGTGGTAGTAGGTGTCTTCATCCATGTCTGTTTTTCTATGGGTGAATATCTCATGACTTTGATTGCTTGTCACCCTTACTCTTAAGAAACTACTGTGCCAATGATAAATATTCATAAATAAGAGTGAAATAAAATATGGGCAGTTTTAACTGGACTTATAGATTTTTTTAAAACCCACAAAGTTGAGAGGGAGTAAATGTTAGGGACATATGAAAGTAGTGAAGAGGAAAAGCCAGGGTAGGAGTGATAACACTGTATTGTATGTGTGTATGAATTTTTCAAAAAATAAAAAAACAAAACCACAGTAAAGACTACAAAAGAGCAGAGTTGAAGACATTGGTGTGTAAAAAAGAAGATGCTGCCAATAGAAAGTATCTTCCATGCCCAAAGAGCAGCTGGTGCAAAAGACCTTCAACCTGGAAAGAAATGTGTCGTAGTTAGGGTTTCCATTTCTGTGAAGAGACACTATGACCAAGGCAACTCTTATAAAGGAAAGTTTTTGGCTTACAGTTTCAGGGGTTTAGTCCATTATCATCATGGTGGGAAGCGTGGTAGTGTCCCAGTAGACATAGTGCAACAGAAGAAGCTGAGAGTTCTACGTCTTGATCTGAAGGCAGCAAGGAGGAGACAAGATGTGTTTCACACTAGGTGTAACTTGCACATTTAAGATCTCAAAGCCCTGCCTTCACAGTGACATACTTCCTCTAACAAGGCCACATCATCTCCAATAAAGCCACACCTCCTAATAGTGCAAATTCTTAAACTCCGTAATGGCCACACATTCAAACACATATGGGCCAAACCTATTCAAACCACTACTTGATGCCTCTGGTAAAATGAGAGGATGCAAGCAGGGCTATGATCTAACAAATCGAGAGCACCGTGAGAAGAAGCTGGAGAAAACGCAGGCCATGGATGCTATACAGAAAAGCTAGCCAGAGTAGGAGGGATTTGGGATGCTGAAGGGCTATCATGGTGATGGTGTTAATGATGAAAGAAGATGAAGGCAATATCTTCATCTTTCAGCTAAGAGCTACAAGGAGCTTGTTATGGATCAGACAATATCCTAAGCACTTTTCTGTGCTAATTCGTCGATCCCAGTAATAAATCTGTTAAGGGAGTCATAGTATACTACTTAGTGAAGAAGTAGTTAAATATGCTTCTTCTTTGATGTTTTAAAATGTGCACTGCAGCCTGGGCTGTACAGGGTTTACTTTAGACAAGCAGAAGTACAACAAGGAGCACATCCTGAAAAGAACACCAATAAACTCAGCATGTCCCTCACTGTGATGTTAACTGCCCCATGCTTCATGACCACCCTAACATTTAGAGCAGGATAAGCAAATAGAAATTCGACTTACTAATTGGGCTGTTCCTCCATTCCTGCCTTCAAGCATGTTGGGAATTTTTTAGGCACAGTAACAACCACCATAGCTTCCTGCTGATTCAGATGGGGACTTTCCTCTTGCATCAAGAAGGAGACTTGTCAAATGCAAGTCCTAAATCTTCTAGTAGATGTTGTTGAGGGACTGAGTACTGAGCTGAAGGCAAAAAGCAAGGGAAGAGAATGTCACTTAGGAGACAGATGAGAAGCATGAGAGGACACAAGGAACACAGGGCTGGAAGCAGAGAGCCCTGGTTTCTTAGCATATACTCTTTGCCAATCACTTCCACTGTGGAAGCTGTTTACCATTTGTGAATCACAGTTTCCTCATCTGTGCGGGAGAACTGGGCTAGATCACCTTTAAAAATTCTGCTTGTCAGCCTCTAAGATTCTCAGGAAAACTAGAAGCTGAGTAAACACAAACACATCTCTTCAGGTCTAGAAACTAAAATTGCTGCAATTACACAGACGCTGTCATTGATTGGTCCACTCCATCTCCTTAGTTTGTAATTCTTGGCACAGACAAATGGGACAGCATAAGATGGTTGGGACTTTCATTTCACTTCAGTTAATTAAGAAGTGAGTTACAAATTAGTTGTGGGAAAGGCTATTTTAACTTTTTAAGTAGAATTAATGAGAGAGATCACTGATGTGTTGACAAACATCAGCTCATGGAGTCTATGAGGTCAGTGCTTTGTGATACTAAGTGTGGCATAGCAGGAATAAATAGGAGTGAATGAATGGAATTGGTAGGGTCTTTCATTTTACATGGTCAGTTTGGTTAGACTTGGAATCACCTAGGAGACATACCTCTGGGTCTTTTTGAGAGATTATTTTTTCAGAGATATTTCACCAAGGAAAGAAATACCCACCCTGAATGTTGTCAGAATTACAAATTACTAGGACAGAGTTAGCAACTGAGGATGGTGACCATGTCATTACAGCAGTGCTGCTTTCTCCTTGGCAGATACATTCCATGGGCTGAGTTTACACACTGAATGAAAAAGAGAACAGGAGGAAGCAAACTAATAATCTCTGATTTCTGCACAATGTGATTGGCACCCGTTAAGCTTCCACTGCCATGGCTTCCTGTCATGATGAACTATATTCATTATCAAACCAGGGGCCAAAATAAACCTTTTTTCTTTTTTTAGTTGCTTATGCTGGTATTTTGCCAGTGAGAAAACTAACTAGCACCATGATAGATTCACATACTAGTAAGTATCTGCTAGAATTCAAACAATTACCTTTGGAAACAGTTGTCTGTGGGGACCAGATGAAATCCTGTGTCAATGTGTACTGTTGACAGGAGTACAGCCTTGTCAAAGTCCCGATGCCTCACACCAACATGAATGACAAAGCATTCCCCAGGCTAGGCTCAAAAGAATGGCAAAGTCTTTCAGTCCAAGCACAGATATTACTAAGGACTGACCTTTATCTAAACCAGCATCTACAGAAACTGTCAACCACAGCTTCCTTGGCCCAGATGTCTGATGCCTGAAGCTTTTCTCCTACAAAGATCTCCTACTGAGATTAGCTGACCTGCCTCTTCCTTGTTCAGCAGTACATAGTTGTAGCGTGAAATACTTAAAAATGCAATCCATGCTATTGTCGGCAAGGCACCGGTGGGCCTTCTCATCTTTGGCGAATTCTCTGACACAGAGCTCTGATACCTCGCCACCCGACTCAATAAATTCCCACTGGCGGGTCACTACCTCATGCTTCCAAATTCCCACGGCCTTTTGGGGTACACTTCTTGAAAACCCACACTTTGCTGCCATACCTTTCTCTCTGGAACCCAGTTGGGCTGCTACAAACTTAGTTCAGAATCAATAGTAACTCAGCCGCTGCGCGCAACAACTAACATCCTAATTTATAAGCCATTCTAAGTTAAAGCTTCTGGTAGCAGGTCCAAATGGATCCGCCACCTGAAACGGGGTCTCTGCTATCCACATTTTTGCCTCCATCCTTCCTTCCTCCAGTCCCTTCTTTCCTCTTCCGCCATCCCTCTGTCCGACCCAGAAGTCCCACCTACTTGCCAAGTGATTGGTTTCTTTATTCATTAGAAGAGTCACAAGAAGTCCAGAGTATTCACTCCTTGCTCCAAGCAGCTACTCTTGGGGGAAGCTGAATTAGCATCAAAATACAAATATCAACAGGACTATCCACACCTCACTCAAGAGTATATAATAAACGCACTAAGATTTCCAGGCCCCAGCTGTGTATCCATCAGAGTACATGGCTACCTTGTCCCAGCTTCATTCATGTTCTTTCTTCATTCCTTTGTTGCCCAAGTCAAGTCAAGCCAAAATCATGTAGATCTTGGCACTTGTTCTTTGATATTTTTCACCCTATGCCATACCTCCTTCATCAGTCCTGCCATTCATCGTCTTTAATTCCCTTCTTTAGAAAGGCATGGGAGGAACATAACATTCCTAGGTAGTCTTTGTCTTACTCTCTATATGAACACACATTTGCATTCTCTGAAAAGCCAATTTTTTTTATTTCGCTGATCAGAGGCTGAGGATGAATAATATGAAGAAGAATCCAGAAAGGCAGATTAAAGAAAAGAGTTGCAGTCTTCAGGGTCCCAACGGGTCTGAACACTGAGTAGTAAGAAGGTTGAAAGGTGCCAGGGAGTCACACAGGAGCTGGATTTTCCATAAAGCAGGAAAGGAGGAGTGAAGGGGGCACAGTGGAAGAAGGGAAGCTCTTACCACAGGCTTATTCACCTCCATTATGCACTGTCTGACACTAAAATAATCTCTTCTATTTATGTGCTAGTTCAGATACTTCATTATATTAGGGTTTCAGTGTCTCTATAAGAAATAACTACTACAAGCTGAAAAGGCCAAAGTTGACTCAAGGCTTAATGGCAAAGCATTAGATGCTGTATTTCTATAGGCTAGGGAGAGGGGTTCCTGGCTTTCTTCAAACACTGAATGCCTGTGTCGTCTCTCCATCATTAAATGCCACAACAGTGTGCCCTCCTGCTTTTCATGCCTTTTTCTGTCATTGTTTCTTCCTCTGACCCACTTGCCTCTATTTCTCCTTTATGGTCCCATCTGGATACACCAGACCTACCTCCCAGCTTTATGGCTGCTCAATCTAAATTCAACCTGCAGCCTGAACTTTCTCCTCCTATTCAAATGAACACCAAGTACACAAGTAGCTGAGTCCAGAGGCTGAGTAGCCTTAGGGAAGTGTTGTTCCCCCACATTTCCCTTGAAGGACTTTAATTCCCAGAGACCAGCAGCTTTGCCTTGCTCTTCCTTCCTCCAACAGCGTAGCAGCACCTGACATTCCACTGAGACTCGATATTTATTTGTTGACTAAATGACCAATTAACAGAGGTGACACAAACACTGATCATAATATTCATCGCTTACTACGGGGACAGCTTCAACTTGCTTTCTCTTTTGATTTGCTAAATTTATGTGCATAAATGTGAGTGTGATGGATCGAGAACAAGACAGAGAATGACAGACGAGATACAGAGGAGTGAAAAAGAAAGATCTCCAAACGCTAAAATCATGTGCTCAGCATTCCGTGGTGCAGAGTGGTGGCATAGCTTTGAAACAAAGTGATCTAACAACTTTTGGCCTACTTTTTAGACTTGCCAACTGTAGCAGTCTCTAAATTGAATCTAAATGTATTTCCCATATTATGATGTCCTTTGTGGTTTCAAGTTATGCTTCTTCCCTCGGGGGGAGGGGAGATCCAGGTGCCGTGGTTGTGTGGTCATGAACTTAGGGTGACCACTCTTCTGGGCACTGCAATAGTGGTCTGGCCTCTGACTTACAATCCTAGAGCCTCTCAAGCCTACAGTGACAGAGGTAGTGAGAGAGCTGCCTCTGGGTCTAGAACCCATCAGGCAGCAACACACATTTTCTACTTTAAAACTAATGGAATGTGTGCCACAGTTCTCCCCAAGTCTCCTGGATCACAGCTTTTGAAATGCTTCTTTGAAAGGAAAGCTGAGACTGTAATGCACCTTATCTTTATCAATAAGACCTGAGAAAAATTAAGCCTTAAGGAAAGATTTTCAAAATGCACTATGAACTTGAATGCAAGCCACAAAGGCTTCTGACAAGAATAAAGCCCGGGGCTTGTGTCTTCTCCCTTCGTGAAGCTTTTCAGCTTTTCAGAAAAGGATGCCAGGCACGAACAGACAGCAGGCCTGGATGGGGGTTGGGGGAGGGATGCAGGAGGGTGTAAAGAGCAGCGGGCTTATTGCTGTGGAAATCACAAAAGCTTCAGTCAGGTTATTTGTGTTTCACGTGACTGGGTGTTTCTATCGTTGGTGATCAGAGAAATGCCTTTTGTTTAGCTTAGCATGGTACACAAAGCCTGTCTCTCATCAAAATGGGGGTAGAAAGGATGAAATCCAGGTGCCTCGGACCTGAAGATCCCTCCGTAACCAAAAACTAAGGGATTTGCTGTTAGAATATGTCTGTCAGAGAAGACCAAATGTGCACTTAAACATTAACAAGGTCATGTCTGCAGTGCTCCTCTGAGCAGACATTCCCATTCCAGAGCTGTCTTCCTCCCCTTTGTTCCTTGGAGCTTGGGACAAGTGCTGTAAAAGAAAGAAATGTAAAATTACACTAAGGTTTCCCACTACTTCTTAGTGATTTCATGGGCCCCTGTGAACTTCACTCCTTTACAGTCTTATGCAAAGAAATTTAGGGAACAAAAGAATGAGGTAAAAATTTAGAAAAGCAATACTTCTATATGTGCCTTTATTTTTCTCTGCTTTACAAAACTGCTAGTCAATTTTTTCATTTCTAAAAAGCAAAATATGATTTGATCCATATCCAATAGAATACTAAGTCCTGGAGAGATGGTTCAGTTGGTAAGAGAAGTTGATATACAATCATGAGGACCTGAGATAAAATCCCAGTACCCATGAAAAAAATCCAGGTGAGGCCACACATCTGTAACCCTAGTACTGTGGACTCCAAGTTCAGTGAGAGACACTATCTCAAAAGAAGTAAGGTGGAGTACAAGACAGGAGGGTATCCTTCCTCCTCTGTCCTCTGCATTTGGATATGGGCACACAAATGCACACACACACACACACACACACACACACACACAAATATCTATACAACACACATGTAGAACACACTCATACACCACACTCACATAAACACATACATACATACATACATACATACATACATACATACATACATAAATACATTGTGCACACACAAACACACACACACAGAAAAAAAGAAGTTCTTACTTTCATTTAATCAAGACATGGGTAGTTCTGCCTCACAGGTGTGGCCTTTGGAATGAGAGAGTTAGAATTGCCTGGTAGAATTGCCTGGGGTATAGAACTTCATGGATTACAGGTTTGAAAAGAAATAGAAAACGCCAATCCAAGACAAACTACATCCCTCAGCTCTTTCATGTATGCTGACTCTCTTAATGTTAAGATATACCATTCTTGGGGCAGGAGAGATTGCTCAATGGATATAGAGCACTGAGGACCTGAGTTCAAATCCCAGCACCCACATGGCACCTTATTATTTTCTGTAACTCCAAGATCTAACACCCACATGCAGATATACATGCAGACAAAACCCCAATGCACTAAAACACCAAAACACACATGAAATAAAATAAAAGTAAATTAGAGAGAGAGAGAGACCATTCTCCTGACTCTCAGGAAACCCAAACCGTCCTGAGCAATCAATAGCAATCCTTTTCTTGTTTACAACACATGAGCAGCATTTTCCACCATGGTTCTGAGTCCCTCAATGCAAGACTTTTTATAATTCTGTTGCCGTGTAGTCCTATAAAAATTTTATTTCTCTTTCAAGAATCAAAATATCCCCCGAATATACAGTTCTAAAATCATGTTTTGCTAATCCTGAATTCTAAGGAAAAGGTGTGTGCAGGCAGGATAAAGACAGGGCATTGGGAAATAACCAGAACAGTTGCCATTCAGAGCTGGAAGAGAAGTGTTCAGTGCACATCTGCCTGCCATTATTTCTTAATTCCTAATTACTGCAGCTATAGCTTTTAAAGACCCATATAAAAAGCGCACTGAATCTAGAATGGCCAGTTTAGCAATTAGAAAGAATAGCTTCAAGAGCTGAGGTTGTAGCTCAATGGCAGAATGCCTGCTCAGCATGCACGAGCCACCGGATTCCACCTCCAGAACACAGATAATCATGGTAATAATAGTAGAAATAATAACTTCACCCAGCTCTGTGGTTCTTTGTGTACATGAAAATCTTCTGTTAATTTTTTTTTACAACCCTTTTCCAGAATACTGCCAAAGTAAGACAAATATGTGTGTAACCACTATCACAGTTAACACAAGTATTTGGTTATGTTTAATTCAGATCTTTGCATTCAGTAAAGATTGGAAAGTACTATGGACCAAATTGGGCTCTTCTACCAACTTGTTCCTCTCTCCGAGCATCCCCCGAACCAGCCGCCACACTATACATATTTACTGAGCACACAATACACATCTTTGCATTTATGATTATATTGACTACTTTCCTGTTACTGTGATAAAAGATTGTGACCACACAACTCACAGAAGAGTTTATTGTGATTCCCATAGGCAGAGTCCAGAAAGGTAGGGATGCCTGGCCGCAGGCAGCTAGAACAGCATGTTGGCTAATCATATTTTCTCTGTACAACAGAAGCAGAGAGAGGAAACTGATAGTGATAATATAAACACCCAACATCCACTCTGAGCAAAGTTCTGAATCGTAAAGTATCCTTAACCTTTCCAAGCTGAGGCACAGCTGGGGACCCAGTGTTCAAATGTATGAGCTGATGGGGGAGGCATTTCTTACTCAAACCGCAAATGATATCAGTCTGTATCTAAAAATTATATGTAAATGTTATATTTAGAATATGTATTAATATGTGTTAACAAAGGACTAGAGAGGGTAGAAGCAAATTAGAACAAAGTACAGTGATACGAATGCATAAAAATGTCAATGAACTTTGCTGACCCAAAAGAAACTTAGAAGGGAAAAGTAAGTAAGTAAGTAAATGCGGTATTGTGGGTTTCTTTTAGTTTGCACAAATTGTATAACACTCTGGTAACGATTTGCTTTTGTTTTCACTTCACCTGAGGTGTTTTTGAAAGAGATTCTTACATGTTCACAAGCAATTTCAATCTAACTGCATTTGATGAACATGCAAAGTTTTATTTTCTCCAGTAAGCAATGATGTTACCCTGGAACTTTCTAGAACATTTATCCAGCAATACAATTGTCAAGCCATGGTGTGAACACATTCTTCACTTTTGTAGACAATGCTATGGTGTTCTGCATAAGGCTTATCTTCCTCTCCTGTGTCACCAATGCTGTAAGAGTTACTGCTTAGAATAAAAGCTCATTCTTTCCTTTTGTGGTTCTGAAGGAATGAAGTTTCCATTTTCTCTAAAGCTGTTGCTCCCTCAACAACAGTTGAGGAGTTGTCTGCAGCTCCTAGTTTGTGTGTTCTCCCTGTTTCTCTATTGAACTGTTGCTTTTATCTGAGGCTTGAGTATCTAGGAAAATTTCTACTGCTGTACATTATTAACCTTTGGTGAGCTCTGTGCCTTTAACTCTGTGGCATGTTTTCTGAGCACAACTTTTTCAACATTACAAAACATATCAACTTTGTCTTTCTTTCTAATTTCTTGAATTTTTTAACTTGAGAAATCCTTCCTACCCTGTGATCATAAATATGTTCATTATATTCTGTTCTAATATTTTTAATGTTTACGACATGGCCATATAATACATGTTTTGTATGTATTTAAAACTTTATAGATTTTAGAACATTTATCAATTGTATTTCTTTCTTTATGACTACTTTTCTAATTATTTTTTATGTGTAATTGTTATTGCCTGAATGAGTGTATACACAGCAAACACATTCAGGTACCCACAGAGAGCAAAGAATGTTTGATTTCTTGGAATTGGAGTCGCAGGGGCTGGTGATAAGGGTGCTGAGAACAGAATCCAGGTCCTGTGGAAGAACAGCTCTTGTCTGCTGAATGATCTCTCCAGTCCTTCTTTATAACTTCTTATATTAAATCCTTTCTTTAGCCAAGTAGTTGGCACATGCCTATGGCCCCAGGATAGCTGAAGCAAGGTCATAAATTTAAGGACAGCCTATGCTATGTAGTAAATTCCATTCCAGTTTAAGGTAGCCTTGTCTTAGGAAAAATTTCTTTCTATACATGGTCATAAATATAATTATTATATTGAAATCACCACTTTGAATGTTTAGGATCTTAATCTGTATTAATACATTTAATGTATATTTTAGATGTCAATGAGTTTTCTAAAACACATAAATTTATACTGTCTATTTTATATATTAATTGATATTAAGTTATGTAATATTGCATAGTAATGTAATTGTTATTAAAATATTAACACATTTTAGGTGTTTGGGTTTTATGCATAATAAGATAGCTTATAAATGTTTAGAACACATAAGCATTATAAATTCCTTTCGTAATAATTCTGTCATAAATTCCATGGTCTTAATATTTTACTATATTTTATCCCAATAATTTCCACATTGTTTTATTTTTACCATAAAACTCAAGTAGGTCAAAAGCATTTGTGGACATAACTCTGGACCTGTGGAGTTTTGGTTCTAGCTGGGGCGTTTATCTGTTCTTACTGTTTCTGAGACTGCAGGCTTCATATCTGCTGCCAGCAGTTCTCTAGAACAGTGTCTGGCCGCACGGCTCACGTTCCTGCATTTAGCAGAAGTGCTTCTACTGGAGCTTTTCCTAATGGCCACAGCATATTTAACTCAACATTCTTCTCTCTCTGGTTTCCAAAATGATAGAAATGGTCATTGAACTTCACTGACAGTGTTTTTCTACATACATAGGAAATCACTGGAATTTTTCCCCTTTAATCTGTAAATATGGCAGATTATAACAATAATTCTTTGTTATTGTGAACAAAACTTCCAATTCAAGAAGAAATCTTATTTCACTTTTTATTGATTTATTTCTTTCAATTTTATACATAATATTGCTAATATTTTGTTTATAATTTTAGAATCCCTAGTTATAAATAAGGTTAAACTATAGTTTCATTATCATTCATTCTCCTTAATTACATCTAATTATTTATATTATCTTTATTCAAATTTATATTAAACTAATTAAGATAAACCTGTTACTTCTACACCTTTTCTTCCAATTTCCAAACTAAGAAATACATATTTTTTAAAAATTCAAGCACAAAACCTTCTGGACTAAGATTCTTTTCGATGAAAATGATGTTAAACTAGAAAATTAATACCTTTGCATTTCATTCATATTTCTCTTTTCCTTCGAGTTGCTGTTGGTAGCACATGGTCTTTCTCATATACACACTCCCAAGGTTTCACATTTGTCCATGTGCTCCACACTCACAGGTTTCTCAGACTCTGTCATTTCTTTTCTATTCTAAGCAGCCTCTTTAACTGAGAGAAAAATTCAGGAAGCTTTCAAAAAGGTCAGCATTTCCGTACAGTCATCAATCACTAATTAATTCTTCAAATATGTACAGATCCACTGAAAGCAATTAGTACATCCCCCACAATTCTAATAATGAAAATTTGAGTGAATTTCAATTAATTTTATGAGTTTTAATGAAATATTTATTGTTTGTATCTTATAACCATTTTTATATTGTAACCTGTCCTGACCATTTACATAATATTGTTTTAATATAGGCTTTTATATGTAAACCTAATAAACTCACTTCTATGGGAAAAAAACTGAGTAGAATAGTAATACCTTTTTTTTCTCTCCTACCACTTCCTATAAAAGTAATTTTTATTCACTAGATGTAATTGTCATCTCCAAGACTTACTGATGAATAAACTCATCCTTTCTACTTCTTTCTGAACTCTGGCTGGCTAATTCAACTCAACTGTCCTGGCTCAAAACTCTTCTCCGAATTGACTGATTCAAACTGGATTCTCTTGGCCTCTCACTGAATTGCTCTGCTTGGAAAAAAAAGTGCCTCTGAATTTCATGAACTGAACTTCACCAACTAATTTACAGACTGCACAGACCAAATGGAATGTAACAGAAGTACACAAACTCAACTGTACTGCAGTGAACTGTTTCACACTGAACTACCTTTCTCTGCTTGAACCACTTTTAAGGAGCCTTCCTGTTCTGTCTGTTCTCATGAGATTTGAGCGTATCCTATCTCTGACTCAATCCATCAGATTTTTCTCTGATTCATCATTTTGTCTCCCCTTAATTAAATATCATTGTTTGGGATTAAAGACTTGTCTGTATTCCAGCGAGAGGGATTAGAAGTGTGTATTGTTGTGTCTATAATCCAGTTAGAGGGATTAAAGCTGTATCATTCTAGCTAGATTCCACAGACCTAGAGGTCTTTGGCTATGACTTCTTGTCAGAGCAGCCATGTTGCTAGATGAAAATCCCTCTAAATTCTCCATCTGGAAAAAGATGTGGTAGCTACAGAGCTGAAAAAAGAGTAACATTAGAATTTTAAATTTCAACATGCACCTGTGATGCAATGAAGTGAGAGTCTCGAGGATTTTTTAGTGATCAGTAGACAAGCTCCAACTGTGCTGCAAAAGAGAGTGAAACCCCCCAGATTGAAACTAGTCAACTGACTTCTGCTTTACCCCAGTGTGTCGTAATTCAGAGACTCTCCAGCTAAAGTCTTACAGAAATTATCTACACTGAGCAAAAGACAAAAATATTTATATTAGACAATACAGGAACAAACTTCACACAGTCCTCTGCCCGTAGAGATTTAAAGTGTAAATTAATATAAAAATGTCTCCAGTATTTTCACGGTGAAAAAAAAATCAGACTTTGTTTACTTGGGTGTTTCCATATTATTTAATTATAGACTGCTTTTTTTTTTTCCTATGCTCAGTTTACTTGGGGCAGTGAATATGCTTTGAGAAAAACTATGTCAGAAGTGTGCTCTGGGTTACATTTCTTCTGTTGTTCCAAAGTTCAGGAACTCATGTCTGGAACTGTTCTTTTCCTGGGTAGAATCCCAGAGTAACACAGAGTATTCTGTGAAAAGAAACAGAATGTGTGAATCCTGAGGTCACTGTCAGTCTTCCAGCACAGCTGTTAGCATTTCATCGTCAGGGCTCTGCCCTCATAGCCGTAACCAATCCTAACCGCCCTCAACAGTCCCATCTCAAATATCCTCCTAAAGGGAATGAAAATGAGCAAAGTAGATCATGAACATGTATGGAAATGTCATAGTGAAATGAAGCCACCCTACACAATCAGCATATATTAATAAGTGCCCACTTGCTACCTCACAGTGCGGGTAAATTTCAATAGAAAAATCAGTGGAAGATATACTCAAAATCACATAGCAGGAGCCAAACTAATGGGAGTCTTCCAAAAAAAAAAAGAAAGAAAGAAAGAAAGAAAGAAAGAAAGAAAGAAAGAAAGAAAGAGAAAAACCATTAAAAGTCTTATTGATTTGCACAAATTTTGCTTTCTGGAATACAAAGAACTATAAGAGCACCCACCGTCACCTATCTCTCCCTATATGTTTACACATCTGTCTCTCTCTCCTCTCTCTCTTCCTTCCTCACCTCCTTCTCTTCCCTTTCTCCCGCTCCTCCCTCCTAATAACAATAAAAAATACTACCACCACCAACAACAACAATAAAAAACATTGGGGTAGGATGAAAATGCTGTAACTCTATTATATTACAACAGGCAAAAAGCATTAAGTTTCCCTTCCAACAAGGCCACAGTTTTAGTATCCATTAATACAATGAAATTTCTGTGCCAGTCCCTGAAAATGTGATCTCCATTTTTTTATTGTACTTACTTTAGGCAGCTAACTAGGAAGAGCAGTCTAACTAAATAGACTTATTTATTTAAGTACTGTGAAGATATGGAGGAAAAGAAAAAGAAAACACAATTTTGTCAGGATCTAGGGATTTCTGACCTGTCTGAATGCCTCTTCCCTTTCTCCGGATCATCTATCTTTACACTCAGGAGGACCAAGAGTAAATGAATAAACATTATCTTGTCCTTGGCCTTCACCAAGCCGAATCATTCATATCTGAGACCATTTCCCTTTAGAGTCTGAGGTTTTAAAGTAAATTGTCAGATGTTCTGCACTGATCTCAGTTCAGTCCTGCCATTTTCTGCTCTGTGAAGCAAGTCCAGGGTGTGATAGGACACCCTCGACTATATAACATGAGACAAAAATGTTTTAAAGCTGAACAAAAGCATCATACACAGTTCTCAGCAGCAGATCTTAAAGACCGAATAATCGTGTCTGTCTATAATGACTCCTCAAGAGACTCAGAAACATCAGATACATGCCATGCTCATATGGAGCTGTGAAATTTTACGAGACAATGGATGTGAAACACACAATGCTGTAACATGCACAGGTTTTCATAGCCATTTGGATCATAGATCCTTTCTTTAACCATGTCAGGCAGGCTCGACTGCAGGTAATATCATGGTACCTGCCTAGCTTTTCCCATTATTCATTGCTTGATTTTCATCCTTCCCAACTTTTGTGTTTTATCCTACAACCCGAATTAACCCTACTTATGACAGAAGAAAAGCCATCTGTATAGTGATCTTGATACACGCAAAACAAATTCTCAAAACTAAAGATTTGTCCTTTATAATGTTGTAAGGGGATAAACATGTTAAAATCCACACTTTAAAAAGCATCCCAACCCATAAACTGTACCAATGCAATCCTAGTAGTGAAGTGGAAATTTCTGGTTTCTTTGGAAACTCAGTTGTATTACATGATGTTTACTAGAAACTGACTTATGAGAGGATGTTTTTGCTGAAGCGGACATATGGGAGGATGTTATGCTGAGAATAAACATGTGGTGTTTTTCTGGAAGCAGCCTTAAAAAGGGGCATGAAATGCTTTGCTAGAGCAGACACTAGAAAGATTGCGTGATGTTTGGATAGGATGTAAATATAACCCAACAGACACTGGACAATGCTGTGTGGTATTGATATGCCTTACCATTCTTTGCTGGTTATCATTGGTCTTTTCGGACACTGGGCTTTGCTGACAACACTGTATGATATTGGTTTGTTTTGCCACTTTTTGTTAGCCATCGCTTGTCATGACTTCACAGAAATGCACCAAAGAACTTCTGGTGGTATTCCAGTAGCTTCTTGCTGCTTTCACAGACTTGGACCAAATGGCAGAGCCTCTAGGTTTTTCTGAATCAAACTGCAGCTGCTGGTTTGTGAATGGTGTTTGCAAGTGGATCGAGCTAGTGCTGCTAATTGTATGTGAACTGAACTGCTGATATCCTGACAACACAGACTGGATTTACTCCAAACAACTATTTCTAAACAGGTCCATATCTTCCTTTGCCCTATTGACCTTTTATTTCCACTGCTTCTGATGGTCTGTGGGCTAGAGGAGAGAATAAAGTGTTTAAGTGCAACTTATTTAAAGTAGGTTCTGAAAAAGTCTGAGCCTACATAGTAGTGGTATTGTGTCAACTGGGACAGCTCAAAGTCACCAGGGAAGCCTCAATCTAGAATTATCCAGATCGGATTGTCCTGGGGGCATGTAGTCATCACATTGCCTTGATGTTTTGATGTAGAAAGACCAACCCACGTGGATGGATGGCATCATTCCTTAACTCGGGGTCCTGGTCTATGTACGAGTAGAGAGGACTAGCTGAGAACTGAGTAAGGAGGTACCATCAATGCACTCATTTTTCTCTGCATTCTTCACCATGAATGGGATGTGACTAGTTGCTTCAATCTCTGCCTTGCCTCGCCTGAAATGATTAACTATAGCCTGGAATTAAGACCTAAAATACACTCTTCATCCCTTAAGTGGTTTTTGCTCAGGGTGTTTCATCACAGCAACAGAAACAAAGATGGAAAAGTGAATGTTTTTGCATTATCGAACCAGAAATAATTTTGAGCTTACTGAATAAAGATAATGGAATTATTTAACACAATATATAAGAAATACTGGACAGCCCAAACAAAAACAATAAAATCTAGATTCTAATTTGCTACGATAACTCCACTCTCGAAAGAAACTTGAGGAGAAAATCATTTGTTACATCTTACAAGTTAGAGTTCAACATCGAGTGAAGCCAGGTACCTGGAAGCAGAAACCATGGAGAAGCACAGCTTACTGGGGTCAGCTTTTTTTCTTCTATAACCAGGACTACTGGCCTCAAAGTATCACCCTTTTCATATCAACCATTAGTCAAAAAAAAAAAAATGCTCCCACAGATCACTCTAAGGGAGGCAACCCCTCAACTGAAGTTCTCTCTTCTTTGATGACCTTATCACATCAAGCTCATGAAAACTAACCAACACAGCAGGACATTTGTCAAGCTGACACACAAATACATCATTATTAAAATATAACCTTTCTTCTCTTGCCTATCCCCAAGGTCTTATATTACTATCACAATATTAAACAGCCCACCTTGAGTCCAAGTCTTTAAGAGTTTCAACCATTTAAAAGCTCACTTTAAAAACTTAGTCTCTGAACTACAAGCCACTATATACTCAGCAACAAATTACTTTCTTATCCCACGCAGGAAGAACCAGAGCACAGTTATAACCATATCAAAGCAAAACCAAAATTTAACAAAATCAAAAGCTGAGTGTCCATTATCTGGTACTCCCTCATGATCTCTGTGCTCCAAAGGACTTGAGTTGCTCCACTTCTCCAGCTGTTACTTCCACAGCCTATGATGCTTATCTCAAAGGCTCCATTCCACAACCTCTGCTGTTCTTGATGCCCAACTGATCATCCTAGCACCTTAGGCTATAGCTTTACCAATAAGCTTCTCATCAAGGACTCCAACATGCCATGTGGTGCTGAGCCTCATTTTTTTTCCATGACCCCTGCAAACCTGAGGTTTTCTTTGTGCCTGAGGTCATATCTTCACCAAGGACTTCACGAGGCCTCTATTAGGGAGTTCCAATCCTTCACATAGTATCAAGCCTCAGCCATGGGCTCTTAATGTCTTCAAAACAACACTATGTGGGAGATCCTTACATATTTTTTTGGCAAGTTCAGCACCCATCTTGGTGTGTAGCATTGGCCCTCAAAGTAGACAAAGCTTCCATGTGCTAACGCTAAGGAAACACTGCACTGCAAAATTTAGCTCAGCAGGGCTGATCTCTTATTAATCACAGTTATTCTTCAGCTCCATCTTTACCTGCATTGATTGGTCATCCACATAAAGTGAAGAATCTCCTCCCACAGAGCCTTAGCCCAAAATATCACTCAAAAGCCCTGATAGTTTTCACTACCTTCTGAAATGTCATAAGGCTATACTTCCATAGTCCACACCTCTCTTACCATTCCTGTCTTCACACCTCCAATCACAGGTCGTCAAGCTCTGAGGACTGGACTGTCTTTTGTATCCCAAAGTTCTGAAATCCTTCCACAATATCCGATCAAAACAACACACAATTTCCCACATTCTTAGTACCATTTGTTGTTGTTGTTGTCATTGTTGTTGTTGTTGTTGTCATAAACCTACAACTAGAAGCAACTTGGGGAGGAAGGACTATATCACATCTTATAAGTAAGAGCCCATTATCAAGAGAAGACCAGGGCAAGAGATCAAGCAGGAACCTGGAAGCAGGAACTTGGAAGCAGGAGCAAACACAGAAACTGTGGAAGAACATTGTTACTGGCTTCCTTCCTCCATCTTACTCAGCTTGCTTTTTCATATAACTCAGAACTCAGAGCAGGCTGAATCTTCTCACATCAGTCATTAATCAGAAAAAGGCCCCACCCCTAGACTTGCCCATAGGCCAGTCTGGTTGATTCAATTCCTCAAGTGAGATTCCCTTTTTCCAGATGACTCTAGTTTGTGTGAAATTGACAAAATCTAACCAGCACAACCCATGGCTCAACTCTGGGTATTGTTTTGTTAAATCTCCCCATCCTTTTACTTTTCTATCCATTTGTGTATTTTTTTTAAATTACAAGCTTATATACATTTTTTAAAATTTTCTACACATGTATACAATGTATCTTGGTCCTATTCATTCTCCACTCTCTCCCTCCAGCTCCTCCAGCTCTTTCAACATCTCTTCCAACCTCACTTTCATGTTGAAATTATTTCATGCAAGAATACACTCTGAATCCTAACAGTTAAAAAATGTAAACTTAACTTATTTACAAATTTGACAAATCAGAAAGCCATGGGAAAGGATGATGAGTTTGGCAGTGGAATATCACATAATTTCCAGAATAAGGACATAACCAAAAGTTATTAACTAATATACTGCTTGACTATGGGGAAGCTTATTTGGCAAGATTCCCTTGGAGGTAAAATATAACAAACTCCAAATGAATCTTTTGTTTTGCTCTTTAAGAACAAAAATCTCTTTTCAAAAGCAGGTGGATATCTGCTTGCCCCAAAAGGCCATCTGGTAGAATGACAAAAACGGACACTGGGTCACATTAGGTCTCCCTTGCTCAACTAAGCCTTGTTGGTTGTTAAAGAGTATTCTCCTGTTAATTCAGTCTTATATATTAGAATAAAACCATAATGAGCAAGCATTAAAGCTCTTAATGGAAAAAGGTACAATGTTTTAAAATAAAATATAATACTCTAATATTTTATTTAAAATATGTAATGTCATTTTTATTATATTAGAGTACTTAAGTAATTTCCAAGAGAGAAAATTATCAGGAATAAAGTTTGAACTCACTGAACATAGAAAAGAAAATTAATTAGCATACTTAATGAGGTAAAAATATTTAAATAAGCACATTTTGATGATAGAAGATGTGGAAAAATAACAGAAAACTTGGATAAAAATAGCAAAAGTCAGCCATGATTCTATCATAACCTCTGCCTGGATAAATGTTCCTCAAGTCTAGGATGTCTTAGGTCTATATACATATCAATAACAAAGTGATATCCTCAGGCTTGGTGCTTGAGATCTACCCATGTTATCTCACAGGATGAAATCCATGTTTCCCTTCTTGTTTGTTATAATGGCTTTTAAATTTCAGATCACAAGCCATTAACAGATCACAAAATCAATTTAGTACAATGCAAGTGCATTCCAACACTTAAAATAAAAGAGAGGTTTAGAATGTTAGCATCACATGACATTAGACTTTAAAAACATCTCCTCAATTGTTCATTTCAGGTGTATGTATCAATGAACAGGACGGTCTAGAGTAGGCTTGTGTATCAAGATTTTAAACACCTGAAATCTTTGTTTTAGAGTAAGGCTTTTCATGTGCCATCAAAAAGCTAGGAATTGAGTGCTGTTAAATGGGTATGAATAGCCAACCAGGGCTCCAGTCAAGAGAAGCCTGAGATATTCTGGTTCAGTGGTAGCAAGTCTTTTTTTTTTTTAATTTTCTTTCTTTTTTTATTTATTGGATATTTTATTTACATTTCAGATGCTATCCCCTTTCCCCATTTCCCCTCCCTAGAAAACCCCTATCTCATGCCCCCTTTTCCTTTTTGCTTTTATACAATTTTTTAAAAATGTTAATCAAAGGCTTTATAAGTATGGTAATGCTCAATCAGAAGTGTAACCCAATACCCAACCTAGTTATATAAACTATCTTTGACTGGTGGAGACATGTGAACATCTGCCTCCATGCCCCCTCTCTCTTTCTCTCTCTCATCACCTAGCTTCTCCTCTACTTCATCTTCTCCTCTCCTTACTCCATCTCTTCCTCTCAGTGGGTAGCAAGTCTTATATGTGAATTCTGTATAAAGAAGGACCAGATGGCACCATGGCAGCCCACCCCCAGAGGCAGAAACTATTATCTTCATGGTGGTGGTATGGTAAGAGCATGGTAGTCCTCATGGGACATGAGCAGTAACTGAGAGTTACATCCTGATAGAAAAAAACAAAAAGAAATGTAAAACACTTCTTCCCTCCAACAAGGCCATGCCTACTCCAGTAAGGCCACACCTCCTAATCTCTCTAATCCTTCTCAAATAATGTCACTTCCTGATGACTAAGCATTCAGAAATATGAGCCTATGAGGGTCATTTTTATTCAGATTATGCAGCAGGTTTAATTCAAACCCATTAAACATCACACACACACACACACACAAAAGGCTTGCTGTTCATTTTACATGATAGACCCTTCCACAAAGCCTTAGGTGTGGGCACCTTAGTCTAAATACTCTCTATAGTTAGAATGAGGGTATCCACTACTCAAGTATTGTAAATCATGGAATCTGATACAACACACTTTCCATTCTGCCCTCTCCTGGATCTCTTCCCCTGTGCTGTGAGCCACATCCATTGGATACACCTTGTCACCAGTAGATTTGGACCCTTCAAATTTTTCAATCTGTCCTATTTGCTACTGAAGTGGTCTAGAGTTCACTTCATTAAAGCAGAGAGAGGCCACAGAGTCTGGATTATAAACTCAGATTGTTCCTTTATGAGAACTGCATTATGGGTAAGATGTTAATGGTTTAGAAGACAGAGAATGAAAGATTACAGCAACCTTGTCCATTGAGGTATTGAAATTTCTAGCTTTCTCTACAGGATAAGCCAAGCCACCAAAAACTGTGTTGTGCTCAGCTTATAAAGGAGATGTTGTCATAAGTGAGCAGGCTCCTTAAGGGAACTTTGAAAAGAATTCTGGTGGCATCTGTTGAAAAGGGTCAGTCTATGAGCTCAATGGATGGGATAGACCCACAAAATCACTGCAGTACTATCTCCTGGAGCTGACCATTGTGAATGCATAGAGAAAACTCAGTGCACTCCGCTGGAGGGAAAAATTAGGGTTCTCCTCACGGACTGAGAACTTCCCCCTTTATAATATGGCATGAATCTCTACTGTGACTATACTCATCTTCCATAGCACGACAGTATGGATAGAAATGGACAGCTTCACTGCTCACAGTATTTTCTTCTCCGAGACTGCATACTCATTTTACTGATCAGCTAGGCATGGCGTCCCTCTTGTTTTCTACTCACGTTCTTCATCATCTACCATCAGACCACTGTTTCCATGAGACAGTCCTGTCCATTTTAACAGACAGCCCCAACAGGCAGGTACACACTGAACATGCATTAATCAACAAAGAAAACCATACTCATGTAAAATTAGTGAAAAGAACAATTTTTACCTACAACCTAGCCTATAAATTCTCCCCACAACTATAATTTGGCAAAAACGGAAGTCTAAAAATTCCTTTTATAATACTAGGAAGAATTGTCTTCACTGGTTTCAGAGATGTTGCCAATTAACATGTTCACACCTGTAGATATAAGAAGCAGGATCATCACAGAATCCGCCAAAGCTTATAGTTACAAATGACAGGGAGAGAAGACATGGTTTTATCCTTTGTTTTACTAGATTGCAAACTGAATCCCTGGTCTATTCTCTCCCATACACATGAGCCCTTGGGACCAGCTATTCACTACATTAACAATATAAAAAGCTCTGGCTTCAGTGTTTCTTGCCTTAGAGAAACATACCGCAAGTTTTCTGAGGATGGTGTATATAGCTATTTTGTTTTTTGTTTCTTATTCTTCCCCCTTCCCCTTGGACTTTTGACACTTAATACAAAAAAAGCATTATTCAAACATAGAGGCTAGAGTATAATGTGTACTCAGTCATTCAGTATGTATGATGCCCTAAATTTAATATCCACCACCAACCCTCAAAATAAAGAATGGACTCAAACTATAAATTATTTTTAAAGATATATTTCATTTTTATTTATGTATCTGTGGGTCTGTGCACATGTGAATGCACATGCTTGTAGAATCCAGCAGATAGCATCAGATCCCCTGAAGCTTAAGTTACAAGCAGCTGTGAGCCAAACAACATGGCTGCTGGGATCTGAACTCCAGTCTTATACCAAAGCAATACGAGCTCTTAACCACTGATCCATCTCTCCAACCCAGGGTATAAATTTATTTTGTTTTGTTTCATTTTGTAAAAAGTACCAGAACCCCTGCCAGCTGAATCTCAGGTTACTGATGTCATCTTGTGCTTATGATAAAATGGCAGCATGGGGCTATGCAGGAGGCCAGCTACCTGGAGGTGCTTCAAAGCAAGCTCCAAAACTGCCTTTCACTGAATACCTGATGGCAGGCAAATTGGACCCTCCTGGCCTGTTATATATATCTTTTTTACAGTATTTGGGAAATAGCACAGGAAGCTGCTGCCAGCCAAAAAACCATTTGCAGCATCATTGAATGTCTGCTGGCTGCCTGCTCCCAGCAGGCTGATCCGAAACAACATGACTGCAGGTTCAACCTTGTGAGCGCCATGCTTCTAATAACCACCAGCCAGCCATAGCCGAATACACCTCAGGTTCTAAGTGGATCATGGAACTAAATCATCTCTCATTCCAGCCTGCTCATTTTGAGCCAACTCATTTTACAGTGTGGTTAGCATAGCCCTGCCACTTAAGGATGATTGCTCACAGAGCCCAGGGTGATGTTGTCTTAGTGAGCATCTACACAGTAAAGCAGTTGACACAAATTGCATCGTATGCTGCTTGAGGTTTAATGCCGATGCTGCCAGGAGAATATTTTTACAGTAGTTATCAATGTATAACAGAATATAAAGCATTCACCAAAATCAAATTCTCCACCCTCAGTGATACTTAGTTCAGAGTTCTAATTACCTCACCCTTCTTAAACAAAGCCCATTAACCCAGAAAACAATGAACACAGCCTGCACTTTTAATTAATATCTAAAGCCTTCAACATAATAGAACTCTGAAAAGAAATAGTTTCCCCTCGATATGTCCTATGGTTTTGAAACAAACTGTCATATCAAAGAATTTATACAAAAAAAAAATGCTACTTATTTTTTTCAAAACCCTCTTAATACTACTAAACGCATTCATTGCAGAGCTCAAAAAAAAAATGACAGTGCTTAATTTATTCCTTGACTCCTCATTGAAGGAAATGGATGAGAGAGGAAAGTCACTGGATATATAAAGCATACCCAGGATGTCTCATACGGTGATCTCTGGGTAATGCTTTCCTTTCATTTCCTGAAAGTGTACTGTGGTGGAAGTCGTACATTTGAAACTAGCCAATTAGATTTTATACCAAGCAATACCATGTAGGCTCTGTGGAGCCATGAACTCTTTGGCCCACCATGAATTAAATAGCCTTGCAAATCCCCATAGACAGGACAACTCGCACGGGAGTTCGTTTTTTCGATTAATTACTTTTCCCATGCTAATGCAATTTAGAACTGGACCTACTCTTTTGGCCTTCTGTTTTAATTACAGCCCTACAATCTATAATAATATTAAAGAAAGCCCTTTTGAGCTTCACTGACTTCATAATCAGAACTTTCTACTCTGTACAATTTCCATTTTAACTGGCCTGTTCATGACAGGTCTCACTCTAAAATCTGCTACCCGTAGGTGAGCTGTGGCCAGAAAAGCTTGCTTCTCATCTGTTCACTGTTTGGTCACACAGGTGCCTGGGAGTCATATGAATAAAATCAGGTCCAAAGAAATACTGTAGTATTTCTTTACATGAAATGGCTGCTTCAGCATGCTGGCCATTCATTTCTGAAGATTATTTAATTGCATTGTTGTATGTTATATAGAAGTCTTCCAGAACTGAAAAGTAGACTGGAAGCCAATATGGGTAAACTTCAGGCACTGATCCAGGATCCAAGTGAAAAAGAGCATCCTGGATAAGAGGTACCAACAGCCATGCTGTGAGTGACAAGTGAACAGCACAGGAGACATCCTGAAAGTCAAAAGCAAGGCCTTGACTTCGCTTTTCCTCTACTTTTTCAGAGACAAGCCTCCCAGCCATCTATGAATCTGGGCTTTGGACAGCCCAAAGCCCATATTCTGTTTGAATATACTCCCCATATTTGAGAAACTTGAAAGACACCCAAACCAATGTCACTTACAAAGTAACCCAAGCTTCTTGTCTCTGTCCTGAGAAGTTAAGTGGTCATAACTAAAATATCAGGGTTAGTAGTAGCGTGGTGCATGCCTGTAATCCTAGAACACGGGAGACTGAGAAAAAAGGATTGTCATGAGTTCAAAGACAGCCTAAATAACAAACTGAAACCCTGCATCAAAGACCAAGCAAACAAAAGTAGGTGAATAGAAGAAAACCCTGGCTTTTGGATGAATAAGCAGAAGAATAACAGAAAATAAAAATATGAGAAATTTTTCAATTGCTAGTTTTGTAGTGGGTTCTTAAGAATAGTTCTAGCATTGTTCTGATGTTTTGAAACATCTTCGCATTGCACAGGAAAAGTAATGTTTTCAAATATTAAATAGACTCTGGCCAAGGAAGCAGGGAGGCTAAATAAAGATCTTTATCTCTCCCTTTTCTCTTTCAAATTCAATGCCCCAGTTCTGTAACAGACTATCTGCAGCAGCCTCCCTCACTGGTCCAATCTCCAGTAGATCACACAGACTTCTGGGGTAACCCCAGCTTATAGTCACTGTCCTGAGAAGTGGTCATTATTAAAATACCTCCTCCAACCTTCTTTTCTCCCACCCACTGCTTTATCACCTTCCTCACTGTATCAGGCAGCCCTGAGAACCTGCAGGCCACTCTCACCAGAGAAGCAAGAAGCCTATCCAGACCTCCTCTCCTCTAAAGTCAACTCCCCCAGTCCTTCTCCAAACTCTGTAGCAGACCAACTGCTGTGGCCTCCACTTCCTCTCTCCAGAGAATCTTCAGAGATTCTCCAGCCTTCCTTCCTCCCTTTACATATCTTGCCATCCCAGCCACCAGCTCCAGTAGGTATTTTCTAATTACACACCAACCCAGCCTGCCAGAGAAGCAAGTAGGCCAGGAACACAGGCAGCCAAGCCTCAGATCTTCATTCTTTCTCTTCTTCTCCAAATCCAATCCCTTAATCTCATCCCCACCTCTGGAGCAGACTGATGCTGTGGACTTCCTCGTTCTCTTCTCCCATTACCAGGAGAGGAACCATCTGCTTTTCTCCCACTTGGGAACCCCATCAACTTATTCCTAGGCAGACCATTCACATTTCAGCCCATTCACATTTCAGCCCATTCACATTTCTGAGTGTCAGCTTCCAATATCTAGAAAGAAATACATTTTACCTGAAATGCTCAGTAGTCACACCTATCAGGGTCCCAGAAGAATTCCTCACCAGGCAACACACCCACCACACCCTCCTAATGACCAGAGAAGGCAACAGTAGTCAAAGAACAAAACACCCACATAACAAAGACAACACAGGATGTTAGCACCTAGGATTACAATTTTTCTAAACCCAGAAGCTTAGAAGCCAGCGTAAAAACACAATCAATAATAACCAACACAATATGTCTCCACTAGAGCCCACCAAACCTGTGAGTCACGATATAGCTGAAGGACAAGGCAAAGACCTTAAAACAATTTTATAAATATGACAGAGGTTCTTAGAGAGGGAACTAAAGAAATCTATCAAAACACACACAAATAGTAGAAGGAAATAAATAAAACCATTTAAAACCTGAAAGTGGAAATAGAATCAAGAAAGAAATCCCAAAACGAGAGAAATCTGGAAATGATATATTAAGAACTCAAATAGAAACCTCAGAAGCAATACACACCAAAATAATACAAGACATGAAAAAAAGAACCTGAGACATTGAAGACACCATGGGAAAAAATGGACACTTCAGTCAAAGAAAATGTTAAATTTGAAAAAAAAAATCATTCACAAAACATCCAGGAAATCTGAGATACTATGAAAAGACCAAATGTAAAACTAATATAAATAAAGGAGAAAAAACCCAAGTCCAGAGCACAGAAAATAATTTCAACAAAATCATAGAAGAAAATTGTCATAACCAAAATAGGATGAATTTTCATTTTGTCAACCAATGTTAAAAAAGCATACAGAATAACAGACTATAGCAGAAAAGAAATTCCACTTGGCACATAATAAGCTAAATATTAAAAGTATAAAACATAGAAATATTAAAAGCTGTAAGAGAGAAATACCAAGTAATATATGGAGACAGACCTATTAAAGTGACACCTGTTCTCAATGAAGAATCTAAAGACAAGAAGGGACTGGATAGAGGTGCTGCAGACTCTTAAGTGATACATGCCTGTCCAGACTACTATACCCAGCAAAATTTTTAATCACAATAGATGGAGAAATTAAGATATTGCAATAATAAAGCCAAATTTAAACAATATCTATCTACAAATCCAGCCACACAGGAGATAATAGAAGAAAAATCCCAACATAAAGAAGCTAATCACACCCAAGAAAATACTAGGAATAAATAATCTCGGAGCAGGAAATCATTATTGTGTGAGGGAAAAAAATCTATTAAGTAGCTTTTAGAAACTTCAAGGATAAAATAAACAGGATTCTTTCAATTAGGTTTAAGCTTAATGGATAAAAACTTAATGTAAACAAATGTCACCTAACAGTGATTAAGAGCTATATGTCGCAACATAAGTGAATTTGGAAACATTGTACTATATCAAAAAAGCCAGCCACAAAAGAATATGTAAGTTTTTTAGTCAACTCATAGGAACTGTCCAGTAGTAAACACATAGAGAGAAGGCAAGTTTTACTGCTTTGGGGGCCCTGGGAGAGAAGAAATTGGATGAGTGAAGATGAAGGACCACTGCTGAAGACAGAAGCACAATTTTTCAAATTTTGCTGTAGCAAATAGTCACCCAACCTTGCATACACAAAGCACACTAAAAGCTACCAAGTGATTTACGTTAATGAAATAATTGAATGATATATGAGTTATACAACAATAAATCTGCTATGTAAAAATTTAGAGTGCTCAATTCTCCAGGAAATAAGGAAAAATCTCTTTTTGGTAGTAGACACAGTCATGGTCAGTGTATTTTCTTTGAAAACTTTCTTAGACTTTCTAGAGTTCAGTATTTCTGTGGCCTGTAATTTTGCTTTTAAAGAAGTGAACCTCTTGTGTATCTTATGGATCTTCCTCTGTCAATAAAGGGGAAGCTGAAAGTGGAAGCAATTGTCTAAGCCATCAGAATAGATTCTTCCTTGCTTTTCAAGAGGAGCATGGATCTGACCTGACCACAAAGCGATAGAGCTCCCAGCATCTGGGCAGACTGTCCAGTTTCGATTCTTCGAAACAAACAATGGATTGCTCACCCCTCTGGCTGCTCCCATAGGTTCCTAAATATCAGTTTGTTTCTAGCTGCTCAGGGTAACTCAGCAACAGTACATTGCCTTTGTGCGATGTGGACTCACCTGCCATTTGCCTGTATTTATGACAAGAGTTTGCAACTCAACACACCAGAAATACACCTAAAACACTTCCAGTGGCTCGTGTATATTGCTTGTGGAAGATACTAATGTCAATGAAATACCAAGCATAGAGCTAAAGATGGATTAGCTGATAAAGTGTTTGCCATGCAAGCATCAAAACCTGAGTTCAAAGCCCCGGACCCATGTGAAAAATAAAGTCACAGAAAGGAATGCACATCTATTGTCCCAGTACTGGAGAGGTGGAACAAACACATGGCTGGGGGGGTGGGGGCTGTTATTGGTCAGTCAGAGTTATCTGCATTGTAAGCTCCAAGTCAGTAAGAAAATTTGTCTAAAGAAAAAAAAAAGAAAGAAAGAAAAAGTAAATACTGAATAACACCTAAGGTTGTTCTCAGACTCCACACTCAACCTTCCATCATTTGAACACACACACACACACACACACACACA
>JANHMN010000006.1:35429859-35485465 GCA_030674055.1 Rhabdomys pumilio
CACTCAACCTTCCATCATTTGAACACACACACACACACACACACACAGAGAGAGAGAGAGAGAGAGAGAGAGAGAGAGAGAGAGAGAGAGAGAGAGAGAGAAAGTGCCTATGAGCAGGGGGTTGTGTTCAATCACCCAGTCTCCAATTTTCCATAACCTGCAGATTTTCTACCTTGATAAATTCTAAAGTCACCATTGGTTTCATTAATGGGCCCACGAATCCAGGTCATAGAAACGGTGAATTTATAGTTCTCTAAAACTAAAACTGAAGGCCTTTGCTTTACTAAGTGCCACTTAGTAAGCTGACAATTTTACTGTACTTAGCTCACCTCCGTGCCCATCATATATAAATTCACTGGGTGAGTAAACAACAAAGGATTTGAAAATGAGTGAGTATTTAGATTAGCAGGAAAAACAAACAAATTAATGAAATCCTGTAGAAACTGCTTTACTGCTAGAATGTACATTCATTGAAAGTTCTCCATCTAAAATTAGGACTTTGCATACTCCTGGCTCTCACGGAAAAGAGGCGTGTGTGTCAAAAGCAGAACATGTCAACTGGACTGAACTCACACATTTTTCTTCTTACCAAGAGGAGATTCACACCATGAGCTGAGATGAAGTCACTTGTTAGGGGATGTTGGCAGCATACATCAGAAAATGGTGACCTACACTTTATCTGTCACTGGCCTTTAACCCCAGTGTTTTTCTTTTTCCACCAGAGGAAGAAGTCAGCTTAGTGGAGAGGGACTGTCAGGAATAATGAGGAAAATATGCATCTTGAAAATGATAGCTTGTCCCCATTGAGCCTGGAAACTCTCTGTTCAGAGCACTGGAGACAGGATCTTATTATCCATGTATGAGTCAGAGAGGGATTCATATGGCCACTAACAAGGACACAGAACAAAAGTCTGTGACATTCATCCTGAGGAGACAGACCGGGTATTGCACACAGCAGGCTGTGCTGCTGAGTGGAAGACTATCTCTTGATCACCACATCCTGAAGGCTGTGGATAAGAAGGTTCTAGGCAGAAAGAGAATGGAAATTTTGATTGTCATTATGTGGAGTTAAAATTTGCAGTATTCTCTATAGTATTGAGTAGGGTGGGAAATTGTGATTTCTCTCCAGTACCAGTCCCCAACTTAAGGACTTGGCTTCCTTTGTAAACAGCAAAAGCAACACGTATTTGGAAAAAAAACATACTAAAAATGGTCTCTTGGAAGGCTGTGTGTGCTATAATTTTCTCTGGTTATTCCACGCAGCAACACAGTCACAAACCCCACTTGGCCACATACTCAATGACTCTACAGTAACATGTGTCTCTAAGCAAGGGTACTAAGCAGGTTAAGTATAGTGAGTGTGTATTTATTTTGATAGTTTAAATTTACAATGGGTTTATGACAAAGAAGGTATTTCCAGATAGGTCTAACTGAAGGGGAAGATGGACTCTGAATGTCATGGTATCCTCCCATGGGCTGGGGTCCCAGACTGATAGAAAAGAAGAAAGCAAGCTTAGCATCAACATGCATCTCTCTTCTCTGCCTCACTGTGGATGCTGTGACCAGCTGACTCACACAGCAGCCGCCCTGATTTCTCTACCATGATGCAATGTATCTCTTCGAACTGTGAGCCCACATAAACCCTTCAACTTACTTTTGTTACACATCTTATCCAATGACATTTTCATTCAATTGTATCAGGTACTTTGACCATACTCAACCTGCTGTCCTATCCCATACAAAACAGATAGATTCCACTTTCAGGTCTCATACATACAAACATGTATGGATGCACACACACACACACACACACACACACACACACTCACACTAGTATGTTGTTCCGGGTAATTATAATTGAATAAGGCAGCATTTTGTTTCTAAATTTCCATTGTTCCTCAAATGTATACATTAATTGTTGAAAATTGGTGGGAAAAAATGAATATATTACTCCACGTCCAGACTAATCGCTTTTAACCCTTGACTATTTCACTTTTTAGTTTTATTGACATTATTTTTCCAAGTTACAGACTGATTACATTCATTATTTCTCTCTTGCTGTGATAGAATACCTTGACAAAAAGCAATTTAGAGGAGAAAAGGATTTATTTTGGCTTACAGTTTCAAAGGAAACATGATCCATCATGGGAGAAGAGGCATGAACACAGGTGACTGAGGCTGGCCTGGCAATCAGGAAGCAGAGTGATGGCGTTTCATACACACACAGGGAGCAAAGAAAGAGAGAACAGGAAGTGGGGACAGGCTATAAAACCCTAAAGCCACCCCTACTGATGCACTTCCTTCAACAAGGCACCAAATGTTCAATACATGAACATACAGGGGACATTTCTCATTCAAATTACAACACTGGTAGTATTGTAGTTTTTGATTTTTGGTTTTTGACAGCTTTTTTTGAATACAAAAGCAACATACCTTTTAAGAAAAATTGACAAAAGAAAGTATAAACAGGGAGGAGAAATGGCATCAATATGTTTGTACTTAGGGTTAGCCTGAATAAGCTAATTTTCCAGCCTCATAGCAAACACTACAATTCTCTGTGTTACATCTTGATTATGGGCAATCATGCAAAGCTGAAATGAGTCACTTGGATGAGCTCAGAACCTTTCAATCTAAAATCTGCCTCAGTTCGAGGCTGTGTTGGATATGTGTGGACTCTCCTTTCAAAAGGAGATTTCAGATCAAACTCTTCCCTATGATAGAGTACACTTTAAAGCTTGTACTGGAACATTCTGAACATGGATAGGGTGCCTTCTAAAATATCGAGAATAATTTGTAGCTTCTTCCTTTTCATGTTTTATTTGTCCTTTTCAGTATACTTTGAGATGTGGTGTACAGAGTCTATGGTGTTTCTCCTGGACATGTATGACATAGGGTTATCCTATACCATGGACACATGTAGACTCAGGTTGATTGTGGTACAATTCACAACAGTCAAGATGATGACAACCTGATGTCTGTCAATAGATGAATTGATAAAGGAACATGGCATATTTAAGAATGAAATTATATCATCTATAGGAAAATGGAACTGGAGATTATCATGCTAATGAAATTATATATTATTATATAATGTAAATTACTATAATTAGCTAATTGGAAGGAGGCTGTTAAGGTCAGTACCCACAGGTCAGAACCCAGAAAGAAGCCAAATGATGGGTACTAAATAACTGTATGATCAATTTGAAGTCTACCAAATATCCTGTCCTCAAACTGTCATTTCTTCCCTAAAAGAACATTTAAATTGTCATTCTATCTCATACTCTGATGTTATTGCCACCAGAATCATTTTCCCACTTCCCAAAAACACAGTTCCTGAAATTTAGCCTTGTAAAATATAACTTACCAGTGAGTGCATACCATGTGTGTTCTTTTGTGACTGAGTTACCTCACTCAGGATGATAATTTCTAGTTCCATCCATTTGCCTAAGAATTTCATGAATTCATTGTTTTTAATATGTGAGTAATACTTCATTGTGTAAATGTACCACATTTTCTGTATCCATTTCTCTGTTGAAGGACATCTGGGTTCTTTCCAGCTTCTGGATATTATAAATAAGGCTGCTATGAACACAGTAGAGCATGTGTCCTGGTTATATGTTGGAGCATCTTCTGTGTATATACCCAGGAGTGGTATAGCTAGGTCCTCAGGTAATGCTATGTCCAATTTTCTGAGGAACCGCCAGACTGATTTCCATTACCAACAATGGAGGAGTGTTCCTCTCTCCACATCCTTGAAAGCATTTGCTTTCACCTGGGTTTTTGATCTTAGCCATTCTGACTGGTGTGAGGTGGAATCTCAGGGTCATTTTGATTTGCATTTCCCTGATTGACTAAGGATGATGAACATTTTTTTGAGTGCTTCTTGGCCATTCAGTATTCCTCATTTGAGAATTCTTTGTTTAGCGCTGTACTTTATTTTTAATAGGGTTATTTGATTCTCTGGAGTCTAACTTTTTTGAGTTCTCTGTATATATTGGATATCAGCCCTTTAATGGATGTAGGATTGGTAAAGATCTTTTCCCAATCTGTTGGTTGCCATTTTGTCCTTTTGACAGTGTCCTTTGCTTTACAAAAGCTCTGTAATTTTATGAGATTCCATTTGTTGGTCCTTGATCTCAGAGCATAAGTCATTGGTGTTCTGTTCAGGAAATTTTCCCCTGTGCCCATGTGTTTGAGGCTTTTCCCCACTTTCTCCTCTATTAGTTTCGGTGTACCTGGCTTTATGTGGAGGTCCTTGATCCACTTGGAGTTATGCTTGGAATACCCAAGATACAATTCACAGACTACATGAAACTCAAGAAGAAGGAAGACCAAAGTATAAATGTTTTAGTCCTTCGTAGAAAGGAGAACAAAATACTGACGGGAGCAAATACGAAGACAAAGTGTGGAGCAGAGACTGAAAAAAAGGCCGTCAAGACTGCCCCACCTGAGGATCCATCCCATATACTTTCATCAAACCCAGACACTATTGTGGATGCCAAGAAGTGCATGCTGACAGGAGCCTGATATAGCTGTCTCCTGAGAGGCTGTGCCAGAGCCTGACAAATACAGAGGCAGATGCTTGCAGCCAACCACTGAACTGAGCATGGGGTCCCCAATGGGGTCCCCAATGGAGGTGTTAGAGAAAGGACTGAAAAGTTGAAGGGGTTTGCAACCCCATAGTAAGAACAATAATATCAACCAACCAGAAGCCCTTCCCATAGCTCCCAGGGACTAAACCAACAACCAAGGTGTACACATGGAGGGATCCATGGCTCTAGCTGTATATGTAGCAAAGGATGGCCTTGTCTGGCATCAATGGGAGGAGAGGCCCTTCATCGTGTAAAGGCTTGATGCCTCCGTGTAGGGGAATTTGAGTGTGAGTGAGTGAGTGAGTGAGTGAGTGAACACCCTCATAGAAGCAGGGGAGGAGGAATGGAATAGGGGTTTTGGTGGGGGGACCGGGAAAGGGGATAACATTTGAAATGTAAATAAAGAAAATACCCAATTTAAAAAAAGAAAGAAAATGTAACTGGCTATAACTTTTCCCATTGCTATGACAAAATATCTGATGGAAAACAATTTAAAAGATGAAGGATTTATTTTTATTTCACTATGAGAGAAAACAGCCCGTCAGATTGGGGAAGGCACAGCAAAAGGAGCATGAAGCTGCGTGCTCACGTATGATCACTGTAGGAAGGTGGGGTTAAGTGCATTCTAGAGCTCAGCTGCCTATCTCTTTTGACCTCCATCTTTCAGTCTGGGCCTTCAGCCCATGAAGTGGTCCCACTCACTTCAGGTAGGTCTTCCCTTGTCAGTTAAGCCTCTCTGGAAACACTTGCACAAACACATCCAGTAGTGTGTTTTTTAGGGGACTGGGGACTCTAAATGTTGTTGAGTTAATGAAGATTAGCTATCAGCTTATCCTTGTACGGGGGACTAGCAACCACTGGCCAATCAGAAGAGCGACAGCATCCATGAAAAAGCATTGGCTGATCTTGACCAAGCTCTGCCCAAGTGTTTTCTCAAAGCAATACCCTTACAGCCTTTAACTCCTTGAAGAATCAATTCCCTCTCCAGTGCAAAAAAAGGGGTAAAATCCATGTTCGCCAAGAATCTTTGTATAAATTCTGCTAGCCAAACTTCCCAGTTTAGATGGCTGTGGCCTGAAAACAAAAGGAGAGCTGACTAAGCAGACAGGAAGGTGAGTCAGTGATCCGAGGGTATGAAGAGAAAGGAAGCCCAGGAGGCAGAGATGCCCTGAGGAGCTTCCAAAAGAAGCATAGCATATATTTCATTGAGTTCCTAAGGTGATCTTAATTTCCAGTCAAGAACCTTTAACTTCTCAGCCCAACATAAGAATGTTCTTAGGAATTCTTTTCTAGAACTGCTGGAAATCATAACCTCAGCAACATTTTTATAAGATGGAGGCTCCATGGTCCTTCCTCCATGTTTCATGAACACACAGTAAGGTAAGGTGGAAGCTTTTCCTAAGCATTAAAGCATTACAAAACGAAAATGAGTGCAGAATATGCACAGAAATAGTGGGCTTTCTGTTCCAACAAAGGAACCTCCCCCATGAAACATCTCTATAAGGAAAGAAGAAAGGTGAAACTAGTTTTAAGAACAATAAATCAAATGCTTCCTTGCTGAACAATTATTATTTGCAGAGAAAGGTACTATTACACTTCAAATGAGTTTCTATACTTCTGTATAACTACTTTTCTATGTCTATGAATGAATCAATACTCAATGGATCAATACAGCAAAAATCAGTCGTGCAGACTTTAAGTGGGGCCCATTCTCTCTTTTAGCTCAGGAAAGCTTCAGACTAAATGTTCTTAAATGAAAAGTTTCCTTTCACCAAGTTTCTCTTTTTATTATCAAGTTTCTTATCCTGATTCATCACAGCCCCACAGGCCAGAATTTTCCCAAACTAGCCAAGCTGAAATGTAAAATTGCCCAGTGAAAACTGAAAGCCTAAAATAAATTGAGATGATTCATTCTGGAGCCCCCTGCTATTTCAGGCCTCTCGAACAGGCTTCCTGGCACTCAGAAGAAATAAATAGCCCTGATGTGACACCGTGATTTGTGAGCTCAGAGAGGTCCACTCAGCCCCATGCTAGATTCATGTGAGACTTAATGCAGCAAGGAGGGGTAATGTCACCAGATCACCATGAAAGTTCTATGCATTCATTCACCCTTTGTGTTTTTGAGATAACTAGTGTGACAGTGTATCTAGAGAATTCCAAAGTAGATTGCTGAGAATAATAGAATATAACTTAGTATAACTCTTCTCCAGCCTTGGCCCTCACCTTCCTCTAGTGTCTGAAAGGTGATAAGAACATGCTCCTTCTAGAAACACCTCTAGTAACCAACACCTTAGGCTTTGCCTACACACTGTGGAGCCTGCATCCTTACCCAAGCAGGCTTCTTCCATGGTGATAACCACTGACCAAATATGTTTAAATGGATGTAAATGAATATTAATTATCTCATTGATCTATTGGCACAAATCTAAGTACATGAATTTTTGGATCTTTATCTGGTTATAAAGGGAATTTTATATTTTGGGCTTCATAATTTCATATCAATTTTTGGAAGAGTGATGCTGTCAGTCAAATCCTAGTTATATAAATTAACATATAAATCACACTACAAAAGGATAGTATTCTGTCAATAGAATTATGATAGTGGCATTTTGTTTAAGAATTTTAAAATTCTTAAAAACATTGATTCTTCAATTGTTAAATACTTCAAGGAGCTTTTCCCAATAATATTGTATAATGATTTTCACAAAATATGGGGGGCAGAGAGATCAATAAGAAGTTAAGAGTATGGGCAGAGAACTGGAGTTCAGGATATAGCAACCATGTTCAGAGGCGCACAATTGCCTATGACTCCAGCTCCAGGTGATTCACTGGCCTCTGTGGACACCTATACATACATGTGCATACACATGCAAAGACAGGCATACATTAATGCATACACATAAATAAAAATAGATTTTTACAAATTACCATGGCTAGCATTTTAGTTAGCAAGCAGAAAGTTTAATCAACGCTTGAATAGCTGTGTGTCTTTTGGCTTCCTGTAATAAACACAGTTCATCTCCCAGGTGTTTAAGCCAGGCTCCTTCCAGGTTGTTTTATTGTTTAATTACAATGATGCCATCATTTCTATAGAGTGTGCCTGCCTAGTACACAGCCAACTCCACAACACACTCTGAGCATGAGAAGGACTGATGGGTCTTGCTACTACCCCAAGCTAGTCCAAATATAGCACAGCCCCTATTCTGAAGGGATGGGAGACAATCAGAGCACACGTTAGCATCCCCCAACTAGAAGTGATTTTTTTCATTCTCAAATAGTTGGCAACATCTATGACATTTTCACTTTTCAAAACTTGGACTAAGTGAGAAGAGTCTTGCTAGGAAATACACTACACTACCTTAGGCAACCCCCATGTGCCCACTTTAACTGACAAAATGCCAAGGTTGAAAAGCCTTGTTTTAGTAGAATAAAGGTGTTTATAAAAACACAAGATACTGGTAATATATAATACCTCCCTCCTGGTTGTTACTACCTACAATACCCAGAGAAATACTTAGACTTTATGTGGACTCGGGCAGAGCATGAAAATTGAACCTGTGGGTGGTGCAGAATCTGGTATACCTCTATGTTTCCATATAACATCTTTCACAGTGAGAATCAAAATGCTTTTCAACAGTATCACTCCCAGTGTGGAGATGCTGGGAGACAGCGGGACCCCCCTCCCCCACACCACAGGTGAGACAACAGGAGCTGGAGAAACACCATTTCCTAAAAGTTATTCTGTGAATCAAGTTCATAGTTCAAGAAACCAAGAGGCAAGACATTGGGAAGGATTTCAGAAGAAATTAAATTTATAAAAAGGTCTTCTGCTGTATGTCATTTGAAAGAATTTTCCATTGTCTAAGTGTCTGGTATCAATATAAATGGATCTCCTATACTGTACAGAGTCCCCAAGATTCCCTATGCTTTCTCCCTACAAGCCAAAGAACCCATACCCAACAAACCCAATCCTAGACTAATTCTACAGATGCTTGAACTGTCATGGGGACTGAATGAACCACCGACACAAGCTGGTGTGTTCTCTAACATAGTCATCACAGTGAGAAAGAAAACTACAGTCTGCCTTATCTGCTGTCAGCCTATCATGGATAACAAGATCGGTCTGATCAACCACCTCAGTATGCATTATGTAAAAAACAGAGATGAAGTGTCAGCCTCTGTATCTAATTGTTTTCATGCACCTTATTGGAAAACAACTAGTGGTCCCTGCTGCTCCCCTCCCGCCCAGCATTAGTTGGTATTTTTGTTATTTCAGCATAGAAATCTTGATGGGAATAGTTTTGATGATTCAGTAACACTGTTAAAAATAAGTGTGCCTCCTGCCGACTCCTGGTGGATCACAGAGGCTCCAATGCAACCCTCTGGACTTGATACTACGTAACCATGACTTTCTGTTGTCCCTCAGTCACTTGTATAAACATACAAGGTGAGAGCATTCTCCAAAAAGCATGGAGATCTATATTACTGTGTTTTGGTCACAGAAAATAAAAGAAGAAGAAGAAGAAGCCTACTAGAAAGAGGAGAGACATATCTTCAGTTACTGTCAAATAAAGCAAAGAGATTGATTTCTCCAGGCAATTCCTAGTTTACTTTGGGGAACATGTAATTGTCCATCTTTAGGGACAAGATGATGGCCTCCTAACATAATAATAGACTTTGTCATTGAATTTAGCATCCTATTGGGCTATGAATCCTCTTTAAGATATCTTATAGCAAA
Organism: Rhabdomys pumilio; assembly: GCA_030674055.1. Lineage (NCBI taxonomy): Eukaryota > Metazoa > Chordata > Mammalia > Rodentia > Muridae > Rhabdomys > Rhabdomys pumilio. The sequence continues at coordinate 35,439,190 of JANHMN010000006.1, forward strand.
ATGCCCATTTCCGTGAAGAAAGTCAGCTAAGGGACAGGACTGCTTTGCAGTCACTGAGATGCTCCAGTCATTCAGCATGGCAGTGTTATCAAGAATTTCCTACATTTATTAAAGGGATTTTGACCACACTTCTTAAAGGGAAAATCATTAAAGCTTCCCTGGAGTCCCTGCAGAAGTAATCAGTCTTCTCATTTTCTATATAGAGGACAAGAATGTTTTTTTATATCATACAAGAATAAAAGAATGCCTCTATTCATAAGCTACATTCTGCCCTGTTTTGCACACACAGGTGCAGAGCACCGGTGTTAGGTTACCAGCACCTCCATCACCACACCCTATAACTCAGGCATTTCCATTCCTGTACACATACCCACATACAGTTATACACACATAATCAAAATTTTAAAAGACTGTTAAAGATATATATGGAGGTTGAGAGATGGATCAACAGTTATGAACACTTGCTGTTCTAGTAGAGGACTGAGATTCAGTTGCCAGCACCCACACAGTGGCTACCAACCATCTATAACTCCAGTTACAAGGGATCCTATGTCTCTTCTAACCTCCATGGAGTCTTACATACATGCGGTGCATATACACACCGTCAGGCATACACACATACACATGAAAAAGAATAAACAAATATTTTAAAGCTTTGAATGTAATTACAAGTCCAAAGCCAACCACCAATATGAGGCTCAAATCAGAAAATTCTAAATTTTCTGTCTGTTTTGTGTGTTTTCTTTCTTTCTTTCTTTCTTTCTTTCTTTCTTTCTTTCTTTCTTCCTTTCTTATTTTACTTTGTGTAGCCTTTGTTTTTGCTTTTAATATAAAATCTTGCTGCATAGCCAGTGCTGACCTCAAACTCTTGGCTCTGCCTCACTCCCCTTCTGAATGTGAAGGTGACAGGTATGAAGCACCAGACCTGGTTAAAGATCTCATACTTCCAGTTGATTCCATGTTCAGAAGTCTGTGTAATATTATCGGTAATAAGTAATGACCAATAACTACATAAATTAAATGAGGTGAAAAGCAAAGTAAACCCTCAATGACATCTGAAGTCAAAGCTTTTCTTTGTACTTGAACATAGTAGTACTTATCTGTGAACATAGCCTTCAGGAACCTGAGGCAGGAGAATTTCATTGAATTCAATCAAGGTTGGCCTATACTACATAATATGTTCAATCCCCGGCTAGGGTGAGAGGCAACACCCATCTCAGAATAACTGCTGCAAAGCTCCTGGTGTGAAGAAACTTGCTTCTGAAACACTGGTATGCTTCCAACCAGTGTTTATGGATGGATACCAGGCTCCCACAATGGCTTAGGTTTCCCTCCTTGTTTATCTGAAAAAAACCCACATGCAATTCATTCAGGTTAAAAAGACATCACTGAGGAATGCAGGCATGATGGTTGAACAGCAGCTTGCTCTGGCCCTCTGCTTAATCTAGGGCCTTGTTTAAAGGAGCTTTTCAATTTTAATTAAAATAAAATGGGCCCTGGAAGACAACACATCTCATCCAGCAAGCATCATATGGGGCTTGTTCTTTGTAATTTCACCCATCATGCTGCTGGTTGTTGCTTTTTCCACAGTTCTTAAATGGTGTCTAAATTGACCAGTTCTGTTGCCAAGGCAACGAACAGGACAATGTTAATAGAAGTACTTAGGACACACTGTGAAAAGCTTGGAAATAAAATTGTTTGACATGAAAGGCACCGTGTCAGCAGCTGGGCAACTCTGTTAAAGACTAGACTAAGCAAGAGATGGTCCCATGCCCTCCCTGACTCTCGCCTCTTAAAAATCTCTTCTAGAAAATAGATTTTGTCCTGAGAGTCTTGACAGCTTTTCCTATCAGAGTCACTTGGGTTTTTAGCTCAAAGTAGAGAAAAAAAATCTTTATGTTATGGTTTCCAAGCATCCAGAATAGATTTGATTTGATGCCCAGGCAAATGAGTCTCTCTGTCTCTCTGTCTCTCTCTCTGTGTCTCTTTCTCTCTCTGTCTCTCTCTCTCTCTGTCTGTCTCTCTTTCCTCTCATGAATAAATTGCGAATATTCTTGTGAATTTCTAAGATTGTTAATTAAAATCCACTTGATTTAAGTGGCTTCTCCCATTTTGCTCTCATGAACCATAAATTATGGAGGAGGTCAAAGAATGAATGGCAATTTGACACGGAGGGGTTGATTTATTGCTTCAAAAGGAGTTTTATACCAGATATGGCAGGAGCCATAAATTAAATGCTAAATGTTATGTAGTATTATGCTTTCTGGAATATAAATTGTCTAAAATGCTATGCAAGTGGAATGATAAAATATGAATCTACTTTCCTGGCAATTTAAGAAGGCCCTCTAAAGCTGTCAGAAAGAAAATAAGCAGGAAAACAACGGAGAGGGGCCCCTCTGATGCCTTTGACAGTGCATATAGAATAAATACCCTGACTTATGGAATAACCCCTTCCTGCAGTATTCTGAGAGTTGGTGTGTGCTGGCTTAGCTGGAAAGAATGAATAAAGAATTCTTTCATATGGAAAATGACAAGGGGAAGAAAGCATGGCAGAGCTCTGCTCCGGTGACGCTGGGACATTCTTTCGAACCATCACTTCTCAGGAACTCTTCTGTGATAACCCTGATTCAATTTATCAACTCTCATTTGAAAGCCAATCTGGCCAGGACAGAACTCGCCTACATGTATGTATCTATCAGCTCTCGTGGCTGTAATTACTTTATTAAAAAATATATATTAGGATACAAACTAGGACATGTTTCAGGTAAATGAAAACCCAGAGCTGGAAACGACAGTGGTACAAAAGTTCACTAGGGGGCAGACAAAGGCAGCAGCAACAGCTAACAGCTAAAGCCTGTGATTACAGTTCTGGAAACACTGTGAACAGGAGAGCTGAAGAGACACCTCTGTTCCTTTTTTTATTCCTCCCCCATCCCCACCCCCACCCTCTTCCCTAGCTCTCTTTTCCTGTGATAGCTAATAATGATTCCGCACCTAACAGGATCTAGGATCACCTAGGAAACAAACCTCTTATGAGGGACAATTGGATTCGTTGAGAAGGAAAGACAAATCCTACCTGTGGGTTGCACCATTCTATGGGCTGAAGGAGCACAACATCAGCATCCCTCTCCCTTTGCTTTATGACTCTGGGGGGAGAGGTGGTAAGTCATCTCGTTCTCTTGCCCCCCATGACACCATGCTATGATGAACTGCACCCTCAGTCAACCAAAAATCGAACCCTGTCTTCCTTCCATAAGTGGCTTTCATCAGGTACATCTGTCACAGGAACAAAAAGAAACTGATCCCATCTCCTCTACAGAATCCAGAAACCATTTCAATCGTCCATCCCTCCTGCAGCAAATATATTACTCCTTAGGCTCTGTCTACCAGGTTGCAAAGTTACCTTCCAGCCTTCATGCACCCAAGCACCCATTTGCAAAGTTGGTAGACAAGTACTCTGGCATCTATGTGGAAGGTCGGCTCTATTGCAGAAGTTCCAATGTTCATGTTCTCACAGTGCCTTGTGGGACACCTGTGTGAACAGAGGGACAAAACATGTCGGTTTTCCTCGGGTCCTTGGAATGTTCATCATAGGCCTTCCTGGATATGTTTGTTCCATGTACATTGCTGGGTGCTGGCGCTTAAGAAAGAAGCATCAGCTGTGGGTCACACTGGAGAAACAATGCTCCCTAGGCTTGTGTGTGTGTGTGTGTGTGTGTGTGTGTGTGTGTGTGTGTGCACTCCCAGGAGCTCTCTGATGAATATGAAGTACTCTGAAAAAGGTTACCAGATTTGCCAAATTAAGAGAATCTAGTCAAATTTGAATTTCAAATAAACAACAAATAGTTTCTTCACATAACTCTGCCCAAATGTAATCGTGAGGAGGTACTTATATTAAGGAAGAAGATTTTGAGTTCATTTTGTTTTTCTTATAAAGCATTCACTTTTTAAAAATAAAGTATTATTCATTGTTTATCTACACACACATTCAACTAGGGTATTCTGTATTTCTCCTGACAATTCTAGATTCCAGGCAATAATAGTTAATATAAGGTTATCACTCATTTAAATTAGCAATAGTTGTCAGCTTCTCAACAAAGGAAGTTTCCATTCACGGCCACCATAGAAACATCATCCTGGTGCCAGGATTCAGTTCCACACAGAACAGCAATTCTCTCAGTTCCCCACACCAGCCCAGCAGGACTTCAGCTTAACTAAAGCCTAGGGAAACACTCCTGAAATTAGCATGGTCTTCAAATACTCCAGAGACCAGATGGAGGGAAACTGCTTAAAGCATAAGATTTCTCCTGATAGTCATCAAGTCCTCCTTCCCTGGAACAGTAGTAATAAATGAACAGACACATAAGGCAAGACTGGGCGGAGCCGGATATAACAGCAGCCCTTCCCAGTCTGTGCTCTGGTATCTCTCAGCATCTTTACAAAGGTCATTGTCCTGAGTACCTTCTCTTCACTGTGCCCATATTCATGACAAGGGTAGATGGATGTAGAGAGCACCTCAAGATGCAGAGAGAAAGACCTGAAAAGGTGAGAGTTCTACTTTGCTTTCTGTTGTTCAGGTAAACACCATGACCAAAACCAGCTTTGAGGAGGAAAGGGTTTATTTGACTTACAGGGTTTTGTTGTTGTTGTTTCGTTTTGGGCTTTTTTTTTTTCTCCCCACTCTGGCTTACAGTTTTCTAGTCCATCAAACTGAAGGCAGGATGCTGGAGATAAGACCTCTAGCAGAGACTGCTTACTAGCTTGTTCCCCATGGCTTGTTCAGCATGCTTTCTTATACCAGCCAGGACCACCTGCCCAGAGGCTGTACCACCCAAAGTGAGCTAAGCCCTCTCCCCAGTTAAATCATTAATCAAGAAGATGCCCCCACAGACTTACCCACAGGATTATCTGATACTGAGATGCCTTCTTCTCTAACCAGGTTTGTACCAAATTGACAAAAGTTAACTAGTACAGCTAGAGACAGGTTACACTGAGTCCCTTGTCTGGTGACCTACTTCAAACATCTAGACCTCTAAAGTTTCCAGAACCTCTCCAAACAGTGCCACCACCTGGAGGCCATGTGTTCAAACACGTGAGCCTACTGAGTCTATCTTATGCCAAACTATAGTAGGAATTATGGCTAGCTATGTTTGGCCAACGACCTTCTTTTGAGTTCTCAGAATAAAAGAAGTAGAATTATCCTACTCTGTGTAAATATTCTATCTCATCAGCACCCAAGAAGAAGCTCCACCAGGGCTGAAGGAAGGCTGCCAAAGAATTTCACAAAATCTTTCTGTATACCTTAATAAGAAAAATATAAGCTAATTTCTACTTGTAGACATGCAACTTCATTCCTCAAAATATTTAACATAGACCTCCCAAGAGCCCATAAATTCTATTCAAACATATATATTTTTAAAAAAACAATTAAAGTATAGCAGGGCATACCTATGATTTCAATACTTACAGGCAGAAGGATTGTCATGAGTCTGGGGCTACCCAGGACTGTATAACAAGTCTCTATCTAAATAAATAAATTTTTAAGGAATGAAGAAAGAAAATAATAGATACCAGATGATTTTATTTATTCTGTATTTTTATATGCTGTTGGAGCTCAAATCCAGGATCTCAAGCATACTAGGTGAGTATTCTACCACTGAGCCGTGTTCCTAGCTCTGGCTGTATATACATCTTTATACCCCCATTCAAAAGATAAAAACAATCTAGATAAAAAATAACATTAAATGTGTTATATCTATACAACAATGTTAATTAGTCACATAAAGAGATGGAGATCTGACATATGCCACAACATGGATATGCCTTGAAAATACTAAGCAGAGTAAAAATAGCCAGACATGAAATAATACTTATTTTATTGATTCCTTCACATGAAGGTACTGGCATAGGAAAGCTTGTAGTAGAAAGGTTGCCAGGACATGGAAGAAAGCAGACACAGGAAGCCTCCTGTTTATTGGTATCTTGGGTCCTGTCTGGATGATGGGAAGATTCTATTAGTAGAAAGTGATAATAGCTAAAACATATACAACAATAAGAAGAAATTTGCTTTGCTTCCCTAACATCTAAAACTCCTCTTTCCCACACCAGATATCACACCCACAGTCACCACCACCCCCGTGACATTGTCTCCTTATTGACAAACACAGAAGGAGAAAAGGTGTTTTGTGCAAGAAGAGACATCACAGACCACAGACACCACCTCCTCCCAGAGACTACATCCACTGAAGAATCTGAAGGACAAGTCCACAAGGCTGCATTGGCTTTTGTTCTGAGAGCTTCAGAATGCTGTGGGAGTAAAGTGTGTGTGAGCTGTTCTGTCTGACTCCTGGAACCCTTGGCCATGACAGCATCCCATGCTCTTGATTACATGTGCTAAGCCCCATTCTCCATGGTGACACATCACAGGAAGGCTAATGTCACTTTCTGACAAACTCTGCTTTAAGTCTATTTTTTTCTCAAAACTATTTAGGAAGAATGGAGTTTCTCCTTCCTTCCTTTTAGACTTGCTCTCTCTTCACTGCTTCTGGCCTCTAAGTTAACTCTCCTAAGAGGACATACTAATTCCTTCTGAATAGAATTAGTGCTCATAATCCATCTTTTCTATGGAAGTGATCATTTTATGGGGATCACAGATAAATTCAATTACACTAGGCCAACAAAATCTTGGAAATTTTTTTCTCATTTCTTTTTTCAGATATATGTTTTTCTAGGGTGTGTTTAACTGTTAGGCACAAAAAATGTTTTCCTTATTTTCCTTATATCTCAGACATTTTTCCTATCTTCCTATCCTGCCTCATCCTCCCTACTCTGAGATTTGATTCTTAGATCTTGATGGTTGATAATTAGAAGGTCTGGCTTCTAATAGTTTCTTCCATGCTAAATGGGGTGGTGACCTTACCTACCCAGAGATTAAGGGTTAAGTAAGCAAAGGAGGCATTAGAAGCTAGAGATTGGAGATCAGAGGGTGATAATTTTTAAAAAGCCTGAAAAATAGTATGACCTTCCTTAAGATATGAAACTACATAAATCATAAAGAATGCAGTATATTGTCATACATAAGAGTAGCACCAAAAATAATAGGGCCTCCTCCTCATCATGGTGTGCCTGCTAACGATGACTCCAAAGAACCATTAATGCTTAAAGCAGAGTTTTCCCTAACTGATTCTGAGTCTGTGAATCTTTGCAGGCTGAGTACACATGGACCCAGTTATCAGATCTACACAGTACTGACGTTGCTTCTGCTTGTGTTCCTGTTGGAACAGGAAGAGACATCGCATCTTGTCTGATAGTTGACATCATCCAAACTTTTGAGCTTAGGACTGAGCAGAGAGAACATGTCAACAGCCACATCTCCATAAATGTGAAAAAGTCCAATGGTGGAGTGGGAATCATCTTACTAGTGTCAAGAAATGGAGGAAGGTTGTTATCACTCTTGATTGGTTTAGAAATGGGACTTTTGTTTAGAAAACACTTTAGGTCTGCCCTTGGTTTGCAGGTAAAAAAAAAAAATAGCCTTTTTGTTAAGATGTACAAATAAGTTTTATCCTTCATTAACTTCTTCAGTTCTTTTAGTGTGGTTGGGATAGGCTCTAATCAATCCTGAAGAGATGGCAGGGAATGTCAGAACACATCAGAAAATACACATGCCTTTGACAGTAGCTGAGTAAAGTCTAATTGCCTTCTTGCTCTCCAAATTTGCCTGTCCTTTGCACTAGATTAAAGGAAGACTCAGATTTAGTTTCACATCCTGGTTGTCATGGGGAAAGAACATGAAGGCCCTTAAGACTTTTGGATTATGGACTTAATAGTCCTTCTTTAAAATATGTCTTTCCAGCTGTCATGAGTCATGAAGTCCCTTAATATACTTTCTATCTGTTTCAGCGAAGAGTATCTTATGGACCGTGTTAGTCACATCCTCACTGAATGGCCCATTTCCTTTCCGTTTCTGTGTAAGATGAGATGAGCTTACACTTAATTTTGGAAAAGAGGATTCAGAGCCATGTCCGTAGCCTCGGAACATTACTGCAAGCTGCTACAGTCTGTAAGCACTCTGGTATCTCAGCTAGACTCTTTCTTAATGAGAACTTTCCAAGAGTAAGACCAAGAGCAAGAAAAACCTTTTTGTATTGGGAGAGGAGTTGGGGCCTTCCCATCAATACTGGTTTCTACACAAGATTTTTTTTTTATTAGATAGAGGTTCTAGGGTACCTATTAAGGTAAAGAGAAAGCCCCCATATTGCAAAGTTAAGTCATTCTTTCTTGCCACAGTCACGAATTACCTGATAATCATTTGAGTGGGGCTTTGCTGTGAGTCCTCTAGCACCTTTATATCTCAAGGGCAGCCAAGGAGTGTCAGGGAAGCCTCACCTCACTTTCAGAGGATGAGATATCATTGCTTCCAATGGCTGCCCTCTTTGCAGAAGGACAAAGCTCTGACCTTGTAGGGCTTGCTTTAGATAGTTCTTTCCCTGTGCTCTTCGAGTCCTATAATAGTAACCTATGTTTGCCCTATACAGTCTCTCTTCAACCTGGGCTCTCTACAGAGGCAACAGGTTGTTATCTGCCTAGGGAAATGTACCTTTCCTGGATAAGTCCACTAAAATATCAGCAGTAAGAAGGCAGGAACATTGCTCCACACTGCCACTCTTTCTAGCCTGGGGAGTTCCCCCAAGACTTGGACCTTGACAAAGATCCATGGCATTGTCATTAAATTTGTATTGACAGTGCATGGTCAGTTATATTTGCCTCCAGAAAAATAAGCTGTTCATTATCCCTTTAGAAGTGAAAATTGTATTTCTATGTTGACATCTGAACCTGAGTAAAGTATCCAGTTGAGTTGTTAGTATTCTACCAACTTGTGGTAGGACCACAAGGAAGAATAGAGAATGAATATATGTACTCAGATTGGTTTTTGGTGTTTTGTTTTGTCTTTGTAAGCATTCAATACAACTTCCTATCCATTCTTGTCTATGAAGAAAATGTAGTTACATTTAGACAGGGTAGAAAGGAAAGTAACATTAAGAAACCTAATAAGAAAAAGAAACCCCTCACCTAAGCACACTTACCAGCTGGAGAGGAAGAATTTCATAACAGTCAACAACTAGTCAAATTCCTTCCTTTCCCAGCCATAAACCTAGAAAATTCACCAGAAATGCCAGTTAGGGGAAATGACATTCACTGAACTCCTTGTGCAGTCATAGTGGCTTTGGTTTTTACTTTATCAGATTGTAATTCTCTACAAGGCACTCCCAGAGCCATCTTAAGTATTTCTTTTATCAGGAGAGGAAGAAAAGCTAAAAATAGTTTCTTAGTAATCTTGTGAGATGTAACCTGCAAGTCACTAAGAAATGGCTGATGCTAAGACATTAAGTTAATTGTCTATTCTCCCACAAGGACTCTACACTCATACCTGAGTATGTCTTACTTTCCCCAGCGTTTCCTTAGAAGCATATATAACTCCATTCTGGTGAGTTTTACCTTCCTCTGAGTAGCTCTCCTTTTTTTTAACCCTAATGCTTAAGCTTATGTTAAAATATCTTTAATGAAATCATAAATTCTGCTTTGCTATAAGCTGGCTAGTTCTGACATGATTTTTAGTATCAAAGCAGCAGAAAAGTAACTAATCCAATTGATGTATCAATTGCATTAGGGAAGCAGGGGTCTAGAAAGGTCAGGGAATATTAGCTGTAAGTCTCAGAGGCTATATGTCTTCACACTTAGCATTTTGGTTGGTGGAAAGTGGTTCTTTGTTTGTATATTACAACATACTCACCTAGTAGTGACAAGGATGTCAGATCACACACAGAGGTGGACAGTAAGTGGCTACTAAAGGGGCTAAAGATGACCCAAGATAGTATGGCTCTGGACTAGTGACATTCCAAACATTCCACAGTTGCTGGAGTCCTAATCAACTTGTGGCCAGACAGGTGTGCCTTCTTTCTAGGAACTGTCATTCACACAAATGGGGGAGCACACAAAGTGTACCACATCATCCCTTTCATGGGACATTTGTGTCTTAAAGTTTCATTCCAGAGAATGAATAATTAGCACAGATTCGATAAACATTATAAGTTACTTCCCAAGAAAGGACAAAAAAAGCATAAGGACCTGTATTAAAACAGGTCCCTAGGCAGGCAAGGCTAGTTTCTTCTCAGTTCAGTGTTGTGTGCATTAAACTTCCTTAACACAGCAGTAAATGCTAAGACAAGCTTCCTCTCCCTCTGCACTATGCCACACTGTCAAGAACAATGAGCTATCATCATAGTTCTTCCTCCAGAATGGGAATTTTTTTTTGAGGAGGGGGGGTTTGAGACAGAGTTTCTCTGTGTGGCCCTGGCTGTCCTGGAACTCACTCTGTAGACCAGACTGACCTCGAACTCAGAAATCCGCCTGCCTCTGCCTCCCAAGTGCTGGGATTAAAGGCGTGCACCACCACTGCATGGGAATGGGAATTTTAATAAACAACTCCTAAAGATTTGAAAGAGTGTGGGGAGACAAGCTGTGCAGCCATAACTTCATGGTCCACTCTTCTATTGTGGTTGTTGCTCCCATCACAGCCTTGAATACTGATGATTTTCAAACCACTTCGGAAAAACATAAAGAGAGAACAGTGGAGGGTCCAAGAAAAAGAGAAAGAAAACCCTTAGACTTTTAGAAACTTTGACTCCATAACAATTGGTGCACAACTGCCTGTAACTCCAGGGTATCTGATGCCCTCTTGTGGCCTCCACAGGCACCTGCACTCATGTGTATATAACACACAAACATAACTTAAAATAAAACTTGAAATATTTTTAAAATAACTTCATGGAGGACAGGAGGTAGGAAGGATGTCCTATACACAATGGCCTTATACTGTTATGTGTATAAAAAATTCCTCATCCTCTAAAGAATAAAGATTAAAAATAATATTTAAAATGAAAGCATGAAAAATTCAGTGGTTGTCAAATGCAACCATACAAATAAACATGAAATTCAATTTTGTCTATTAAGACAAGAAAGGTCCCAGGGCAGCATGGCTCTCTACTCCTTCTACAAACAAGCACTATGGAAACATGGCTCTTCTAACCAAGTGCATGTAATTTTGATTGAAAAAAATTAGGAAACTTAGAGAAATTACTTAGAAATAATATAAACTTGTTACTCTGAGATTGAGATTCATACCAAAGGAGTCAATGCACACTGTTGGAGTAATTATCTGAAAGAAGTAAAAAATATCCAAGCTGGCTTTGATTTTTGAAGCCAAAAATTAAGTAATAAAACTTCTAATGAGTCCTTCTGGGGACATCTTGACCTGGCTAAGTAAAAATGGAACTGGTCAGGAAACAAAGGGCTTTACCTTATTTCAATGAAACAATGCAGGCTAATTATTGCAACAACTACAGGCACTTTCCTTCCCTTTAGGGAGTGCCTCATTATTTCAATTAGGCATATATTCACTAACAGGCCCATAAATATTTCTAATTAGCCTGTTTGCTTCCATTTTATGAGGCTGCTTTCAAATTAGCACCCACATTCTATAGAATTGGAAATAGAAGCTTGGGAGATGGTAATTTCCCTCTCAAGAAAAGAAGGAGGAAAATGGACGGCTTGTCCACAAAGAGTATTCATTAGGTTCAAGCCATTTATAGTCCATGTTATTTGGGGTGATGTACTGTCAAACTTGGATAAAAGGATAAAAGTGAGGAGCAGCTTCAACCAATTATTTTCAGGTCCAAATGTAAGCATGATGGAAGGGTGTAGGCAAAGCACTGGGAGAGAAATAACACAGTACACACCACCAGGCTTCCTCAGCTGTGATCTCATCCGGCCTTTTTTATTGAAGGGAAACTATGGGGGTTTCAGCAGGGAGGCTGCCATGATCCAAAAATGAACCCACAAATCAAGAATTTGAAACTGCCTCAGAACCTGGAATTGAAACAAAGTTAGCTACATTAGCCCACACAGGAAATGCACCTCATCACAGAAAGAGCTCCAAAAGAATCAACATCACTTCCACCGGGACCAACACCTGGACCTCAACCACCACCACCACCAACAACAACAACGCCTCCACCATTACCATCACCATTAACACCACCAACACTACCTCCACCATCACCACCTCTACCTCCACCACCAATACTATTATCACCACCACCGACAACAACAATAATACCTCCACCATCACCACCACCATCAACACCACCAACAACAACATCTCCACCATTACCACCACCATTAACACCACCAACACTACCTCCACCATCACCACCTCCACCACCACCACCAATACTATTACCACCAACAACAACAACACCTCCACCATCACCACCTCCACTGACACCAACACCACCTGTCCACCACCATCACCTACACCATCACCATCATCACCATCATCACCAATACCACCAATACCACCATCACCACCTCCACCACCAACACCACCATCTTTATCACACCAACAACAACAACAACACCTCCACCATCACCACTTCCACCACCTCCACTGTCACCACTTCCATCATCACCAATAGCACCACCAACACCATCATCATCATAATGATCATCAACCCAACTGTGGCACACAACTGAGGGATGAGGCTTACAGAAGAGTGAAAACAGGAAATAAAATGCTGTCATCTTTTACAGGATGAACATAATCAGTTGTGGCATCTGTCAAAGTAGAGACATAGTGTTGGTGTGTTTGAGGTTTGCTCAAAATATAACAACTGCATCTTGCCAAGAGCTACATCTGTGTCAGCCACTGTACTCAACAGTTTCTTTGCTTTATGTTTAAGAATCTCAGCAGTGTTTGTTGAAAATGTGACTGTGAGCTCAGTGAGATCCTGTAACTCAGAGAGAGGAGATGACGTCTGCATGGCCCCAGTAATAGTTAACTAACACTGTAGCATGACTTCTCGAGGTCCTAAGTCCTTTCTGCCTTTCTATTCTGCCTCTTTTCCTGTTGGAGAACAGACTACAGGCAATCCTTCCCGAGAACCCTTGAAAACCTAATCATGATATATTCCGACAGCCCTATATACAGGAAGGACCTATGACACTCAATTTTAATTGAGAGAAATTGCAACTGGAAGAGGCTGAACAATGAGTCTAAGGTTCCCCAGCTAAAGATGCCTGGCTAAGGGTACCTGACAAAGAATGCCCAGATAAGACTAAGGCTGCCCAGATAAGGATGCACAGCTGATCAGAACAGAACTAAAGGCCTATCCAGACAGGCAGTCTGGTTCTGTCTGCATTCTACTGAGCCCATCATACCATCTATGAAAGATCAGAAGCAATGACTATCCATGTCCTGATGTTCCAAAATAACTTCCTTCAGAGGCTTTAAGTGGGTTGACCATATATAACATTTAAACAAGTGAACAGAAGCTCTCAAATCTACAAAGTTGAATAACTGGCCTGAGACGGTCTCTCCCAGGCAAAGTAGGCACTTACAGTTAAACTATTAAGAGAAAAATGACTGTGGACATTGTGACCATTGAGTTACTTTCAACATCATAAAAAAAAATAATCTCCCTTGATTCCTCGTCGGCTTCATACCTAATGAGGAAGACCTTTTGGAAGAACTACATTTGTCCTGTGCCCCGTTAACCTATAAACATCAGTATTTCAGTATTTTGGGGGATAGATGCCAGTAAACAATTGTCTGCAGAACATACCTTTGATCATTTGAGGCCAATAAACAAAGATTTATTGAAACACAGTTGCACCTATTCACTTACATATGTCAGTGGCTTCTTTTGAGTAACTGCAGCTGATATCACATAGGCCACAAAACCAAAATGACTCACTAGTTGGTTCTTCTCAAGAAGCTTGTCTGTCCCAGCTTGAAAAGACAAACTTTATAAGGAATGGGAAGTCCTTGGTAAAGCATAAGAAGCCCACTGTGATCTCACCTTACGTTTGATCCCAACACTGTACCTCACACTCCAATGCTGCCATTCAGATACTCCATCCTCCCCAAACACCTAGAATAGCTCTAACTGCTCTTTGCACACCCTTCTCCTTTGCTTAAAGGGGAAGCCTGAAGTATTAAGTTCTTACTCTTCCTTCTGATGAGCACCCTTCAAAGTTGCAGATGTTGTGAGGACTGAGCCCTCCACAGAGGATCTGACACCTATGGCAAGCATTCCACCAACACTAAATACCACTTGCATTTGCAATAGAATTTTCAGCTAATCAGCCTACTTCTTCCATTCATTCTATCTTTTCCATGAAATAGCAAAAACTAACATTGTGTCACTTGGAACCATTGTACACTCACAGGTTTGGGGAAATTGAGATACCGTACCACATGAGGTTTTAATATTTTAAAGTTTAGCTTCATAAGATACCTTCCCCCATTATTTGTTCAGCCAGCCAAACAAAGACTGAATGAAGAGATAACAAGGTACTGAATCTAGAGTCTGGAGACCTCTGTGGGGGGTGTGAAGGGGGCTCTTAGTCTAAATAGAGCAGAGCTAAGCCCAATATCATCATTAAAGTTGTGCCTTGAAATATCAGAGATATTCTATACAAGTCAATCGAATCTCCATCATGCAATCCTTAGATTCATGAATGACTCTTTTACCCTCTTGTTTTACATTAATTCCAACTCTTCTTTCTTTATTTGCAGCACTGAATAGAATATTAGTCACAGGGTTTACTGATAGCAGGAAATAAAGGACACATGTTAAAAATACACATACCACGCACTCCAAGTAGATCAGTAATTTTAGGCTGCCATTCCTTTCATTGAACACTTCTCAGGGTTCCTGCAGTGTGTATAATAACAGACGATCTGGCTTGCTTGTTTCCTTGTAGATGCATGACCTGGAGCTGGAGGCATTTATCAGAAAGGAAAGATTCTCCCAAAAGGGGGAAATAGAGAAACCAACTATGAAAATCTGGGTAGAAAGTCTGAATGCCAAGTCAAGCTGGTGTTGTGTAGCACACCCAATGCTTAACTCTGTAGTTGATCACATGAAGACCTACTAACTATATGGCGATATACCCAAAGCCACATAAAATGTGCACCAGTCCTATCTGTCAAAACTGCAGATCAGTCCTGGTTGATACAGGTGTTAGAGTTGATAGGAAAATAAATGCCTTCTAACTTCTAGAATTATAGGATACTTAAAAGGAAAAAGTGATTTTATAATGTATTTTCAAATCAAGATAAGGAACATAAAATCCTTCCAGAAATTGTGAAGGAAATACCAAGTCAAAGTGTGAAGGAAAAGTTAGTGCTCAAATGTCTCTGGACAACAAACCAGGCACTGTACCCAACAGCCTGTGCTGGAGAGGTTACACCCCATGAGAAAGAGCTAGCCCTTTGTCTAGGCTGCAAACACTATAAGGAGGGAGACTCAAAACAATCATAGCCCTGGAAGAAGGTAAAAAAAAAAAAAAACTACTTCCAGCATTCACCTCAGAGAAGGAAGCTTCCCACCCTACTCATTTCACAAATGAAGACAGCAAAATTATTCTCTGAACATTCACTGTGTGACACTAAAACAAAGGAGTAAAGTCTTCACCCAAGAAGCAAGTAAAACACACATTAAGAAACACAAGAAACCTGTGCAGTCCACCCAGGTAGGACCGCTTATCAAACCAGTGAATAAAGCAAAGTTAGATTAAATACCCAAGCATCACACAGGACTAGCCAGCTCTCAAGCTCAAAGTCCAGCTTTAATCCCATGAGCACACCCTCATGTTTCAGAGTTTGTCACTCCCAGCATCAAAAGCACAGCCAAAAAGGTGCTTTTGTTCAGTTAATAGAACTGTTTTCCCCTTCTGTCTATTTCCCAACTAAGTCTTTTTATAGGCAAGTGTCTCCAAAGAATGAAAGTCATGAAAGTTATATGAACCATAGTAATGTGTGTGGGATCACCTGATGGATGGGTAGCTCTGAGTCCCTTGTCCTCCTCACCTCACAAAGGCCACAGCTTAAATCAAATCACATTATTAAAAAAAAATACACCTGAATGACACCCTCTAGAATAAAACAATGAATTAGTCATTCATGAGTCTGATCTTTTTCTCTTCCATATCTGTTCATACTAACCTGTCATCATATCCCCCCTTTTTTTTCCTACATTTGGGGGAGATAAGGAAAAGGAAAGGGGGAGAAATAAAAGACAGCCATACCATGACTTTTTGAGTAAATTGAACAAAAGTAATATCACAAACTGGGTTGGGTCCCATTAAAGAACCTCCCGAGCAGCCACTGCCCCTTGAAGGAGCTTAAAAGCTTCTGCAGTGTAGTCAAGAGGAGAGCACAGCTATGGAGTCTAATGGGCCTCTCTCTCAGAAGTGGAAGCATGGCTGCAAGCAGGCTGTGTGGTGGCAGCTCTTGAGATGAGGAAAACAGAAGGGCACACTCAGTTTCTGAGTGGAAAGCTTATAAATCCAGATTCCCTCCTCCTTCCACTCCCAGTTGCTTTATTCTCTCCACCCCTCTCCTACCCTCCCGCCCTTTTGTTCTTTCACATACAAATAAAATGAGCAAGCCAAGGAGTTGCCTGATCTCTATTCAGTTAAGTGTGTCCTAATATGTAAAATTGTATTTAAAAAAGTGTTAGGAACATTGCATATGCCCATACTTACAAATAACAGGGAAATGATGGAAGATGACAACACAATTTTAATATGATTTCTACGTCCAGTATTGCACCTACCTCCCAAGTTAATTACCAAGAGTTGAAGGATGTTCTAATATGTGAGCTCTTGCTTAGCATGTACATGACCCTGTGTTTGATTCCCAACTCTGGGGGGAAAAAAAGTAACTGAGGTTAGGAGGCTATGGTTGTTGTATGACCCTTCTTGGGAGAATATGAGCAAATGTTTATTCACCAGAGACAAGGAACAAACAATAGAATAAAAACATGATTCCACTCAAGTCTAGCTTAGTGAACCAGTGAGCTTATTGAGATTACTTTCAGGAGCATGACTCAAAGGCTGTGACATCACTGAAACACCCACATCATCGTGTAATGACTCATGGATGATATTTGGCTGGTTAGAAAGCCTCTTCTCACTGGCAGTGTCACTGCTTGTATAACCTTGGAGAAGGCCTTCTTGAATTTTGTAAGATTCAGAAACTTCCTGAAATCTGTAGGTTGTTTACATCCTCAGCACTGTGAGCTTTATATACTTACTGAAACCTAAGGAGCCTAATGAGAAATTATTGTGCAATAATAATCATGTTCAATAGTGAACAATATAAGAAATTGATCCCAAACACTATCAGGCTAGATTACATCTCTGCCTCAGAAAAGAAAGACCAGGGTGATAGCCAGTAAGGAGGTAGACAAGTGTTATAGGTATCTCTTAATCAATAACTACATGTGGGGCCATAAAGAAAAGGCCTCCACAATTATGTTGGGAGTTCTATTAGCTTGTATCCTGGCAACTGGACAGTTCTACTACCCAACTCTCTGCAATTTATCCTCACTTGTTCTGAGATTCATGTCTTAACTCTTATCCATCTGCGTTATCCAACCTCCTTCACAGAATGACTCTAGAAGGGTCTCTAGAGTAGAAGGGTCAGCTTGGACTAGTTCATTTGACAAACTTACCTTGGCCACATCATTCATCCCAGATCTCTAAGATGCACCGCAAACTCAGAGACTAGTGAGTGTTTCTTCGTTCTTGGATGCAAGGTGTCAACTAGAGACAATTCCACATTGTAACAAAACGAAAATTATTTAGCTTTGAAGAGATGCAACTTTTCGGGAGCCAGAGCTAGAGGGTAGCATTTGCCATTTCCAGCTATAGGCAAACGTTAGAGCCACTGTACTGCACCTGGAACGGGAGCGCCATGGGTCTCACTATCAACATCTTCCTGAACATACTGGCTGTCATTGCCATGCAGCATTAGAGGACAACCAGCCTGGTGAGACTCTAGCACAGCAGGTGGTATAACAGAAATTGCAAATCAGGTTTAGAGAACCAAAGTTCTCTCAACTTCGAGCAGCGGCTCATTTGACATCAAAGTTATAAAGAGCTCCACCCAGAGATCTGATGACAATTCAACCTAAAGCCTACCCTTGGAAAGGAAATAGAAACACAAAAGAAAAGCAAGGAATCCAAAGATATTTGTTTAATGTTAACTTGGAAATCCATTCTTACTAAATTAGGACATTGTCCTAGTTAACATAAACTGTCAACTTGATACAGCCTTGAGTTACCTTGGTTAACTTGAAAACAACCTTGTTTGAGGAAGTGCCTAGCTCAAGTTAGATAGTATGTCTGTCTGTAGGGAAGTGTCTTGATTATTTATTCATGTAGGTGGCCCCCGATGGGCAGCACTATACCAAGGTAGGTGATTCTGAACTATATAAAAATGACAGCTAAGCCTGAGCCAACAAGCGAGACAGAGAAAAAGGCAGCCAGCAGTGTTCTTCCGTGACCTACCTTGAATTCCTGCTCTGAGTTCACTCAGTGATGAAGTATAACCTTGAAGTGTAAACTAAATAAACCCTTTTCTCCTCTAGTTGCTTTTAGTTGGGGTATTTTATCATAGTAACAGAAAGTAATGAGAACAGACATGAAAACATTATTGAAAAAGTAAAATATTTCTCATCAGATAGGTATGATGAAAAGTCACATACATACTATTTCAAGCTTTCTATATCATCTATGGTAACTCTTAGGTGGACTTGAAAAATAGAGATCAGGAGCTTTGCAAGCTGCTTAAACCTCAGGTGTGTGACTAACATTGGAACAACTGAATTGTCATGAAGAATCTAAAACATACTGCTTGGGTAATGGCTTACTTGTGTTTTCCAAATGTCATCACTATGTGCGCCTAATACCTTATTTAATTATTTCAGATGGAGTTTCCACGAACTCACAATTCTCTGGCCTCCAGATTTTCTGAGGTGGCAGACATGTGCCAGTGTATACCAAATGAGACTTGAAGGCTTAGGCCTCATTTTGACAGACTGGTACTGTAGCCACTGTCAATGGTCTTGCGTATTATAATTCATATAGTACCTTTAAGCTAGGTCACTTTGTTCCTTAGACCTGTAATTTCTAACTATACTTTACAATTCCTTCCTCACTTAGAGATACCTGCAACTTCAGGCCCTATGCAGAGGCTTTTGTAACATAGTTCCCACCTCATGGAGAACCATTTGCCCACGGCTTCTCTTTCACATTGTTTCCTTGGATACTCTTCTGTTATCAACTCTTTGGAAATAGTCTTAATGTTAGGTAAGAGTACAAAGTTCTACAAATGTACCTCACTGAAGTACATCCTTATCTGATTACTCTGTGTTTTCCCTACAAGTCATAGCATTCTACATAACTGGAGCACAGACATATTCAAAAAGCTAGCCTAACTTATGTGCCATTTAGCCCTCAGATCCATCCCAAGTTTGACTACTTGCTTACAATGTCCTTTCTAAAAGGAGAGATCCTGTCACAGATTGTACCTGAGTGTGGTGTTCTTAGACTCCAGTCAGTCTGAGGTGTTCTCATTCTTTCTTTGACCTTGACTTTTTTTAAAATAGGATATTTTATTTATTTACATTTCAAATGTTATCTCGTTTCTGGTTTCCCCTCTGCAAACTCCCTATCTAATTCCCCTTCCACCTGCTTCTATGAGGGTGCTCCCCAACCTACCCACCCACCCACTCCCACCTCACCACCCTGGCATTCCCCTACACTGGGGCATCAAGACTTCCAGGACCAAGGGCCTCTCCTCACATTGATGTCAGATAAGGCCATCCTCTGCTACATATGCATCTGGAGCCATGGGTCCCTCCATGTGTTCTTTTTGGTTGGTGCTTTAGTCCCTGGGGGTTCTGGGAGGTCTGGTTGGTTGATATGTTGTTTTTCCTATGGGATTACAAACCCCTTCAGCTTCTTCAGTCCTTTCTCTAACTCCTCCATTGGGGAACCCATGCTCAGTCCAAGGTTGGCTATGAAAATCCACATCTATATTTGTCAGGTTCTGGCAGAGACTCTCAGGAGACAGCTATATCAGGCTCCTGTCAGAAAGCACTTCTTAGCATTCACAATATTGTGTGGGTTTGGTGTATGTATATGGGATAAATCCCAGGTAGGGCAGTCTCTGGATGGCCTTTTCTTCAGTAACTGCTCCACATTTTGTCTCCATGTTTCCTCCCATGAGTATTTTGTTCCCCCTTCTAAGAAAGACTGAGGCATCCACACTTTGGTCTTCCTTCTTCCTGAGTTTTATATCGTCTGTTAATTGTATCGTGTGTATTCTGAGCTTTTGGGTTAATATCTGCTTATCAGTGAGTGCATACCATGCGTGTTCTTTTGTAACTGGGTTACCTCACTCAGAATGATAGTTTCTACTTCCATCTATTTGCCTGAGAATTTCATGAAGCCATTATTGTTAATAGCTGAGTAATACTCCATTATGTAAATGTATCACATTTTCTGTATCCATTCCTCTGTTGAAGGACATCTGGGTTCTTTCCTGCTTCTGGCTATTATGTATAATGCTGCTATGAATATAATGGAGCATGTGTCCTTGTTATATGTTGGGGCATCTTTTGGATCCCAGGAGTGGTATAGCTGGGTCCTCAGGTAGTTCTATGTTCAATTTTCTGAGGAACCACCAGACTGATTTCCAGAGTGGTTGTCCCAGCTTGAAATCCCACCAGCAATGGAGCAGTGTTCTTCTTTCTCCACATCCTCATCAGCATCTGCTATTACCTGAGCTTTTGATCTTAGCCATTCTGACTGGTGTGAGGTGGAATCTCAGGGTCATTTTGATTTGCATTTCCCTGATGACTGAGGACATTGAACATTTCGTTAGGTTCTTCTTGGCCATTCGAGTTTCCTCAGTTGAGAATTCTTTGTTTAGCTCTGTACCCCATTTTTAAAAGGGTTATTTGGTTCTCTGGAGACTATCTTCATGAGTTCTTTGTATATATTGGATATTAGCCCTCTATCAGTTCTCCTACACTTGATAAACTACTTCAGCAAAGTGGCTGGACATAAAGTTACCTCAAATCAGTAGCCTTCCTCTACTCAAACGTAGAATGTTTTTTATTTGGGGTTTCTTCATATGTCATTACCATTAGACTCAGAGCACATGTTTTTGCTAAGAATGTCACAGAAATGATTCTGTGTTTTTTTCCTGCTGCACACTGTTCCACGACTATAATTTTGACATTCCACCACCCCTGATGTTCTCACAGACCACTGAAGGTCTTATCTGATTGGTTTCTCCTGTAGCTGTTGTTCTTAAATTTATCATTGTTGAGTGTACATGCCTTGGTTACTTGAGCCTGTTCTACTTCCGTGGTCCTCATCCCACATTTTGTTTCTTCATTTAATTGTATTATATTGCTTTATAGTTGATAGTATTAAGTGGGTTGCAATTTGTTAATATCAAGTTCCATTTCCTTTTTATAGATGGTCTATTTTGACTCTTTCAGACTTACATAAAGTTTTGTGCATGCTTTTCCCCAAATGTTAGCATTTTACTACATATGCCACATCCTGTCTCCTACATATCACCATCTCTTTCTATAGAAATGCAAATATAGCATCTTTAAATTTTTTTATCTGTATTATTTTTGAAGTATAAGCATGGTTCTTTATTCCTAATTACTTTTATTTTATAAAAGTAGTGAAATATCTTATATAACCACAGTAATATAATGATCAAAAATTTTAAAATTGAATTTTCAGTGTTTTAAAAAGACAGAGAAAGATTCTCTTTTGTATTTTGGGAAACAGTCTTTACATCTATTAAAAATGGAATAAGGAATATTCACATGAACTAAATCAGGAAAATCGCCACAAACACAGCAGTGATGAGTTTTCTCTCCTTGATCTAATCTGGTCTCTTCTATTTCAAATGCAAATACCAAGCTTTAGTATGTAGATATAAAGGAAGCCTTATGATATATTTTTGTCAGCTTGATACAAAGCTAGATATACCTGGGACAAGAGAATCTCAGTTGAAGCCTGTAGGCCTATCTGTGTGGCATTCTCTTGACTGCTGACATATATAAAGGGGCCCAGCTTCATACTGTCTATTTAACAAACTGAAATCTTGTACTTTGCCAGGAATGGTGACATTGGACTAGATGTCTAGGAAACCACCCTCTCTTCTAAATCAGTCATACCAAGGATATACATACATGTAGTTTTCTCCTAGACAATGCTATCACACTATAACAAGAGAACAAAAACTTCAGTGAAAAAATTTTCTCCCAAATAATAAAATAAATGATCATGGAGCCAGAGCAAAACTGTGAACCAAATGAACCAGTGATTGTCATGAGTTTAGAAAAGCCAAAGTACTAAGACTCAAAATTATAGGTAAGAGAAGAAAAAACAAAATAAGCATTTCTCAGTAAAAAAAAATAGAGAAAGGAAATATCATAGCTTAAAGTAAGTCCCATTATAAGGAGCATTCATAATTTTAATGAGTACCAGTGAAGAAAACAACAAAGAGAATTAAAATACTAAACAAAGGTTAGAGTGGAATTGTTTGGAATGAGAAATTGACTATCAGCATAGAGTTAATGGAACCTTCGAGAAGACAATGCAATAACAAAGCTCATATTTCAACTGCCATGCAAATAAACTTTCCAACAATTAACATATGCACACGCATGACACACTAATTAAAACAGAAAGGGAAAGTGTCTAGAAGTAAAAGATAACATGAATCTACATTATTGCTAAGCACATTCATAGAATCAAAAAAAAAGAGGGCTTGGGGAAACTAGAATGGAAAAAATCAAATTTTAAATTTATACTAGTTAAACCACACCAGGGAGGAGTTGGGAGGCCTAACTCAAATTCAGCAAAAACTCAGGCCCTCTGTAATGCTCAGTTCTGTGTCCTCTACCCATGATGTCTGCTGTGCTTGCCAATAAACTCCACTTTCACTCTACTCTGGGTCATTTTTCTGCCTTTTAATTCTTTTTTTGTTGTTATCCATTCTTTTTTTCCATTAATTTATTCACTTTACATCCCAATTGCTGCCCCCTCCTCCCATTCCTCCCTCACACAGTCCCTCCCCCAACCCCTTTCTCCTCTGAGAGTGTGGAGCCCACCCCACTGCCCAAATCCAGCTATCTCAGCATGTCAAGTCTCTGCAGAGTTGGGCCCAACCTCTCCTACCAAGGCCAGAAAAAGCAGTTTAGTTAGGGGAACAGATTCCACAGACAGGCAACAGATTTAGAAACAGCCTCCTCTCCAATTGTTAGGGGACCAGCATGAAGACCAAGCTGCACATATGTGCAGGAGCCTAGATCCAGCCTGTGTAAGCTCTTTGGTTGGTGGTTCAGTCTCTGAGAACCCCCAAGGGTCCAGGTTGGTTGACTCTGTTGGTCTTCCTGTGACATTCCAATCCCTTTTGGGTCCTTCAATCCTTTTCCCAACTCTTCCATAAGACTCCCAATGTTTGGCTGTAGGTTTCCTGCATCTGTTTCAGTTAGCAACTAGGTGGAGCCTCCCAGAAGACAGTTATCCTAGATTCCTGTCTGCAAACATAACAGCGTATCATTAATAGTGTCAGTCATGGGATTGGCCTTAAGTTGGGCCAATTATTGGTTAGCTATTCCCTCAGTCTCTGCTCCATCTTTATCCCTGCATTTCTTGTAGACAGAAGAAATTTTGGATTGAAAGTTCTGTAGGTGAGTTATTGTCCTTCTCCCTCCACTGGGGCTTCCTGCCTAGCTACAGAAAGTGACCACTTAACGTTCCATATCCCCAGTGCTAGGAATGTCAGCTAAAGTCATCTCCCATAGACTTCTGGGAGCCTCCCCCATCCCAGGTCTCTGGCACATCCTAGAGATGTCCCCAATGCCCTACAACACCCTCTCCAGCTGCTGATTTCCATTCATTCTCCCAGCCCCCTGAGCCCCTATCCTGTCTTTCTCTACATCTGATCCTGAAGCTCCCCCCCCTCAATTCCACTCCCTATCCCCTCTCCAGTACAGTTCCCTCCCTCCATCTGCCTCCTATGACTATTTAATACCCCTTTCTAAGTGAAATTCAAGCATCCTTGCTTGGGCCTTCCTTCTTATTTAGTTTCTTTGGGTCTGTGGAGTATAGCATGGGTATCCTGCATTTTACGTCTAATATCCACTTATGAGTTAGTATATACCATGAATGTTCTTTTGGGTCTGAGTTACCTCACTTGGGATGATATTTTCTAGTTCCATCCATTTGCCTACAAAATTCATGGTGTCTTTGTTTTTAATAGCTGAATAATACTGCATTGTGTAAATGAACCATATTTTCTGTATCCATCCTTTCATTGAAGGGCATCTGGGTTGTTTCCAGTTTCTAGCTATTATAAATAAAAGGAATAAAGCAACCCTGAAATTCCATCTTACACCCCTCAGAATGGCCAAGATTAAAAACTCAAGCAACAGTACATGCCGGTGAGACTGGGGATCAAGGGACAAGGATCACTGCATTCCTCCATTGCTGGTGGGAGTGCAAACTTGGACAACTACTCTGGAAACCAATCTGGTAGTTTCTCAGAAAATTGAGAATAATTCTACCTCAAAACCCAGCTATACCACTCCTAGGCATATACTCAAAAGATGTTCCAATTACCACAAGGACATGTGTTCCACTATGTTCATAGCAGTCTTTTAATTCTTTAACTGACAGAGAAAAAGAAACCACTTACCAGCTGGTATCACAACCTTTTAAGTGCTTAGAAAAAGAATGTTACATACATTGTTGAATACTAAAGCTGTTACTGACATGCACAGTGTAGCTGGGCCTGGGACTCCTGAGTCTGATTTAATGTGTTCAGGCCATTTTATTATCATTGGTCCCTAAACAGTACATGCTGCAGCACAACTATTTCCATGGTATCTCTACTATGGCCTGGATATTCGGATTAATTCAGAGATGAACTTAAGTCAATGGGGGAAGGGGGGTAACAATCTAAATCAAGTCAAGTTTCTAAATATGACCTTGAATAAATTACACTTGTTTGCTCTGTGTGTGTGTGTGTGTGTGTGTGTGTGTGTGTGTGTGTGTGTGTGTTTGGCTAAAAGCAGTTGCAACTTTTGTCCATAATTGCAACAAAACATGCAAAATCTGGATAAGACAGGAGTCTTTCCTCTATGTCTCCCCTTCCCTTGTTCATGCCATTTTCTGCCCACCACTAGCCCATTCTTTCTTCCTTTTTCCACAACTGTTTACTATCCTGGTGAGTCTTTCTTCCCACATAATCCCTAGAGCCTGTCAAAGATCTTCCCTGGTACCAACACTTGGCAAACACACGGGCTGCTGTTGACCACCATACTCCCTAACTGCCAGCACTTGTCTTGCTTTGTCCTCCTCCCTTGCTCCCCTTTAACACTCTTCAAAGTACCTCTTGACCTTCCCTCTCCTGCTGCTTCAGTTACTTAGGCTCCAGCAAGGTGCCAGAGAAAACATGTATGTTGTTAACATGTACACATGCATGCACACATGCATGCATGTATGCCTACACATGTATACACATTTGGGCACACACATACACATATACACACATAATTAACATTTTATTACATGTCCAAATGATGACTGAATCTTTCCCCAACTGTGAGTACTATGACCCAAGAAAAGCCACCAAATATGATAAGGATCAGAGCCTACAATCTAGCAGTTATGCAAACACTGACAAATGGACCTCAGTCACTTGCCCAAACTACAAACCCCTTAATTATGTCCTAGACATAGTTTAAAGATGCCCAGTTAAATCACCTGAAATGATGGCAAATATTAATTGTCAACTTAACAGAATCTAGAGTCACCCAGGAGACAAGCCTCCAGGCACCCCTGTGAGTAATTATTCAGTTTTTGAACATGTCTGTACGGGATTATGTTGCTAGGTTACTAATAGGTGGAAAGACCCTCAAGTAGGCAGCATCATCCCCTAGGCTGAGATCCTGAACTATAGAAAGTGAGCTGAGCATAAAATTTCATCTCTCTCTGCTTCTAGACAGTGACTGGGATAGATCACCTGCTTTCAGCTCCTGCTGCCTCGACTCCCCTGCTGTGATAACTATACCTTTGAACTGCATCCTCTTCAAGTGTAGCAAATGCTGTTAACCACTAAGTCATTTCTTAAGGCCCAAGTAGTGGTATTTTTTAATCGAAGCTAACACTTTATATAATTTATAATTTATATATAAGTTTATAATTATATATTATAGTTTATATAATTCCTTTTCTTAACTCTCCCCGTAGCTCTAACAATAGGTAATGTTTTTATAAATTCTCTTATAAATACCCCTACAAGACTTACAAGGAGATGGATGAGGCTTGGATTGGCTCCTCAACCAGTGGTATTACCTTGTGACATGATTAAGTCTTATCAAAATTAGTGTCTGTACAAAACATGTACCTGCTAGACCCAAGTGACATTTTCAAGGGAAACACGCATCTTGTGCATGCCATAGGGAGCCAGTATTGGAAAAGGACCTCTATAAAGGGCACACTTAATATTATTTAGGAAAAAACTATAGTGAAAACCTTTATTTTTTTTATTTGGGGAGATTTTATGCCTAAATACACTGAAATAGGATCATATTTACCCAATTGTCCTTCTCTAACCTCATGCTTATCTCCTAACGTCCTCCCTTTCAGCTTCAAATCTTTTTATTGCTGTTGTCGTTGTCAGATAACCCACTGATTCCAATTAGTGCTTCCTAGATGCACGTGGATATGGTGCTATCCATACCAGCAGTCAAAACATGAAAAAAAATTAATGCTCTACTTCCCCTCCAAAACTATCAGCTGCCAATAGCTCCTTAGTTGAGGCCCTGGAAGTCATCTACACCACCTGTGCATGAATTTTGGCTGGTTTGATCTTGTGAAGGTAATTACAGTTCCTATGAGTTCCCAACTGTATATCAACGTACGTCACATCTAGAACATAGCATTTCACAGGGCTCTTCTCCATCCTCTGGCTCTCACATTCTTTCTGCCTCCTCTTCTGTGATATTCCCTGAGCCTTCTTGGTGATGGGGGTAATAAAAATACCTCAATTATAGCTGAACACTGACTCTCTTCACACGTTGAACAGTGTTCCATTCCTCTACTGACTTTGTCCACTGCAAGAAGCTTCTGACCAAGGCTGAGGGTAGCCCAGGTTTATGGCTATAAGTATTAATATTAAGCAGGCAATTTAACAACATTATCACTTAGCAAAATAAAAATAGCAGGTTATATTCTAGGGCCTATGACTTCCAAGTTATAGACTTTTGACTAAGATTACAACACCAGGCATGAAATTCCCTCCTATGGAGCAGACCTCAAATCTAATCAGAAAGCTATTGGTTACAGCCACAGCAGCTGTAGCACTGTTGCACCAGTAAGCATCTCTTACTTATCAGGTCAATATCGTAGCATGCAACATCCAGCCCTGGGTAAGACCATTGATGTCCTAGCTCACTCAGAAGCCTTTGCAGCATTATCTAGCTCTATGAAAACTGCCAACAGGAAGTTTCCCAGTCTGTTGATATTGGTTTCTCTACATCATCCAGCCAAAGTTGAGATGTCTTCAGCAACAGACTATTACCAGGTAGTTATGTTCATAACCAAAGTCAGTAGACACTCTGTGCTGTTTTGGAGACCTCTATGACTCCTCTGCACAATAACTTGCAGAAAGATACCACAAGTCTTGCACTGAAGTGTTTATTTAGTAATTCATCCTCTGTGAATATGGTGAGGATTTTCGAATACAAGTTCTGCTCTTGAATGCCAAAGTCAATGGAGTTGTATTTTCTGGTGTGATTATGCTAAATATCATATAGCCTGAGAGCACAGATACACTTCATATCCAGCACTAAGTTCAATGAAGAGCCAGTGGAAGCCAATGACTTCTGGAATGCCGTCCAACCCAAGTATGTCGAGATGCTCAAAGTGTTCCTGAGCATGGACCACTTCCTTCTAATGCCTTTATCAAGACCCATAGGGTACAATGGACAGAACAGTTAGTGTCTTCTCTCGCTCTCCTTCTTCTCCCTCCACCTCTCCCTCTGACCACACCTCCCTTTTGCCTATTGTTTGCAATGCTATGTTCATTAATTTTGTTCAAAGTACTAGACATTATAACTAATGCATAGTGGCTCACACCTATAATGAAGGAGACAGGGGTTGGATGTGTCCTAAATTTGAGGTTAACCTGCCCTACACAGTGAGTTCTGAGCCAGCCAGGGCTATGTAGTAAAACTTGGTCTCCAAAATACTTGAAGGATAAATGAATAATCAATAAATAGCCAACTCTTTTGGCTTTCTCCAGAAAGACTCTTTTCTATACTTGTTCCAAAGCCTTCTGTTGCAAGTATCAGACGATTGTAAGGCATGAGAGTTTCTCCAAGTATTGAGCTTGCCATCTGGTCTTAGATCTAACTACTAGAATAAATCCCAGTATGACCACATGCTTCTTGGTTGGACCTTGCCCTCCACCTCCAATTATCTGCTTCTATTTCTTTGTCACATAGCCCCCAAGGATAGCACAGGATGTTAAGGATGAAAAGAGACACAAGAAAGAACCGATAGAGACTGAAGCCAATTATTTTCATAAGAAGCTGTTAATATTGCATTATTAATTACACTGCAGTGACACCAATTAAATTTTTATAGCAATTCCCGACACTCTCTATGTCTGCTTAGTGTGTGTACTTATGACCATTTTCTCATGTGCCATTCCTGTGCAAACGCATATCAACATGGAGCCAAACTCTAAAATGACTCTCCAGCTTCTCAATATATTCAAAATGAAGTCCAATGTATTTGTTGACAGTGATAGAAGAAGTGGTAGATAGGTTGCATATCGTATAACTTTCCTCTTCTGCTAACTAAATAATCTGAAATTAATCTTCAACTGTATATAAATAACAAATTTTACAGTTCAAATTATAGAGGCCAAAGACAAATGAAAATATATATAAATACACACGGATACACACCAGCACACATATTTTTTTCTTTTAAAGTGGAATAATCAATCATTAAAGAAAGCTACTTAGTTTCACTCCTTTACTTAGCTGTGTAATGGCTTTGCTAGTTCATATTTGTACTAAGGTTCATTCTATAAATGAAGAGAACTGATAGAATGAAAACGTGTCTGTGAGTGTATGCTTGTGTGCAGTGTGTGTGAGTGTGTGTTTGCGTATGTGTGTATGTGTGTGTGTGTCTGTGTGTGAGTGTGTGTGTCTGTGTCTGTCTGTCTGTCTGTCTGTCTGTCTCTCTCTCTCTCTCTCTCTCTGTGTGTGTGTGTGTGTGTGTGTGTGTGTGTGTGTGTGTGTGTGTGTTAGGGAGATTTTTCTGAGTGGTCTACAGACTGTGCTCCTGATAGTCCAACAGTAGTGGTCTCATGACAGAAAAGACAAGAATCCAGAATTATTTGGTCCAGAGCAACCATCAGTAACATGGAACATTTATGACTGAAGTCCATTACTCAGTCAGACCTGTCTGCTTTTGGAGTCCTGGGGGATTCCTAGAGAGCTGCTGTTCTTCATTCTATGTTAAATGCCTAATGAAGAAGGTTCTAACAATACTGAAGTACAGAAGACCCTGCCAGTGAGAGCATGTACAAGTAGGCCATAAGCAAAACCTTCCTTCTTCCATGCTTTTTGATATGAGCTGCTATAAAAAGGTGTGGCCCAGACTTAGAGTGGGTCTTTTTATCAAGAAAACTCCTCACAGACTCACTCAGCTGCTTGCTTGGGTTTTAGTTGACTCCAGATGTAGTCAAGTTGGACTCCAGATGTAGTCAAGTTGGTCACCAAGTTGATCACAACCTTCATTGTCAACTTAACTAGGTTTTAAATCACTACAAGACATACCTCTGTGTTGGTGAAGGCACTTTTGGTGACATTTTCAGGGCAGAAAACCCATTTTGAATGTACGCAGCACCATGCCCATGGTTAGGGTCACAGGCTGAATAGAGGGGACAAAAGGAGACAGAAAACTGAGCACCCAGAATACTGTACACCAAACTAAACCCTTCCTATGGCCAAAACTTTGACTACAGCAACAAGAAAAGCAACTAATATAGTAACTAAAGGTCTGAATGAGAAATGGACTTTAGTCAGAGATGTCTCATGTTATCAATGGCTGCAGTTATCCATAGTCTGTGGTCTTCTCTCCCCATCCTTCATCTTGGTACAAGCGATTGTCATAACTCAAACAGGAGCAACAGGTGTATGTTAGAAGTGCATATCACAGTCATCCAAAATTACTTCACTCATTTGTCCTCTTACATCCTGGAAGGAGCCTTCTATTTGTTCATGCCTTGCCAATATTTAAAAGTGACAACCTTTCCTTTTACTCTGCCAATAGATATGGAACAGCCTTGCTCTGGGACCTAAATTCTTATTTCCCTGATGAAAAACGTGGCTTGTTACGAGTTTCTCAGCTCCCTTCTCCCTCCTTCATGAAGCCTGTGCAAACGCTTGGGCATGGGTCCTTGGATTGTCTATTTCTTTTCAAATTTGAGGGCATTATTTTTTTATTTAATAGAAATCCTTTGAAAGGTATTTGCATCTTCTCCCAGGCTGTGATCAGCTTATTCCACCCCTTCCTAGGACCTAAACCGATTTCTCCTAAGCTCTTTTATTTCTCAGCTGCTCTTTTCTGCCAGGTTTTTTAAAGATTCAACCTGCAGACATGCAGCTAGCTAGGTAACTGATGACAATTTGAGAGGAATTTGTATGCAGAGTGTTGGGCTCCTACTCTGTAGATCTACTCTTGCTAAAGCCGGTAGCATCCAGAGCTTGTATGGTTTGAACTCAGACTTCTGTTCTAATCAAGAAAAATGACCGCATTCTGGTTCATTTTCAGGCAGAAGACTTTCAGGTGCAGGAAGCCATCCCCAAGCATATGGCCTTAATGAACACATTTGTTCATAAACAGTACAAGCACCATGCAGGCACAGGTTTTTTTTTTTTTGTTTGTTTTTGCAACCTACTTTTAATAGGGTTCAACCTCTCCTACAGCCCACCAGCCAGCAGGGGTAGTGGAAGAGAAAAGTTATTAGGATGTGGGGCAAGTGGACCTGTTCAGCAATAGTTCTTTGGGCGTGAGCTTGGTCTTCTTTGGCAGCAGTTCAGTCCCATAGCAAACACCAAATACAATTCAGCAGCTGCAGACCAGTCCTCTAGGCACCCAGACACCAGGTAGACACAAGACATGAACAGGCAGCTACAGTCCAGTCCTTTCAGCAAGCAGATACCAGGTAGCTGTAGTTCAGTTTTAAAGAAACTGCCATGCTCATGAACTGGCCTGAGGCAAAGCCCCAGAAGCAGGAAGCTGCCTCAGGTACCTCACAAGCAGTTCTTGGGTGAGATTCTTTCAATGTCAGAGATAACAGAAGTTGAGCTCAACAACTCAGTTGGCAAACCAATACATGCATGTCTTTAGCAAATAGCGAGGTGGAGCAAACCAAACTGAAGCTCAGGGCTTGTCTTCCACTTGTCTGTGTGGTCATATTTATATTCCTTCATGAAGCATCCTTTACATGTCTGCTTATCTGTTATATCCAAACATCCTTGCATCTGTGTCTGCCTCAGGAAAACAGTCGCTCATGTGTTTGCTTTAGCAAGACATCCTTTCACCTGTATGCCCCCAACAAAACATCCTTTGGCATAACTAACGTTCCAAAGAACTAGAAGTTTCCACTCCAACACCCTATCCAGTTTATACTTCTAGTCACTTTATTAATTAAAGCAATGGCCAGTATCAAAATAGTACCTGGAGTCAAGCACTGTCACAAGTAGAACAAGAGCCAGCAAGATGGCTGAGAGGATAAAAGCAGCTGCCACCAAGCCTGACAGCCTGAGTTCAGTCCCAGGACCCCCATGATGGAATAACAGAACCAACTCCATCAACTTTTCCTCTGACCTAAACATGCATATACACACACAAATAAAATTACTTAATTAAATTAATTAAGTAATGAAGTGTTTTTAAGTAATTTAAAAAATACAGAAGGGACTGTACTAATGTTCCATTGCTGCAATTTATTTTCAAATACAAGAATAAGCAACACCCAGAGGTTACAATAGGTCCAAAATCTCTAATCCCTTCTTCTGTATAAAACTTTCTATACCTCAAGCTATACATGGACCCTCCACTGTCTCATTTTGCCATTCTGACATAGGAATGTGGCTGGTTCCTGTCACAGAGGGGCAGTCCTGTGTTCCTATAGTTTAACATCACAGTTCTTGAAAACGTTATCTTCAGAAGTACTACGGTTGCTTCAGCAGACGTGGAAACTGTTTTCCTCACTGCTCCCCCTGTCTCTGACCTGATAGCAATGAGGATTTCTTCCCCAGCTCAGTTCAAGAGGGTGTTTGTCTTAGCTCAGGATTTCTGTCGCAGCTAATTCATTCAGTGGCAAAAGTAAGAATTGATGGCGTAAGGCTTGGCTCTGAAAGTGGAGTCTCAGCTCATTAAAATGCAAACAAACATAGCAATACATTTATCTATATGTTTGTCACTATGGAATAAATGTCCAGCAAACAAGATATATATGTGGTAAGTGCCATATAAAAGGGACTTTCTTTTATTTCTGAAGCAGGCAGTTTAGCCCCAAAAGTCATTCTCTTCCCTATGAAAAGTTAGCAATAGGGAATGTGAACCATAATTCTTCTTATGAAAAGACCAATATGGGGAGTGAGGCACTAGGGGAGAAGGGGAATTTGTAGTAATACGTCTGATAGTATGTGTGGGCTAAGCAGCCCCAATCTCCTCTCTCTACCTCAGTGGAGATACCAACAGCCTGACATAAGGAAGCTGAAGGTCTAAAGTTCAAAGCAATATCAGGCAGAATTCACCCCAGGCCTGTGATGAGTCACTGCCTCCAAATCCATGCAGTCACCAGAAAAAGTACCTTTTCCTCCTGTGTGTACTGTTTCACAACTCCTTTCTTCGCTGTTTTATTTCCACAGAGGATCCAGCATAGCCCAGGCTAACTCAGACTCTAGAATCTCCTTCCGATACTGAAATTATTGATGCATACCACCACATCTGGCCTTCCTTCCTCATTATTCTACTTATTAAAAAAGCAGTTCTTGGTCATCTACTCTGAATCTTGAACTTGTTAAACACAAGGGAAATTGTGATAAATGAGAGAGACAAGAGTCCTGTGTTAACAAAGCTTAAGAAAAAGCAGAGATGAAAGCTGATTGTCTACTGCAGAAATGCAGTATTTAATGTTCTGATAAAAATTATTGAAGAAAATAAAACAGGAAGTAAAAACTAACTGAGATAAGGTGTGTCTGATAACAACTTTTTGCTGTGTATAAGATGGTGACATGGACCCAGAGAAATAAAGACTTACAGAGAAAAGAAGCCCAGTAAGATAAATGACAGGTGCAAAGGTCCTGAGGCAGGGCATCAACTGCAGATGTCCAGTTCTTTTGAATTTTTTTCTTCTAAAAAGTAAAAATAAAGACTTAGATAAAAGTATTTTAAAAGCCTGAGACTATCACTCCTCCCTGAGGTCATTCATTATACTTTACTGAGATTTAAAAAAAAAAGGTTGAACGTTAAGAGAGGTTTCAAAGTTGAAATTCTTCCAGAGGAAGCAATCAAGAGGCAATCAAACCAAGAAGAAAACCCAGCTGCGGGCTGCCTCTCCCCATCTCCTCTTGTGTCCTCTGTTGCCATTGAGCACAGTGCTAAGGCACTATTGATTCCCAGCACAGAAAATTCCCAGTATGCCACTTTGTCATGTTCCACGGCTGTGTGAGTTGAATTCTAGGAACTGAGACTGCATTTTCCTGTAGTAGCAAAGATCTAATTGTACATTAGACCCCCGAGCTAGTCCAAAGAGCATGCCTAACTTTTAAAATGCTACTGATCAGCTGCAAATTAGCAATGGATAATGGAATCTTGTCACACAGCAAGGGGACAAAGGACAGAAAATACCGAGTGAGAGGTGATTTATGTTGAGTGGCACTGTGCAGGGAGAGTCAAACAGAAGCAAGATGTCGCAGGAGGGACAATTTAAAGTGGTTTTCCTGGAAACTCTCAGAAACGGTGGTAGAGAATGGAGAAACTAAATGAGTGGTTTCTCTCTCCTTCGTGAGCTGGCTTTCCTGCTTCTCCTGCAGTTCCTGTGTAGACTTGTTCCGGTTGTAGAATCATCTGTAGTTAAAGATGGCTGACCTAAAGTTCTCCCTAAATTTGTGAAAGCATTAGGAGATTAAGCAGGGTATAGTTAGATTAGGTATGGGAGATGTAGAGCAAGCTAGTTCAGTGATCCTCAAAGTGTGGCAAGCATCAAAATTGTTTGGACTCGTGGAAACCCGTTGCTGGGCCTCCTGCACGACGCTCTGATATATTGGCCTGGGATGAAGATGAGACCACATTTCTAGTAAACACTGTCAACAGAGGAATGAAGCTGGGAAACTATTGTAAACACAAAAGGTTAAAGCCAGAAACATCCCTAAAGTCCTGCAGCAGGCTGGATTGCCAATGACCCTGCTAGGCTGGATACTGTCTTGATATTCAGGGAAGGATGTGACCAGATACTGATTATACTGTGAGTGACTGGAAAGCACCTGTCTGTCAGTGTTCCAAGCTGTCTGGAAGCAGTAATGTGATTAAGAGATGTTCCCACATACAGAGAATCTTTCTACTTCTGATTCAAAACTTAATTTTAGAATTGTATAAAGTCAAGGTGGACGTTGACCTTCTAGCTCATAATTATGCTACTGGAAAGTGCCATTTCATAGAATGCTCAGCTGCCTGTACTCAGTACCCACCAGTTGTAAGACATTGGAACAAACAAGAGAAGAGGAGGAAGCCAGCTTGGTAACTGCTCTGGTTTGTTCTCTGTTGCTGTGATATAGTGCCCTGGACAAACGGAAAGGTTTTCTCTGGCTTATATTCCCAGGTCACAGTCCACCATTGAGGCAAGTCAGGGCAGGAACTGAAGCAGAAAGCACGAGGAAGGCTGCTCACTGGCTCACTTTCTGGCTCATGCTCAAGTAGCTTTCTAATAAAGTCCAGACTAAAGTGGCAAGAGCTGAGAAGAGGACATATGGCTCACAGGGGACTGGCCCCTTCCATATCCATCATCAACCAAGACAATCAGAGACACATGGATATCTGCCAACCTGACCTCACAAGTCCCTCAATTAAGAGTCCCTCAGATGGCTCCAGGCTGTGTCAAGGTGGCAGCTGAGGTTGACAAGGATAGTGACACAGACCTATAACCCCAGTGACTCAGGAGTCTAATACAGGAAGACCAAGCTCTCAGGTCCTATCAGTACAGCAAATTGAGTCTCAAATGAAAAGGTAGAAAAAACTGGATGTAGAAGGCAGGTATAATAATCCAGCCTAATTGGAAGGCTGGGGTCATTAGATTACAAGTTCAAGACTGCCCTAGGCCATATTGAGCAACTTAGAAAGACTCTGTAACAAAATAAAAGGAAAAAAATAAAACCCTGTGAATTGTGCAGTGCTGGAAAAACACCTGCCTAACATTCTCAGGGGCTTAGGTTCGGTCTCTATTATTGAAAAACAGAAAAGTCTGTGAGATGTTGCTAGGGTCAAGCACTTGCTTAGCTTGTGAAAGTACTGGGGGCTGGGGGAGACCAAGAGTCCATCTAAAGGAAGACATGGTTAGATACCCAAATAGCTAAAGGGTCCTAAACAACACCTGGGAGAAACACAAATACAGCACAATAGTGTTTAAGAAGGCAAAGACCCTTCTACCCAGAGAATGGGCCAAGGAAAGTAGTGAAATTAAGGTGTCGTTTTGAACAATGGATATAACTAAATGCTGTAGAAAAAGAAAAGTAAATGACAGAAGATAAATAGATGCCTAAGGAGAGGAGTGTGGGCTAAGAGTTTATACAGAAGAAGGTGGGTAGGAGATCAAAGGGTTCAGTTTGGCCATATGGCCCTCCAAACAGGGATAAAGAAACACAGGTTGACACCATTTTGCAGTCCTCAAATAGCACATAACTGATAACTAATCTTATCAATTCCACTGGCTCTAGAGCGATGCAGGAGTCCTATATCTGGGAGTCTCTATGAGAGAGTTCTAGACAGAATTAACTAAGGGAACAGAGGGAAGGAGAGAGGTCACCTTAGGTGTACTAAACACTGGATTGGGGTTATGGAGTTACTAAAATGAAAGATGTGAGCTAAAAACCAGTATTCTGTTCTCCCTGCTTCCTGAAAGCTCTAGCTGCCATCCGTTCCCTGCAGTGATGGACTGGGCCATCAAACTGTGAGCCAAAATAAACCCTCCTCAAGTTTATTTTGCTAGAGATTTTTGCTAAAGTGCGAAGAAAAGCAACTAATACAGCAGACAAGACATAATAAATTTGACTAGGTGTCTGGGGAGCTATAAATTCTTTTTAGCACAGAAACTCAAGTGTAGGACAATTCATTTGGCTGTAGAAAATGCAGGACAGTGGTGAGAAAAGAGGGAAAGAGCTGCACTGCATAGGGCCGTGGGGAGACCTTCGTGGTCATTTGAGGTCAAAGATAGAAACACAAAAGAAACAAAGATAACTGCTTTTGAAGCTACAGAAGTGGGTACCAGGGAGTACCTATAACACCACCATAGAAATGTCTAGGAAATAATTCTGAGAGTGGTGGTTTGAATTGATTTGGCCCCCAAAGACTCACGTGTTTGAATGCTTTGCCAACAGGGAGGGGCATTATTAGGAGGTGTGGCCTTGGAGTGGGTGTGGCCTTATTGAAGGAAGTGTGTCACTGTCGGGATGGGCTTTGAGGTCTCCTATGCTCAAGTTCTGCCTAGTGTGGAATCCATTCTCCTTCCTACTGCCTTCAGATAACAATGGAGCACTTTCAGCTCCTCCAGCATCATGTCTGCCTGCACACTGCCATGCTTCCCACCATGATAACAGACCAAACCTGTGAAACTGTAAGCTAGCCCCAATTAAATATTTCCTTTCTTTTATAAGAATTCCTGCGGTCATGCAACTCTTCACAACAATGAAACCCTAACTAAGACAGATAGCCTTCATGTACTCTATAGTAAGATGAGAACTGTAACAAACTCCATCCCACCACACTTCCTTTTCCTTAGCTCAGAGGGTATAATAAATGTTCTTACTCCAGGCCTCATTTCTACATGTGAGGGGGAAAATATTTAATGGAAGCATTGCCCTAAAGCAGAATTTAACCCAGCTATATCTAATGCTGTCTTTGTTCTGCTGCTGGGATAAAACACCATGATCAAAAGGAATCTGGAGGAGAAAGGATTTATTTCATCTTACAGCTCATAGTACATCATACACAAAATTCAGGGCAGGAAGTCAAGGCAGGAACCTGAAGGCATAAACTGAAGTAGAAGCCACAGAGGAGCACTGTTTAATAGTTTGTACCCCATGGCTCACTCAGCCTTCTTTTTTTTATAAAACCCAGGGCTGTCTACCTAGGGGTGGCATTACTCACAGCCAGCTGGTCCCTTCTCTATTAATCACCAATCAAAAAAATGTTTCATAGGCTTGCCCACTGGCCAATCTAATTGACACATTTTTTTCAATTGAGGTTCCCTCTTCCCAAAAGAATCTCACTTGTGTCAAGTTGTTATAAAACTAGCTAGTATCAAATGCTTTAGCTTCTCTTTCCTATTCTGCTTTATTCCACTTTAAATGATAATCACTGCAGTTACCACATAGACTTTATGGCCCACACTCAAGTTGCTGCCCTGTATCTCAAACATACTCTTCTGAGATATAACATCACAGATATAGACCTACAGGAAGAATTGGTTTTTCATCAGATAAAAGTTGGGGAAAAATGTGTGGAAGCCATAGCTATCCTTCTTACTTCTCAGAACATTCTAGAGTCCTTCTTCAATCAAGTCATACATCTGCAATTGGCCAGATTTAAAAATAATGGACAACTACTCCAAGACAAAAAAAAAAAAAAAAAAAAAAAAAAGGAATGGCTTTGCACTTACTTTACTTTTTTTCATTGACTGCAGATAATTCATGCCTTAAGAAAATGGAACACTATGTGTCAAAACCTCTATTGGTAGCTTAGTCAGCTGAGGTGAGAAAGTCTGACTGTTCACATTCACTCTGTGAATGATTTTTTCCCTAACGGTTTAAATAGAAATAATTTGGGGCTACAGTGATAGATCAGCTTCTATTGCTCTTAGAGAGGACCCAAGTTCAATTCCCAGCACCCACATAAGACAGCTTACAACCAACTCACATTGCACATAGACACATAGTCACACACATACACACAATAAAAATAATTTTTCAAACAGAAATAACTCACAAGATGATTTAGAAGAGGAGAAGAAGCAATACTTGCCAGCACCAAGAGAGAAAAGATAAATACTATGGCCCATCTTTTTTAAACCACAACAAAGCATCACAATAGGAAAGACAAAAAGCAAGATGAATCCATTTGTAAAGTTGTTGAAACTTCAGAAACTTCCTTTTGTTGAGATCTGGTGAAGATTCAGCAGCCAACAAGGGGAATGAACCTTGCCCCTCAGACAAACCTGACCTGAGGAAGAAGAGTTGCCTATGGATGAGCTGGGAATACTGTTTAGTCTCTCAGCAGATTTTAATATCCATAATACATCACTTCAACAAAATGCATTCCACATGTACACTTCCCTGGAAGAGCATCATGGAAATCAAATAAACACAATGGTTTGTCACAACCAACTCACTCAACAATGCAACTCAATATTTACAACAGAGTTTTTAAAATGACCTAGAGTAAGCATCGGTATGCTCAGAAGTTTGCCAGGAACTTAACACAAGTATGATTCTCTAACATCTCAAACAAGGGCACTGTCCCAGTTATAGTTACTATTGCTGTGATGAAACATCATGACCAACAGCAACTTGGGGAGGAAAGCGTTAGTTTGGCTTATGCTTCCACAGCACTAATGATCACCAAGGGAAGTCAGGACAGGAACTCAAGCAGAGCAGGATCTGGAGGCAAGAGCTGGTGCAGAGGCCAAAGAAGAATGCTGCTTACTGGCTTGCTCCCCATGAATTGCCCATCCAACTTTTTTTTTCCTTTTTGTTTTTATTATCAAATCATAATTTTTACTTTTTAACACTAGTTATAAACACAAAAATGCAGGATGTGGAGAAGGGGATGACACAGGAGCATAGGTGTTCAGGGGGAGTACAGATATTTTTCAGAACAGGGTATCAGCTGGGCAAAGGTTCAGGGGACAGGTCACTATGACTCCATCTACGATTCACTTGTTCTTATCTAAGTTGGTACTATCTGCCAAGGCTGCCTATTTACAAGGTCTATGACTACTCAGGCTGGTAAATTTCCACAAAAGCTGCCTGTTTACAATAGTTTATATCCATCTGTTTCAGTGTTTTTCCAGAGACCCAAGACTTTGTGTTAGCAGGCATGTATGTCAGGCCTGTTGCTGATTTTAGGCTTATGACTGATTTTAGACCTCCAGTAATTAAAGGGGACCTTGTAATGGCTCCAGTTCTCCTGTCATTGTCCAGTGAGGCATAAGGGCCATACCCATCCCGATGTCTTTTTCCTGGAGAGGAGACACTTTTTACATCAACCCCTATGCAGTCAGGTTTGTCCCTCAGGGAACCCAGAAACATATTTTTAACTTTTATTTATATTCCCTTGCAGTGCTTAGCCTCACAGCCTAAGCAAGAATTAAGATTGCCAGTCAGAGGGGGTTCTGGGTGGCCCCTCTCTGCTTGGTTTAGGGGCAGAAATCCCCTCTTTTAGGTTGGGTGGAGATGGGATTTGGGAGCACCCTGGATAGAGTAACAACCTCATCTTGAGTCTTGTGGTCCTCCTTAGCTAATTTATGATAATGTATCTGAATAGATTTTGCTATCAGATTATCTATCTGTTGTTTCACAAAGTTAGTCAGCCTATTTAAGGCCCTGGAACCAAAAGAAATAAGCAATTGGGTTATTTTTGCTTATTTCTTTTCGTCCCATCCAGCTTTCTTAAAGAACCCAGGACCACCTGCCCAGAGTTGACCCCACCCACAATGAATGAGGCCCTGTCCCATCAATCACTAATTAAGAAAATGCCCTACAAATGGATCTTAAGGAGACAATTGAGGTTCCCTCCTCTCTGGTGACTTTAGTTTGTATCAAGTTGACATAAAACTATGCAATACTGGAGTATATACCATTCCCAAGCTGATAAAAACTGAACCTATGCAAGTCACACAAAGCCAAATAGCTGTGAAGCCATTTGTTTAGATTTAAATGTGAGATCCATTAAGTGACACTTGTTATCCACCAGCAGAAATCCCCAGTCCCCAGGTAAAAAGGAAAGCATGGTGGTACTCACTTGTAATCACAGGGCTAAGAAAATGGCAGCAGGAGAATAGCCAGGGCTTTCAGAAAAGCGAGCCTAGCTTGAGAGAATGTGCTTAAATACCCAGGCTCTTCGGCAGGCTTATGATCATGGCCTCCAGCCATTGATCTTCCCAGATGCTCAGCTACTGAGATTGTTTTCCCCATCTCTTCCATCCCTAATTCATTTACCTCCCTCTACCTTTCGGGTTTCATTTCTTTCCATCAGTAGCCATGGTAACAACCACTGATGAAACATAGCAGCCAAGCATCTCAAAAGCATCTTGAAGCCTGGGCTCTTGGCAGCATTTTTCATGGGGCAAGACTGTGACCACGCAAACAAAGTAGCACCCTTCCTCCTCTTTCTCATCTATTTCCTACCCGCTTATTGGCAGCCACAGCCATTTGTGAAGTTTGGAGATGACTGTCTGGTCCATTTATATTCATAAACTGGCAGATCAGTCTTTCGGTATTGCAGAGCACGCCTGCATTGGAAACTGTTGGATTAGTCTTCCCACTCCCTGTTAACCCTTACTCCCCGCACGCACTCCTCTGTAAGATTTTCTACTCATTGCCTGTCTTAATCAGACCTGATTCTTCAGACCATGATGCTCTGTCTGGCTTTCTGTCTACACTTAATATTCAGTGGAATTTTACCACAGTGGCACTCTTCTGATTTCTCTGCTGGACTGTGACTTCCAACAGATGTGAGGGTGCCATCCTGAAGCAGGCTTCTTCTGTGTGTTCTACCTAAACGCAGTCCTAATTAGATTCATGAATTTCTGAGCTCACCCGGATGGAATATCTAATTATTCACTTCATGCTTGTAAAGCAATGGAGACTGTGAAACAATGAGCATGTGTCTGGAACACATTACTACACAGTGAGGCTGCAGAGATGGGTTCAGCATGGACAGGCCACACACATTTGAGGGTGTGGGTACAACCAGCATGGACTCCTTTTTTCAGCTTCATCATATTTTCAACGACCTCTTTTTGTTAGCATTGATTTCTAATTAAAGTTACCAAATTTGTACTACTTTCCCTCTGCAGATTCTAATGACTTTTTGTAATGGGCTCTATGCTTCATGGTATCAGAATGCAAAACCAAACTTGCTTTGTAGCTCCTTGATTTCTTTTCTTTTTCTTTTAAAGCGTGTGTGTTCGTGTGTGTGTGTGTGTGTGTGTGTGTGTGTGTGTGTGTGTGTGTGTTCCTATGGTTCAATCTCAGGGCCTTGGGGATGATAGACAGATTACCACTGAGCTATGCCTCCAGCCCTAACCTCTATTATAACAAACTTTCAATGGTGGTAGTTTGTTTGGGAGAAGTTCCCATTATGCAGCCCAGGCTGCCCTCAACTTCACAGTCCCCTCCCCTCGACTTGGCCTCCCAAATTCCGGGATTACTGCCATGAGCCACCACATTTGGTTTTAAGACTCCTAGTTGGTGAGTCCCTTTTAAGGTACAAACTTTGACACTTCCATCCAGTATCTCGGTCATTTGTTGACCTCATGTGATAAGGATTTTAGACTTCTTTTATAACAGCAGAAATCAAATCTCAGATAGTTCAGTTGTGGTCATATAACTTTGCAGCAAGACAGGAGTGAGACCAAATCCCGTGACTCCTACCTAGGGTTGTGTCAATCACCCATAGCTTGAGTCACCTGTAAGTTGCATAAACATCTACAATATTTGTTATGGATGCTCCTAGCCTCCATGTTTCTTATCTCTGTACAATGCTCCTATTGAGTCTTGGGTGCTTTTATCTCCTTATTTATTATCCCGAATCATGTTGATTTGAAATGCCTCCTACCTCAGTTACTTTAGCCTTTTGCCCAGACACCCTCAGTTTTCACAAACCTGATTTAAATTCTTCAAGGGTACCACCTTGGACTTCATCAATCCTCTGTGGACCTTGGGCCAAAAGGACACACCAATTGTCAATGAAAAAGGTCAAGAATGCATGAAGACCACGTGTTCACAAAGCATGCTAAATGACCATATTTACTGCAAGTTATTCTGGGATGTACCTTACATGAATCTCAATGCCAACTTCATGTTACTAGGGCAATGTGTCTGCCTATATATCATAATTTTTAAGAAAAATTCTGTAAATGATTTTTAATTAATACTTGGCAGGATGACCAAATAGAAAAGGGAACAGCTGTGAAAGGAAAGATTTTGTGACTTAACGTTAATAAGCATAGGAAGAAGTGACAGTCACTTCTGAAATGCCTAGGGCACCACCAGCTTGGAAGGATTAATAGAACCTAATAATATTACCTTCAACTTTTTGAAGCTTGATAGTCTTCAAATATGGGTGACTAAAAGTTAGTACCTAGTTTTGCTACAAGAGAAACTGCTACTTACACTGTCAAGTTCATGTTGTGGTGATTGATTTAGGTGATTATGACAAAGATATCAAAAATAGTCAGCCCTCTGATGGCTCTAAGTTCCACTTCGAGGGATTAAACCAACTGTGAATGGAAAATATTTTTAGAAAGTCACATCTGTACTAAATATATACAACTTTTACTTGTGATTTTCCCTAAAAAATATAATATAAAAGCTATTTGCATATTATCTGCATACATTACTTATTATGAGTAATCTACATAGAGTGTAAAATATACACAAGGAAGTATACAAAAACC
Source organism: Rhabdomys pumilio (assembly GCA_030674055.1). Taxonomy (NCBI): domain Eukaryota; kingdom Metazoa; phylum Chordata; class Mammalia; order Rodentia; family Muridae; genus Rhabdomys; species Rhabdomys pumilio. The sequence continues at coordinate 35,482,127 of JANHMN010000006.1, forward strand.
ACCATTTTGTATAAGGACTTTGGGCATGAAGGGATGTCCGTGTCCATGGGGTACCTAGAATCAAGTCCTTCTGAACCAATGGGAGATTTTGTATCAATGTATCTGATATGGGTGATAAATTTAAAACAAGCATCATTGTTTAATTTCTCCCCATTCATTATTAAATCAGTTCTTAAGAAAATATAATCTTGAAGTTGAAGAGATGGCTCAGTAGTTAAGAGCTGAGCTCTTGCTGCTCTTCCAGAGGACCTGAGTTCAGTTCCCAGCACTCACATCAGGCAGCTCATATCCATCTCTAAAAAATCCAACTCCCTCTCTGGCCTCCACCGGTACCTGGACTCATGGGCACATACCCACGCATAAACACATAATTAACAATAAATTAGATATATCTCCAAATTCCATCTTATTTATCATTTTTTTTTAGTTTTATGATACTTGAAATTTCAAATTTGAAACTCTTAGAACTTGAACTTTTCTAGACTTTTTTTTTCCAAAAGAAAGCCATTTATTTTACTACATTTTGAGGAAAAGCTGTATCGTATACTTCTCTGCACACATGATGTGTCCTGTATATTATGGCTTATACTGAGGACTTAGTGTACATTTGGTGAACTGCTCAATCTACTTTCATCCAGAAAGATTGGTATTTAGTTAAACTCCTGTCAGAACCACTCAGCTTTATTTGGATGGTAGAGAAGATCTCTTATGAAGTAGAATGCCTAGGCTATGATTTTCTAACTTCCCATTATCCCCTCATGGATGCTACTGTATTGATAGCATTTTGATAAATGAGAAGAGCATCTCAGATTTTATCATCTATGCCATCAGTCTCTCTTATAACAAAACTAGATATTAACTTTCGATCACACATATATGAAGAATATTAAGCTTCAATAAGTGACTGTCACTTCTTTCTTTGCTCATTAACTTTAAGTCACAGAGTTTCTCCTTCCACAGATGTTCCCTTTTCCATTTGTACATCCTGCCAAGAACTAATTATCTTTTCTATAAATTTTTAAAAGAATATTTTCTTGAAGAATAGACTTTATAGGCAAACAGGTTGCCCCAGTAATGCAAAGTTGACATTGAGATTCTTCAACCATGCCCAAGCTCAGAAAGAGGACAAAGGAGGCCAAAGAAACTGTAGGAAAGAACAGAAGGCAGCCTTTGTAGCTTTAATGGTCCCTGGTGTCAGGGGAAAACAACAGAGCCTTGCTCCCAGCACTCTCCGAGCACTTTGTGTACCTGCTAAGAGTCTAAATGAAATCAGACAAATTAGCCCACCCTTCACCAGAGTGAAAAATGAGGTGAGTGACCTCGTATTGTGCAAGGACATGTTTATTAAATCCCACTTCAGTCTGTACTAAGACACCGTTCTCTTGACGTTGTAAACAAATAAAAACTGTTCCAAATGTGTTAATTGTACTGTACTCCAAGAGAGGAACAAGGAGAGTTTGGGCATGTAAGGTACATTTATTGTCGATTGACTCTTAAAGAAACCAGGAAAGGAAAACCAGATAACCAGATAAGGCATTATTAAATGTCAGTGAAGTTCCCAGATAGGTGACCGTGTGAACTGCAGCAGGCTTATTTGTACATTGTATCTGTATGTATAGAGAAATGCTGACCTTGTGTGTGCTACAAAATAGTACTATACACAGAGGCCTCAGAGGCCTCAGAACCCCACTGATGAAAAAAAAGCATATGTACTAGCTAGTTTTCGTGAACTTGCCACAAACCTACATTTACCCAGGAAGAAGGAACCATATTTGAGGAACAGCCTCTATCATTGGCCTGTGGCCATGTCTGTGGGGTATTTTAATTGCTAACGGGTGTAGGAGGACTTAGGCTGCTGTGGGTGATGCCATCCTTTATTAGGTGGACCTGGACTCTATAAGAAAAATAGCTGAACAAACCAGAGGAGGCAAGCTTTTGGTCATGGTGTTTATCATAGAAACAAAAAACCAAATTAAGAGAGATACAGGTACCAGAAGTGAAACATCATCTTAAATGAGATTGCTTCTTTCTAGGTATGCTTAGGTTTTCATTACATTCACAATACTAAGCACAGTACATCAGCATATGTGTTGTAAGACAGCACTGTTGTATCTGGGTATCTGAAAGATGAAAAAAGCTAGAGAACTAAGAACTAAGTCTGACATGGTCATAGGACACAAGATTGGCACACATACACAAAGACACACTCACACACATACACACATACTCATATACACACATACACACACACATACATACACACATATACACACACACTCACACACACATACATATACTCACACATACACACACACACACACACACACACACACACACACACACACCTGGACCCAAAGACTATAGTCTTAATTTCAGTGTGTGATATTTTTATTTATATCTTCTTATAATAAAGTTTAATGTTTTTTGTAAACCTGTATTCCTATACTTATCTTGATTATGTAGCAATTAAATGTAAAAACATGCCATAATTAAAATCTTTTCAAAGATAAAGTGCTCAAATATAAGCCTAACCAAAAAAATAGAGGATTTTGTGAAGGAAATTGAAAAATGCACAAGGAGTTGAAATGGAATTAGAGGGATCATAGACTTGAAAACTGAGCATAGTAATACTGACAATTCTACATAAACTCATAGACAGACGCAATGTAGTTTCTATCAAATTTCCAAAAAGATATTTTATAGACAAAGGCAAGCCTTTCTTGAAACTTAGAATGCACAGGCCCTAGGGCAGCTGGAAGAGCGTGGAAAAGAAAAGAGTGGGTGGTATCATCTTATGTGATGATGTTAAAACTTAATACACAGATAAGAGTGTGATGAGTTCAAAGAAGTAAATGTGACCTAGAGCCAGAGCTATTCATGTATGTTCCACGGGGTCTTGAGAAAGGTGCACAAATAAGTCCATAGGGGTTTTATCAATGAATGGTGCTGGTCTAATTTGATGCCTAAGAATACAAAGTGACTCTCAAGCCAAACTTCAAACATTTCACAAGCATTAACTCAAAATCAATTATAGATTTAAATGTTAAATATAAAGCTATAACATTTTAGGGAGAAAAATATATGAGAAAACCTTCATAATCCACAGGTGAGCAAAGAATTCTGAGACTTCATCTCAAATGCAAAGTTTGTAATTGGAAAATTTAACTAACTGGGCCTTATCAAATTGTTCTATAAAGGATTCCTTTTAAAGAATGAAACATCTGAATACTGTGGCCCGTTCCCTTAATCCCAGCACTTGGGAGATAGAGGCAAGAGGATTGGTTCAAGGCCAGCCTCTACTACACAGACAATTAGAAGCCAGAGGAGAGAAGAGGAGAG
>JANHMN010000006.1:35493078-35506191 GCA_030674055.1 Rhabdomys pumilio
TCTCTCTCTCTCTCTCTCTCTCTCTCTCTCTCTCTCTCTCTCTCTCTGTCTCTCTGTCTCTGTGTGTCTTTCTCTCTCTCTGTCTCTCTCTGTCTCTCTGTCTCTCTGTCTCTCTCTCTCTCTCTCTCTCCCTCTCTCTCTCTCTCTCCCCCTCTCTCTCTATCTCTTTCCCCTTGTTGCCTGCATTCAGGATGTAACTCTCTCAGTTACTGCTCCAGCCTGTGTGTTGCCATGCTCCCCACCATGATGATAATGACTAAACCTGTAAGCAAGCTTTGGTCATAGTGTTTCTTCACAGCAATAGAGCAACAACTAAAACACTTATATATAGTAATAAGTGGACAACATCTTACCCATTCACTCTCAAACCGACCCCTTGTACTAATCAACCACTGTGACACTGGACAGCTTGCTAAGTGAATCATGAGGCCCACAGAGGGCTTCGTAAATGTCATGGAGGGGGACACAGAAGCTGAGCAGCTCAGGCCTCCCCAATCCTGCCAAATATATCTACTGATTCCAACTGAAATAGCCCTTGTCTCTAAGTAGTTCATACACTGAAGAAATGCTGTAAGAAATAAATCATCCATGAACATCTTGGTGTCTAACATGTTGTAAGAGGTTAAAAACATAGTAGTTACTGTGATTACTGCAAGGTCAGAAACTATGGTAACAAAAGTTTTAATCTCTGTATTTTACATCAATGTGCCATTGGGAAAGTAAAGATCTTAGCATTGGTATGTAGGCCACCAATCACTGTGATAATGAGAGACATCTTGAACCCACCAGGAAATGCTAAAGACAACTGTAGAAGCCAACTCCTATCCAGATATTTTATTCAGAGATTATAGAAATCGTGAAAAGAAGACTTGTACAGACTCACTGAGCAACATATGAAATTTTTCACTGTTTCATCCTCCTTAACAATGAACTCTGTAATATGAATTATGAACACATCAGACTAGGAGCTATCAAATGCAGCCTGCTTTCATGCTATAATCTCCATTGTACATATCAAAAAAGTTGGAGTGTCTGAGAAACACACCTGTGGGGCAATGGAATGTGCCAGAAAACTTGATAAGGTTGAGTGGATCTGAGACCTTGACATCCAGGCACCCACCTGAGACAGTAGGTGCCTCTCTGCTACTTACCAGATTCCTGACCTGGAACACATGCCACATTTCTCACATAGGAAATGGGACCTGTGGTTATATAGCCCAGAACAGAGTTCTCCATGCTAATGAGGTATCTAGAGGCCCCAAGGGTTTAGCCAATAAGATTCCCTTCACAGACATTCCTTCCTGCAAAAGGTATTTAATCTCTGGTCCACCCTGAGGAGATGGTATATGCATCAGTTTCCCACAATAAACAGTCAACTGTCATTGAGACAGTCATCAACTGACTGTCTCTTCCATCAAGAGCTGCAGTGGGGAGCATGGAGAAAGCCTTTGGCTACCGAACCACTGCCTAAGCCTCCCACAGAGGCTCATCATTGTCCTCAGCCTGTGGGCCCCCAACTTTGTTCCTGACTCTTCTGTGCAGTTTTCCAGCACTGACTGGACACCCAGGAGTTTGAAGACCCCAGCTTTGGCTTCCAACATCCTAGGCTGCAATTCCCACCCCTAGTGGTGTCTCAGTGCTTCCCTAAAGCCTAACACCAGACAGCAGTGGTACAGGGTATACTCAGTCTAGCAGCAGCAGAGCAAAACTGGGACAACACACACCCAAAGTCATAGATCAGAAAGTAGATTCCATAACAGTGTGATATAAAAGCTCATGTTTTTGATAGTGTTGTAGATATGAATTCATGGTAACTGACACTTGCCTGCACAAGATTTGCACAAGATCAAACCAACCAAAATCTCAACACAGAGAAGAGATGATGAGGAGATATTGGCAGTTAATGATTTCTGGAAAAGGATTATCCATTTTCTTCAGGCATATGGTCCCTGAGATGCTACCCATGCCCCAGTAAATGGCCCCACATCATCTACATGTAGGCAACACTAAAATGACTCAGTAGGCATTAAACAACTACAGAGAGTGAGAGAGTAAATGAAATTCAGAGGAGAAAGTAGTGGTGGAGAGGTAGGAAAGGAAAGAGGAGAGTAAGAAATAAATGAGTTTGATCGAAATATATTATGTATACGTGTGAAGGTTACAAAATATTTTAAGATCATATTTTAATACCATATTAATTACATTCAGTTGCTATTATCAAATTCCATAATAAAGGCAACCTATAAAAGAAAGAGATTGTCTGGACTTGAAGTTCCAGAGGGAAAAGGGTCCATCACGGAAAGGACACAAGCACAAAAAGATCCTGAGAGGCCAGAGATCTCAGCAACCAGGTGGCCAAAGGTACAAAAGGATACAAAAAGAGTAGGTAACCAAAATATCTAGATTATATAGAGAGCTTCTGGGGGAAGGGCAGCCCAGACTCTAAGCTGGAGACTTCAGGGCAGGGTATACCAGCCACACCCTGTAATAGGTAGAAACTGAGGAATGCTGTAAGAACCTGGAAGCCAGGTCCACTTTGATATGTTAAATAGACAACTCAGCCGATTTCCCCAGGTTTGAAACTTATCGGTACTTAATAATGAGCTTTCTTCAAACTACCCACCAGGAAATATTTTCAGTTAATCAAAGCAGACTAGCAAGCATTCACTCAAAAGTATTAAAATAAAATAAAAATAAACTGAAAATAAAAACAAATCTGAGTAACTAAACAAATTTTCAGCTAGCCCAGTCCATACTTAAAACCTGTCTAACCTTACCTCCCAACAGTCTTCATTCACAGTGGCCATTAAGAGCAACAGAAGTATTGTCAGATAATTATAGAAGTACCTATGCTGAATTCTCCCCCCTAATTCCTACGACTGCTTCAGGTGAGCCTCTGTCCTCTCTCCCTCTGAGTCTAAGTCTGTAGACTGTGACAATAAAACGAAAAAGACACCAAAGTGGACTGTGTGAGATTTAAACAGTCACTTGATGACTTTTTTTCCCGGAAAAAAATAATGATTATTATTTCACGCAATAAAAGCCCTAATGTAGTGTTTGCAGCTTCACTTTGTTACTGAGATCAGCAGCCTGCAGCATTTCCGTCACTTCTGTCTCAGCTACTTGGAGATGCTTCTGTTGAAGAAGAGAATGAGATTAAACCAGGAGCGGTGACTCATGCTTACAATCCCAGTGCTACAGGGACCAAGGCAAGGAGATCCCTGCAAGGTTGAAGGTAGTCTGGAACACAGGGGCAATTCAAGGCCAGTCTGAAGTATGCAGTAAAAGCCTGACTAAAGAATACAGATACATTAAAACTGTGAAAGAAACAAAAGGGAGAAAGGAACAGAAGGAGAGCAGGAGGTGGGGTGTTGGGAGGGGGAGAAAAAAGGAGAAAGGATGAGAGAAATGAGGGAGGAGAGAGAGTCACAAAGGGAACGGCGGTGAGGTAGCACAGTCTACTAACTCAGCCGACTGCCCAGCTTCTCTCGCCTGAGTTCATCTGCATCCACAGAATCTGGGGCCAACACCTTGTATTTCTTCATCATCATGAACGCCTAGGGTCTCACAAGTCACCACCATGCCAAGCTTTCCATTTGCCAGGAGGCAGAATTCTCCCACAACTTCCCTGTGACTCTCACAGTCAGTTGAGGCAACTCTGATGAGCTGATGAAGCCAGTCACCTGAAGTTCAGTGGAATGGCACTGTCGGTGACGTACATGGCAAGTGTGCAGTCCACACAGACAGGTGTCACTCATCTCCAGGCTTAACCAAAGCATTAATGCTTGATGTTACTGGAGTGGGAGCCGCAGACTTGCTCAGTGGAGGCAGATGACTCACTTGTGAATTCAAAACTGTTGAAGATTTTTAGGTGACCTTGTCTGTGGATAGTTTCCAAGCTGTCAACTCATATTTAAATATTGTGAGGTTACAGTGTCTACTTTCCATGGGGCTCTTTCTGCTGCCTGAAAACAAGAGAAAATAATCCAAGTGACTCTGGCCAGGACAACCTGGATCTTTATGGGCATAACTGTGATAAAGATCTACAGCCAAGGTTATCTCTGCAGGTAATAAGACCTTAGCAGCTGTGGTTTCTTACACCCTTCACATATAAGCACAGCACTTCGGAAAGTGTTCAATCCAAAATACTGTGCTGAGCTTACATTTAAAACAATCATGATAATATTTGTAAGTTCTAAAACCAGGGATAGTCCTTATGGTTCTTCAAGAAGGGTACAAAAGACAGAGCTCTGTCCTGTCTGCCTCTTGAGTGAACCTGTCATTCAAACAGCCGTGCATACACAGGTTGACTCCTAACGCTTACTGGCAGGCTGCCGTAGTTCTTCCCCTAGAGAACATCAGGGCTGAGATAAGTGTCTCAGACTTCATCCTCTAAGGAAATTATAAGAGCGAGATAGTTCAGGTGCTGTGGTGTAATTAACATCATTAAATCACTGTTAGGGAAATTAGTGTGCCTTGAGTGTACAGGTCACCTCCCTATAAGGATTTGCAAAGGGAAAACCCTCAGCTTCACACTACCTTATTCATCCTCACAGGAGCTCCTGTGAGACAGACAGACAATCTGCTTGGCCCTATACCTCTCCCTGAAAAAGCATGCACATTTAATTCAGTATTTGCAGATAAGTCCCCAAAGGTTCTTTCCTCTCTCCCTCCCAACCTGAACAGTTGTTACAGGAGCTAGTAGCTAAAAGGATTCCATGTTATAAATTCTCTGATGTCACTCCCTCTGAAGCTCTTAGAAATTTTAGACAATAGGCCACACCCTTTCATTTTGCTTGGGTCTACATCATGGCCATGTCAAGATGTGTATACTGGAGTCTGAAATGGGAATGGGAATTCTGTACCTAGCAGACCATTCCCTGGATGCTTTGTAGGAATTCTTTCTTCAAGATTGTTAAGAGTTTAGATAGAAAATGTACCCCAAAGGCTCAAGTAATTGAATACCTTGTCCCCAACTGAGAGTACTATTTAAGAGGTTGAAAAATTTATGAGGAGATAGAGCCTCCCTGGAGAGAGTGGTTTGCCCCAAGCCGGGATTGAAATGTATAACCAGGCTCCACTTCCTGTACCATCTCTGTTTGCTGACCTGACCATACCCACCCAGATATGAGTAAGCAGCCTCACACTCCTGTTGCCATGGTTTCCCTGCCGTGATGAGCTAGACCTCCTCAGTCCATAAACCAAAAACAACTCTCCTCCCTCACATTACTTCTTGTGAGCTGTTCTGTCATAGTGCTGAGGAAAAATAACCAGCAGGTATGTAGCTGTGAGTACCGTTGGCCAAATAGTTTAGGTTCTCTGCCCAGACATTAGTTGGATTAAATTAAATTAAAACTTCCTTTAGTGTTTCATATGAGGAGGAGTGATATCACTTCTGAGAAAGAGATTTCAAAGCTAGTGGTCCATTTCCCGGATTCTTGCTTTATCTCCAAGCCCTTGGCAGTAGAGATGGAGGTTCCCATTTAAGAGACAGAGCCCTAGACAGCCTGCAGTAAGGATGCTCTATAGGCAAGCCACTGGAATTGTAGAGATACTCTGCCCATAACTTAGCTTGTCCTGACAAATATAGGAGGTCAAGAGAAGAGAGGTAGAGAGTACGGGGATCCACGGAAGCAATACAGTGATTCTGCTAACGAAGAAGACTCCACACAGACTTGTGAGGGGGATGGGGAAGCCCCACTGGTTTCAGTTTAGCTTCTTTACACCAGTCATTCACCACTGAACCATGGAAAAATGTACCATTAAATGGGACCATCAATGGTCTCAACAGCAGACAGATTTGCATCAGGGTGCACATGCCGTTGTTGCCTGTCATATTGTTTTGGGCGGACTCAGAGAAAGTCTAGGAGTACAGCCCACAGCACGATGCTTGCCCAGCATGGTCAGTGCTCTGGGTTCAATCCCCAGTGCTGTGCATGTGCACACACAATAAAATATTAAAGAAAAGTTTTAAATCTTCAACTGGTGCAAACTTTTTAAAAGAAATGATCAAATTGAGTAGAAAGACAAAATGACCCTTAAAAATAACCATTAGTACAGGCACTTTTCCTTGAGCAGTATTTACTGAAATGTTTGGTAAACTTGAGAGAGGACAGTTTACAGAAAAGAAAAGAAAAGAAAAGAAAAGAAAAGAAAAGAAAAGAAAAGAAAAGAAGAAAGAAAAAGAGAAAGGAAGAAAGGGAGAAAGAGAGAAAGAGAGAAAGAGAGGAAGAGAGGAAGAGAGGAAGAGAGAAAGAGAGAAAGAGAAGAATTCAGCCTTCTTCATGTGCCGATCTCCCAGGTGAGGGATCAAGGTCAATGTGAATTTACATCTTCCTGGAACAGCTCTATGAGAAGAGTCCTGTGCTACCTGAGGGTTGGAACAGCTGCACTGTTCTTTTATTCATGACCAAATGTTTCCAGAATGATTAAACTGGCATGGCGAATGTGCAGTCTGTGTCAGCCAAGTGACAAGGATTAAGTGAGATTCAGATTAAAATGCTAAGTGAGTTTGTACCGACATCAAGCCTGTTATGCAGTTCACACTAAGAAAATATATGCTGAAGAAAACATGTAAAACCACCACCTACAACCAACCTCAGAATAACAAATGTGCAGGAGAAGACAAGTTGAATGGCAAGTAAGTCAGGGAGCCAGAATTACATTCTTTGAAAGTATAATTATCGAGAACTATAAAGAAAAAATAATATGTAGCTTGAGACTGGTGAGATGGCTCATCAGTGAAGACCACATTCTGCTCTGGGAAAAGATGAGTTCAGTTCCCAATACCACTTTGGGAAGTGCATAACGGCCTGTACCTCCAGCTCCAGGGTATCCAATGCCCTCTTCTGGACTCTATAGATATTGCACTCAGATGCACATACATACAGGCACACATAAGCCTATGCACAAGTCAAATTATAATGATAAATAATAAATGTATAGTTATTTTCCTGATAAAATTAATGTCAATAGATAAATGCTAGGAAAAAATACAGTTGGAAGTCAAAAGTTACTCTAAGACCTGCCACATTTATTACTGCAAAGAATAAAAATGTTTCAAGTCATGTAAGGCTTTAATCTCTCAAAATATCTTATTGAAAGTCTTGAAATGAACAGAAATGTATTATTTACTAAGCCAAAATTACTTTTGTTGAAGTACATAGAATGAAAATGGAGAGACTATGAGAGAAAAACCTTAGTCAGTGTATGAATAACATCTGGAAATGTTGTTGCATAATAAGCAGAAATTCAACCACTTGGACTTTGATGATGACATTTGAAGTAATTCATGACCTGGATGAATAGACAAATATTCCCTTTGTCTGTGGCTTACTGATGCTTTCTAAATCACAGCACCGCCCAACCTAACTTAACAACTCTTATCTGAAGGTGCTTGGTACAAGTTTAGTTTTGGATTGTCAAAGGCATCAGAGAAGATAATAGCAGATCCTTGGATGTTCTGTTGAGAGCATCTGGGGAAACATTTTATAGCCAAACATGTTTAATTGTTAGACCCAGAATCACCCCTTCCCAGACCCATTCGACATGTTCAGTCTGCCCTGAAGGTGAGGACACATGTTCTTCCCTCCTGGCACTCAGAGTGGGAACATTGAGTTGGTGACATTTCCATCCTCCATGCCACGTGAGGATAATGAAGAGCTCAGGAGTGAAAATGTTAGATTTGTCAGCACAGTGGCTAAGAGCTCAAGCTTTCCAGTGAGTGGAACTAAAATCATGATGCTAAATGAAAGAAGACAAGTTCAGAAGAAACAAATGCCAGATTCTGACTCGTATTTTAGCCCAATGACCTAAGTTGGATCTTCAGGATCCATGGTAGAAGGAGAGACCTGACTTCTACAAGTTGTCTTCTGTCTTCCACATGCTTGCCTTGGAACACACATGCACACATATACACACACATAAACAGACAGACAGACAGACAAACACACACACACACACACACACACACACACACACACACACACTAACATAATTAAAGATTGAAGAGATGGGTCAGCAGCTGAGAGTGCTGGCTGCTGACAACCATCTGTAACTCAAGTTCCAGAAGATCTGATACCCTCTTCTGGCCCCAATATGCACTTTATGAACATGGTACACAGTTAGAATTGCAGGTAAAATACCCATATGTAGGGCTGTGAAAGGCAGCCTGATTTCTGGTTGAGCTAGGTTTGAAACCCTGGTGACCCAGCAGGTGATCCCGAAGGGTTCCCTGCAAGGGACAGTAGGCATTCACCTCACTCCCAGACTCCAGGCTCCTGACGCGAGGCCGAAGACCTCCCTAGAATAGGGTCCTTCAGTCACATAGGACAACACACCCTATCCCCTCCACAGGTAGAGGGCATGACTACAGGCCACAGAGCCTTAAGACAGATCTCCATATTAATGAGGTTCCTAAAGGCCAGAGGGGTATAGCCAATTAAACATTCCTTCCCAGACCCTCCTCCTTGCAAAATGTATTTAACCTCAGGCCTGCCCTGAAAATATGGGGGAGGGGGAACAGGGCGGGTAATAGTTTTCATCTATTTTGTGCCATGACAATAAACATCTTAAGACCATGGACTAATTTTCTTCTTCGGGGTCTGCAGTGGGGAACAGCAGAGCAGGCCTTAGTCTACAGAGCTCCTGTCTAATCTCTGACAAGGTAGCCAAGCACGCCGCCAAGAACTCTCATCCTTCAGGGACATAGCCAGAGCTCATCTCCCCCTCTACCCCCTTTGGCTGGGGGCAAATCCAGCCCATATGCCCCCACTTCATTCTCAGCCCTCCTGCAGGCCCCCCCCAGCAGTGTCTGGGGGCCCAAGAGCCTGAAACAAGCTAATCCCTGGCGGCCTTTTGGCCTGGGGACCCCAAGCCAAGAATTCCGGCTCCCCACGGGACCTCAGACTGTGCTCCACCACCCCTGGAGCAGTCCCGCAGCTTCACATATCAGGGGAAAACACGGTCAACTTCCTGCACCTCTGCCTCTCTGAGCAGCGGCCCTAGCCCGTTTATGGGGCAGGTGCAGGACCCACACTTCAAGCCACACACACTACAACCCAACACCCATACACATAAAAATTTACTTAAAAATTTTAAACTTAATTAAGCAAACACATGTTGAGCATTGAACCTACCTAGCCACAGTATACTCTGGAACTCCCTTTGTGTCTGTTCTCACCAATGTCACCTGTGAATTGTAATACCACTGGAGAAGTCACACACCAAATAATCCTTGCACAACATTAATGGTCCTTTTGCAAACAGAAAGTTAGCAAACTATGTGAGTAGAGCAAGTTATGTGTGTCCTGGGAAAAGTTTAGAGACACTTTCAGCCTCTCGGCTCCTTCCATCCTCACATCATTCTGCCTCTGGGCTGTAGATGCTGATTCAATCAAATGGCAAATAAATGTGGCTGTTGCCAACTTGGACAGAAAGATAAAATAGAAAGTGTGGAAGAAAGGTCAGGAGAGGCAGCTGCACAGAGTAGGAAACAAAATCCAAGGTCCACCCCTGCCGAGGTGTTAAGTGATGAGCAGAGCGAGCCCTGCTGTAATCCAGTTAACATTCACCACCTAATTATCGCTTCTCAGCAGTCCAGACTAGATAATTGTGCATTGTAGCCTCTATACTGCACAGCAAATGTCTGATGGGACCGAGGCCGTGCTTAAATCGTTTAACAAGTACTGGCTACTCCAAGGCAGAAGGAAGATGCAGAAGAACACACTGGCAAACCAGCTCAGCCTATCTTTTGGATCTTGCTGTTGGTGAGTAGATTCTGGCCACAGAAAAGGCAGATGACTTAATCTAAGAATCCTTCTAAATGACCTCAAAGGCCAGCCATCCTGGAATCTGTAGAATGTACAGTCTGAGATTCCAAACCTAGATTTTCCTTCACGGAGAGTTGACAGCTAGCTAGTGACTCACGACCACCAGCGCTGTTTGTGAGATGATAAGACTCCTCATCCTTTAAGTTAAATAAAAAGAAAAGGAAAATGTACTTACAAATAGACAAAGTGCTACTCAGCACTGGGAAGGTGGCTCACAGTTAAAACACCTGCAGTGCAAACAGGAGGACAAAAGTTCAGATTCCTAGAAGCCATGTGACCACTGAGTGGGTACAGCAGCCACCTGTATTTCCAGTTTCACAAGGTAAAAAGAGAGGGTCCCCAGAACAAACTGACTAGCCATACGGGGAAGCCCAGAGTTTGACTGAGAACCCCTGCCTCAGTGAATAAAGAGAACAACTGAAGATGATTCCCAACGTTAACTTCAGGCCCCAACATGTACACCACACACACACACACACACACACACACACACACACACACATACACACTCCACACACATTCACACTCACACACATACTCACACACATACTCAAACATACAAACATATTCAAACATGCAAAAAAATGTAACATTCACATAAAATTTTTTCAGTATCTAAACTAGATCAGATACTAACTACACTACAGGGCCTAATAAGTCCATACTCTAATACAAGAAGTAATAAGAAGATGAAGATTTTCAACATGATCTTGAGTGAGCAGTCAGCTGGGGTGATTGTATGGAGACACAATTGTACTTATATTACATCCAGGGATAATGAGAAAACAAGAAGACACCTTCCAGACAGAGAAAGATGAGGAAAAGAAAGTGCAGTCTGTTTGAGCAAAGTGAGAAAAGTCCATCCTCTGTGCTGCAGGGTCAGGAAGGACATGGTGGTGGGAAGACAGACAGGGATAAACTTGGGTTACCCTCAGGAAATAGGAGCCACAGTGCTTTATTTTGTGAGGTTGTGTGTGCACACCTGTGTTTAAGAAAAAGATTCGATGTGATTTTCCTCCTTTGAAAGTGCACTGCAGTGGGTGTAGCTATGTAGGAGACAGGAAGATGGTTAAAAAAAATAAAAGAATGTGTAAGATAAGATTGTGGTGGTCCAGGAAGAGAAGTAGGCACAGAGTTTTCTGGGTAAACTGTAAAAGACATTCCCTGTAAAAACTAGAACTGAACGGTGGTTGTATCTGTGCAGAGGAGGATTAGGAAGTGTATTAGTGAGGGTTTTATAGAACTTATGGATAGTCTCTAGACAGTAAGGGAATTTGTTATGATGACTTATAGTCTGTAGTCCAACTCCCCAACAATGGTCAGTCCAATGGGAATGAGAAGTCCAAGGATCTAGTAATTGCTCAGCCACACAAGGCTAGTAGATTCCAATAGATGTGCTGACAAGTAAATGCAAATAGGTGAAGAAGCACAAATCCTCCTTCTTTCAATGTTCTTATGTAGGTATCCAGCAGAAGGTGTGGCCCAGATTAAAAGTATGTACCACCACGCCTGGATCTGGGATTGTTTTGTCCCAGATGACCTTGAACTCAGAGATCTCCTTGCCTTACTCTCCTGAGATTCATAGCCACTATCCCTCAAGAGCTCCATGCCAAGATCCGGGTCAGAAACTTGTATCTCCCAACCTCAAGACCTGGATCACAGGTGAGCCTTCTGATTCTGTAGTTCATCCCAGATATAGTCAAGTTGACAACCAGGAATAGCCATTACAGGAAGTGTCTTTGATGTGGGTGAAAACTGCATTAGGAAGGAGGGATATGATGGGAATGGAAGCATGTCAGGGATGACTTTTTCCTATCTGCAGTGAGGACTCCTTCCAAGACTCAGACACCTAGCCATGGAGTAGAATGAAGCTAATCAGATCACTTTAGGTTTGTGCTCATTAGCTTGGCCTCGTCTGAAACACCTCAGTCAACCCCCAGGCCCCAAATTTAATCTGATTCGGTAACTAAGCAAAGTGTTCTCAAGCCAAAGCAAAAAGCAATTGCTTCAAATAGTCTTGGTTGAATTGTAGTTATCCAGCAACTAGAACTCAGGAAAAATACAAGTATACAAGAACTGTACAGAGTGGGATGCCTAAGCAAAGGAAAATCAGAGAGCAAGAGCAAAAGAGACTGTGCTGTTTAAAGACTTCCTTACCTCTCTGTCCATACCCTCATTGTCATTCTTTTTGACTTTCTATATTAATTAAGTAAGTAAAATACGTGGAATATGTTTTACTATCCAAAGCATGATGGAATTCTTGTTCTTACACCTACTCAGATGGACAACCATCAACCCAAGTCTTGGTCTCTGGGTCAGTAGAGCTGGTCATTTAGCTCTAAGAGGTTGTCTGTGCCTCTCTATGTATCTCTTCTGCCTTTGCCTTGCTTTAGGTTGACTCATGCTCCCGTGCATTCATGCCTGAATGAGATGTCACTTAATAAAGGGGGTATTTAAAGGTATAATTGGGTAAGATTAGGTCACACAAGATGATGGTGGCCTCATCTTCAGGAACTGGTGGTTATGAGAAAGGAGAAGAGTCAAGACAAGATGGTGAGGTAACATGGAGGCAGCAATTGTATTGAGATATCAGAGAGGGTGGCAACCACCAGAAGCCAGGAGAGCAGCATAGGGCTGATGGGTCCTTCAAGTCCCCAAGAGACATCAACCCTGCCGGTATCTCTATTTTGGACTTCTGGTTAGCAGAACTATGAGAACTTTCTTTTATTCCAAGCTAGCTGGTTTGTGCTTGTTCTAGGAACCAAGTACAAACACTGTTTCTTCTGATAATCACATGGCCAGGGTATTTGAACACCTGAGCTACTCAGCTCAGTCCTCCAAATTAAAGCACAGAGTCCAGATTTTCAGTGAGTTGGCTTGATCAGCAAACACCTCGAGTCAGATCCCATCACACTGAGTTTAATACATCTGCTGTAGCGTCACTCCAACCTTCAGAGAAGCTGGGGAAGTATTTCACAACTGCATATAATATACACACAAAAATAATCTGCTTTACAGTGATTTACAGAAAAAAAGATACAACATCAATGTTTTCAAAATAAGGAAATAATTTAAGGCCATTATGATAGAACATAGCCAGAATCCCAACACTACAAAGGCAAAATTGGGAGAATAACTGAAAGTTTCGGGTCGGTGAGTTCAAAGAAAGTCTAGGTTATAATTAAGACTTTAAAACTCTGTCATAAAGAACTGGGACTGGGGCTGGAGATTCAGCTCAATGGAAGGGTGATTGCCTAGCAACCACGGGTTTGTTCCCCAGCAC
>JANHMN010000006.1:35524399-35566876 GCA_030674055.1 Rhabdomys pumilio
GGTTTGGTTTGGTTTGGTTTGGTTTGGTTTGGTTTGGTTTGGTTTGGTTTGGTTTGGTTTGGTTTGGTTTTTTGGTTTTTGATTTTTAACCACTGGACCATCTCCTCAGCTCCCTACACTCCCAACAAAAGATCTTAAAAAGTGTCATTGAAGATCATGGGAGACAAAAGGAAAAAAAAATATTCATTATTTTTCTAATTCATGAGACTGCCCACATATCTGAGAAGAAGAGGCTTGAAGAAGAAAGGACTCGTTATGACTCACATTTTGAGAGTCTAGTCCACTGTGACAATGAGGGAATAGCAGTGGTTCAACTTACAGCTGTACATGAGATAGTTGACTCTATCTCAGGTTCTTATCCCACCTTCCCTCCAAGAATGGAGTGAACAGGCAGCAAAGGGAAGCTTCATTTGCCATATGGGAGCAATAATTTAAATGGGAAATTAAAAATTGATCAGGAAAGACCTTTGACAACAAGATGCCAACCGATAGAGGCTGCAGATGTTACAGACCTGTGTTCTTGCAAGATTTGAGGTACCAACGGAGAGAATGTTGGTGTTTGAAAATATAGGTTTCCCATATGCACCCAAGAAGCAGTCCCTTGAAGGAGAGTCAATAGTATATCACAGACAAGAGTAGCAGCTCTTCCATCTCTGCCTGGGCTTGCAGGCTGGGGACAGCTGCAAAGGAAGTGCTTATCTGTAGCCTGTCCTGAGCTCTTGGAAGCTGAGAAGAAACAAGTTGCCCTGCCTGCTGCCACAGGACACCAGGAGGCTGGTTCAGTGGGAGCCTGGGTGAATTCTGGACCTGAGGCAGAAACCTTGCATGCAGCAAGCCAATGGGTTTGACTCCACTGAGGCTTGAAGGTAGTCTTCCTTCTCCAAAGAGACTCTGGGAGAAGAGCCTAGCTATAGCCCAGCTATAGTCTACCGCTGAGAGCTAGAATACACAGCAGAAATCTGCATCTATCAAGTTTGCCTGCTCTGTTATAAAGAGCCAGGTGGGCCTGGACTGGCTGCATAAAAATAAGGTATAAATGAGACTAATCAGGAGAGAACTGCCAGACCCAGAGGGGAGAAAGAAAGACTGCCAAAATTTGATCACCTTCTCAACTAGGATGGTGTTTGCCCTCCTCCATTTTGCAAGGGAAGCAAAAGCTGTGAGGGATTCACGAGGCTTTTCAAGTGTTCTTCATTGGCAGGGGTTTGAGCTTGTTCTCTTTTGGCTGCCAGAACATAACTTCCACCTGCCAAAATTTTGCTGTGCTGTCCTGGCCTCAGAGGATCATGTGAGTCAATTCTTACCCTTGCCCTATATAGCATGTCTTTGATAAGAGACTAGCTTCCCAGTTGGCTGTTTTAAGTACACCAGAGATCATGGGAGTCAGACATGAAGCAAAATTCCAGAAAGCCATGCAGCTGGGGGCAGTAATAAGACCAGCTTTGGATATTTATTTGACAAAAGGAAACCTGGATGTCCCCTTCTATAAACTGTACCAATAATATTCCTGAAGGATTAGCAAAATGTTATTGTACCTACCATATACGTACAGCATGGTCCCGAATGGCGAATGTAGGAAAACTAATGAAATAAAATATGGCACATTTATGGTCTTTGAAGAGTTCACAAGCTGAAATAAGCATGTAGGTAAATTTAAAAAAAAAAAATTAATTGTTTATTTACATCCCAAACACTGTCCACCACTCCCAATCTCACCCTTACACCATCTGATTGGTATAAGGTGAAATCTCAGGATTGTTTTGGTTTGCATTTCCCTGATGACTAAGTATGCTGAACATTTCTTTAAGTGCTTCTTGGCCATTTGAGACTCCTCTGTTGAGAATTCTCTGTTTAGCTCTTTTTTAATTTGGTTAGTTGGTTTGTTGGAGTCTAATGTGTTGAGTTCTTTGTGTATTTTGGATATTAGCTCTGTGTTAGATATAGCATTAGTGAAGTTCTTTTCCCAGTCTGTAGGTTGCCATTTTGTTCTATTGACTGTGTCCTTTGCCTTACAGAAGCTTTTCAGTTTCATGAGGTCCCATTTATCAATTGTTGATCTTAGAACTTGGGCCACTGGTGTTCTGCTCAGGAAATTTTCTCCTGTTCCCATATGTTAAAGGTTGTACCCATATGTTCAAGGTTATTTCCCACTTTCTTTTCTATTAGATTGGTGTTTCTGGCTTGATGTTGAGAGCCTTCATCAGCTTGGAATTGAGTGTTGTACAGGGTGATATATATGGATTTATTTGCATTCTTTTACATGTAAACATCCAGTTAGACCAGTATCATTTGCCAAAGATATTTTCTTTTTTCTATTATATGCCTTCTTTGTCAAAAATCAAGTGTCTATAGGTATGTAGGTTTATTTCTGGATCTTCAATTTGATTCTATTGATCAACCTGTCTGTTTCTATACAAATACCATGCAGTTTTTATCACTATTGCTTTGTAGTGTAGCTTGCTATCAGGAATGATGATACCTCCAGAATTTCTTTTATTGTTTAGGATTGTTTTACCTATTCTGGATTTTTGTTGTTGTTGTTGTTTTTCCACATGAGGTTGAGGATTGCTCTTTCAAGGTCTGTAAAAAATGCATTTGAATTTTGATGGGAATTGCATTGAGTCTGTAGATGGCTTTTGGTAAAATGGCTATTTTCACTATGTTAATCCTACCAATGCATGAACATCAGAGATCTTTCCATCTTCTGCTAGCTTCTTCAATTTCTTTCTTCAGAAACTTTGTGTTCTTTTCATACAGATCTTTCACTTGCTTGGTTAGAGTTACACCAAGGTACTTTATGTTATCTTTGGCTATTGCAAAGGATGTTATTTCCCTGATTTCCTTCTCAGCCCATTTATCATTTGTAGAAGGAGACCTACTGGTTTCTTTGAGTTAATTTTATATCTAGCCACTTGGCTAATATTATTTATCAGTTATTGGAGTTCTCTGGCAGAATTTTAAGGATCGATTATGTATACTATCATATCATCCATGAATAATGATACCTTAACTTCTTCCTTTCCAATTTATATCCCCTTCTGTTGTCTTATTGCTCTAGCTAGAACTTCGAGTACTATATTGAATAGATACGAGGAGAGTAGGCATCCTTGTCTTGTCCCTGATTTTAGTGGGATTGCTTTGAGTTTCACTCCATGTAATTTGATGTTTGCTATTGGCTTGCTATATATTGTTTTTATTCTGATCTCTTCAACTTTTAACATGAAGGGGTGTTGGATTTTATCAAAGGCTTTTTCAGCATCTAATGAGAGAATCATGTGATTTTTCTTTCAGTTTCTTTTATAGTGGATTACGTTGATGAATTTTTGTATATTGAACCATTTCTGCATCCCTGTGATGAAGCCTACTTGATCGTTTGAGGGAAGTTCATTGAGTATTTTTTCACCAATGTTCATAAGTGTAATTGGTCTGAAATTCACTCTTTTTTGAGTCTTTGTGTGGTTAACTTATCAGGGTGGCTGCCTCAAAGAATGAATTAAGTAGTGTTCCTTCTGTTTCCATTTTGTGGAATAGTTTGAGGAGTATTTGTAGTAGTTTGAGGAGCTCTTCATTGAAAGTCTGGTAGAATTCTACACAGCAGAAGGATGGGTCCTGTTTATGTATCCAGTTGGTTAACCTGTTTTTTAAATCTCTCTCTCTCTCTCTCTCTCTCTCTCTCTCTCTCTCTCTCTGTGTGTGTGTGTGTGTGTGTGTGTGTGTGTGTCTTCCTTTAGTTTTGCTGTGAGATGACTAATTTCTTGTGTTTTCTTGGGTGTAGTTATTCTCCTTGTGTTGGAGTTTTCCTTTTAATAACTGTAGCAGGAACAGCAGGGCTGCTTCTATGTAAATGCTGGGGGCCATGAAGCTGCAAAAACATCTTCTGCAGGAGGACTTCCTGAAAGAACAAGGATTGCTGGTGCAAATAATGCCATCCAATCAGGAACTGCTGTTTAGAATAGATACTTTCTTGGAACCAATGGGGACACGGGTGGAGGCTATTAAAGGAGCTTACAGCACTGCTCAGATGAGCTTGTTGCAGCATTTCTCACCTGCTCCTGGAGTCTGTGTCATTGACTCTGCACTAACTTGCTCTTAACCCCCAAGAGCAGGTAGGGTTGGGCAGAGAGCTGTTCAGGGCACAGGCAACAAATAACCTCTGTAGGGCTGGCTTAGTAGAAAGATATTGTTTTAAATTTGGGTTTTTTTTGTTTGTTTGTTTGTTTGTGTTTGTTTTTGTTGTTGGTGGTGGTGGTGGTTTTTTTTGTTGTTGTTTTGTTTTGTTTTTTATATCTTGGTTTCTCCAACTATAATGATTGAAAGTTTCACTGAGTATAGTAGTCTTGTCTGGCATCTGTGGTCCCTTAGTGTTTTCAAGACAAGTGTTTAGGATCTTCTGGCTTTTAAAGTCTGTTGAGAAGTCAGATGTAATTCTGATAGGTCTACCTTTACATGTTACTTGGTCCATTTCCCTTGCAGCTTTTAATATTCTTTCTTTATTATGTACATTTAGTGTTTTGATTATTATGTGGTGAGAGGCTTTTCATTTCTGGTTCAATCTATTTGGTGTTCTGTAAACTTCTTAAACATTTATAGCCAATTCTTTTGTTAGGTTAGGGAAGTTTTCCTCTATGCCTCTGTTGAAGATATTTTCTGGCCCTTTGAACTGGAAATTTTCGCCCTTTTCTATTCCTGTTATCCTTAGGTTTGGTCTTTTCATAGTGTCCCAAATTTCCTAGATGTTTTGAGTTAGAAACTTTTTACATTTGACATTTTCATTGACTTATGTATTAATTTCTTCTATGGTATCTTCTACGCCTGAAATTTTTCTCCTCCATCCCTGTATTCCGTTGATGATGCTTGTGTCTGTAGTTCCTGTTCTCTTTCCTAGGTTTTCCATCTCCAGAGTTGCCTCATTTATATCCTCTTTAAAGGACTCTATCATCTTCATGATATAAGATTTAAGGTCCCAGTCTTGCTCTTCAGGTGTGTTAGGATATCCAGGGCTTGCTGTAGTAGAGAGCTCAATTCTGATGGTGCCATATTGCACTGGATTCTGTTGATTATGTTCTTGTGCTTGCCTTTCACCATCAAGTTGTTTCTGGTGTTGACTGGTCTGGTAGTTCCTGGGAGTATAAGCCTCTGGGACTAGATGTCCCAGATGGCTGCAGACCTCCCACAGACAGGCAGAATTGTGGGATTCGGTGTGGGTAGCAGATCCTTGATTGCAAGAAGAAGTGTGAGTCAGAAGGAAGATGCAGCTTCAATCGGGCAGTTCAAGGCTCCTGGGCTTACAAGGGTCCAGTAGAGTTGATGGACGTGTTTTGGGCATGAGTGTCTCATCTGTGTAACCTGGGTTAGAGCAGGCCTCTCAGGAAGCAGGCAGAGCTGTGGGATGGAGAGCAGTGTGTGCCAATCCAAGATTGCAGGTAGGGGTGTGGGCCAGAAGTTAAAACACATGTTTCTAACGACCGATTTAATAAGCTCAGGATCTTCAGGATCTAAGTATCAAGTTCAAGAGCACAGAGAGGCTCTAGGAGGCCGTCCTGAGAATATTGTGGTTCTCTCCTGCAAATTCAAACATTCACTCTTGGAGGAGTCAGAGGCTAGTAAGTCTCAGGAAGCTTATAAAACACGGGAGTCTCAGAAACTCAGAAAGCTACACTAATTCACAAAGTCTTCCCCAAGGTTGTAAAAGAAGTATACCACTGTTGAGGAAAGAGACTATGTTCTTCACCATAGCTGCCTGCACATTGGTCAGGAATTCCCAGGGAAGTACCTGTCAGGAATCATTACCATGGTGAGGTGGCTTTTTGGTGCTTTAGTAGCCTTTGAGTCAACCATGTAAGCAACCACAATAAACACATTGGTATGTAAAGAGAAAGTTGTCTGAATCCAACCATCTCAGCACAACTTCTCCATCCTGTTGGCAAGGTCAAACTGAGTTCCTAGAACCAACTCTTATCTTGTGTCTCCTGGATGTTTCTTGTTTGTTTATCAACCAGTAAATTACAAAAGAATGTGAAGAAAGGAGTTGCCTGTTGTCTAAACTAAGGTCCACAAGTTCTAAAAGTATTGCCTGTCATGCCTTAGTGATCTATGTGCAGCTGGTCCACTCCTTTGTTGCCTCATCACTTTGAGTTGCTGGCCAAATGTCCAGGATGAAGCCTGACCACCAAGGCTCTGAGTCTAAGACCTTGAAAACAGGTGGCCAGGATAAGGCCTAATCACCAGTGCTTACTCCTTTCCTTTGACTGGCTGGTCCAAGTCCAGGCAAAACCACAATGGAGACTCCCTTGCCCAACCACTTGTGTCGAAATATGACTAGACAATGCTAGAGCCCACCTTGTTCCAACTCAGCTTGCAGTCTCATCCTATCAACGTGCTGTGCAATTTCTTTTCAGGGACATAGTTCAGCTCCCGGGTCTGTTCTATGGCCCTGATCAATCAGTGGAGGCTTGATTACAATACATTTTTGTTATCTGCATTTACCTGATGTTTGCTCATGGGTTATATTAGACTTAAGCAGACCCCATAAAAGGTACATCAAGCTAAACTTAGTTGAGATTGTTCCCCTGCTCCGTTGTCAGTGCTGTATCTTGGGAAAAGATGTATTTGCTCATATCTCCACAGCAAAAGTCATGCCACAGTGGGGAAGAGGTGACCCCTGACGCTGTGTCCCCTGTAGCTTTAGGCATTTGAATACTCGATCCTCAATTGGAGACATTGTTTAGGTAGGTTCAAGAAGTATGGCCCTGCTGGAGGAGGCATGTTATTTGGGTGGGTGTTGAGGTTTAAAAGTCTTGTGCCATTCTCTCTCCTTCCCACTTGCAGTTCAAGATGTGATCTCACAGCTCCTGCCACTGCTCCTGCCACCATGCCTCTACTCTTGTTACCATGAACTTTGATCCTCTGGAACTGTAAACGCAAATGAACCTTTTCTTCTATAAACTTGCCTTGGTCGTGGTGTTTTATCACAGCAAAAGAAAGGTAACTAATACAAGACCATAGGAAAGATGGAGCTCCATTTCCTTGTTCATCATTCCCAAAAGTCTAAAGTGTGTGATTTGGACACTGAGGGAGACAGTATGGCATACATGAGAGCCTTCACCTGCCAGCTGGAAGTACTACCATAGAAGTCATGTTCTCAGACCTGGGGTCTCTCAGGATACAGATGGCATGGCTAGGGGAGGATTGTTGACCCTGCTTACTGCTAGGATGACATTAACTCTGTTTTCTTTCCCTAAGACTCTAAAACTTCTATACAGATGGCATCATCCCAGTGTCCAACTTATTTGCTAAATAAAACTTTATTCGCCCAATGGAGTGGGCACTGCCTCCTAGAACAGTTAATTACTGCCTCTTTAATTGGAACATAAAATTATGCTGCCAAGGAGATCATTGAGTAATATATACACTGTTAAACAATTTAACATGCACATTTTCCATACTGTCACCAAGTTGAGCATAATCACATAAAATTATCTCTTTAGTGACTGTTTTAATTATGAAATAGATAGCTATTAATATCAGATTTTTAAAACACTGACAAAATATAATGATCATTGTTATGACTTGGATTGTGACCCCTCAAAAAATATTTGATACTCCTGACTCTCAGGGTCTGTTCTTATGACCTTATCTGACATTAAGTCAATTAGGGCAGGTTCTATTCTACTCTAACTGGTTGTGTTAGTCAGGATTGTGTTGGGAAAAGACCTGATAGACATATATTGTTCATGGCCCTGTATTGGGGTGTGTGTGTGTGTGTGTGTGTGTGTGTGTATGTGTGTGTGTATGTGTGTGTGTGTGTCTGCCTGTCTGTCTGTCCCTGTGTTAGTATATACATACATACATAAACACACACACAATTTATTTGAGTGGCCTACAGGCTATGGTTCAACTAATTCAACAATTTCTCTCTCCCAACAGAAAGTTCAAGAATCCAACAGTTGTTCTCTCCGTGAGGCTTGATGTTTTGATTGCCCTTCAGTATACATTGGAATCCTGAAAACATAAGCTCTAAAGCCAGTGAAGGAAAGAACTTGCTCATAAGAATAAAGGCAAGCAGGAGAAATGCTAAGCTTCTTTCTTTCATGTCCATTATATAGACTGCCATGGGAAGGTGTGTTCTTCACTTAGGTGGGTCTTCGGACCTCACATGATTGGATCAAAATACTTCACAGTTGTGCTGCTTACAGTTGTGTTTTTAGTTATCTGTTCTTGGTTTTCAACTTGACTACATCTAGAAATAACGAAAACTTAAGCTGACAACCAAGAATAACCATTACACTGATGACAAAAGAAGACATATACACAGAGGAGAGACCTAAGGCGTGGAAAGAGATTACTATGACCAGCTACAGCCTAAGGGTTTCTAGCCATCACCAGGAGCTAGGAAGAGACAAGGCATGAGGGAAAAGTATCTCATCCTCAACCTGTATCAACCTTCTAACATCCAAATTTATACGACAATTAATTTATGTGATTATAAGCCACCCAACTGTAATTCCATGCCATCTGCAGTAAGGAGTTTAAACTCTCACTATATACAGTTAAGGAGGGAAGGAGGACACACAACTAATTTGGAAACCACTAATCTGATATTTTTCACTATGATTATTGGACCTCTTAATTTCTTCTTGCATAAAGCATTCACATTTCCAGGAAAAATACTTCCTGGGATTACAGATTAGTCAGCATCCAGTCCAATGTTCCAGAAAGACAGTGACAATTTTCTAAGTCTTTTTTACTCCACTCAATGACAAGAACCCAGGGTTCTGGAGAGTAAAATGTTAGTCTATCGCCAATTACTTGAAGGTCAAAGGATGGCCTAGTCATTCACTTGAACTTTTTTGGCATAAGCTAGAGGCAGGACAGAGTTATTTAGCTCAATGTGTTCATTGTGTTTAAAGTACATTTCCTGTTCCAACTGTGTGGGTTAATACTAGCACAATAGCTTGGGAGTAGCAGACATTGCAAACATTTCCAGAATGTTATTGTCAAATTCTTGGCTGAATATCTTTGGTATTTAAAAACTCCATCCAGCAGGAAAGAAGGGTTTATTACTTCTTCCCAACTTCCTCATCTAAGTCTGCCACCCTCAGAATCCCAACACTGTGAAACAAAAATCCAAAGACCATCACAACTACTTTGCTTCCCCCTTTTCTTCCCCTAAGCATGAACTTCCACCTACATCTTTAGCAAACCACAGCTTCCTCCCTTCTCTAGAGAGAGCTGACTCAGGCTAGGATGGTTAATAATGGGTAGGACTGAACACCTGAGCACCAGTGTCCTCATGAGCTGCTTCAAAACACAGAGCCAAGAATTATTTCTTTTTAATTGTTTTTATAATTTTATGTATGTGGGTATTTTGCCTGAATGGTTTGTATACCACATGCATGCCTGGTGGCCATGGAGGGTAAACTAGAATATCTGATCCCTGGGATTTGGTTTACAGACACTTGTGAGTCATGTGTGGGTGGAAATCAAGCTCTTGGTTCTCTGGTAGAGCAACCAGCATTCTTAATGACTGAGCCAGCTCTCCAGCCCCTATCCGAGAATTCTTAGGTATAATCTACAGTCATTTTAACCTTTCATATAAACCCTATTATCTACTGCAATCCCAAGCAAATTGTTCTCACATTGGGAATACTCAAAATGTATATCAAAAATGATAGTGATTTTATAATAACCCTTATCATTCTTTGATGTTATATATATTGTATAAGAATGTTCATAGTTTATTTACTGTTGTTCCTAATGTATTTTCTATGATACAGGCTTCATATCATCAATGACTTTTCAGAATAGCTCGTTACAGTCTTAATCTGGACTACTTCAGCGTAAGGAGGAACAGGATGAAGGGACACATGACACCTGTGGTGGTGGTTGCAGCAATTTAGGAACTATCTTCCACATAAGATGATCTTGGTGTAGCTAAAGTCTAAAGCAGGCAAAGGATATACTGGAAACCTGAAGAAAACAAGGCTGCAAGTGACAGCACTTTGCTGTGAGCCATGCCTTACTTTAACCACAGTCATTCTTTCTCTTGCTCAGCAAATATGCACAGCATGTTCATGGGTTGGAGTACTTCCTTAGAACTCAGTGTCTGCTCAACATCATCCTTACCTCCGGTCACTGTTGCTTTAGAAATGTTATGTAAATGTTCTGTGTCACTTGCCTTGTCCTTATCTTATAGGACAAGCGAAGAACTTAGTCTTTTAATCCTTATTATTTTCCTTCAGAAATCTATGTTTTCTAGAAATATTGTTTGGAATTGAGTTGAAGTCTACCAATGTAGGAGGTGAGCAGGAAGAAGAGAGCCAGTAAAAGATGACAATGGCCACTGAGATGGGTCAGTGGGTAAAGGTGCTGGCTGACAGGCCTGGCAACCATAGTTTAATCCCTGGGGACAACATGGTGGAAGAATTGAACTGACTCCCTAGGGTTGTTCTCTGATCTCCACACTATGAACACAAAATACAATAGAAGATAGATAGATAGATAGATAGATAGATAGATAGATAGATAGACAGACAGATAGATGTCATTTTTGAGCCAATTGTGGTAGTACACTCCTTTAATCCCAGCACTTTGGTGGAAAAGGCTTCTCTGTGAGTTCAAGTTCAGTCTGGTCTACAAAGTTCCATGCCAGCCAAGGTTACAAAGTAAGAGCCTGTCAAAAAGCAAGCAAGCAAACAAGAAAGAAAGAAAGAAAGAAAGAAAGAAAGAAAGAAAGAAAGAAAGAAAGAGTCAGAGAGAGAGAGAAAGCTAGACAGAGAGACAGAGACAGAAACAGAGGAAGGAGGTAAAGAAACAAAAAAGGAAAAGACATTAGTTCAAGGGAATAATTAGATATAAGAGGAAATAATTTTGAATATTTTTATCTATGTGTCTATGTGTGTGTCATGTGCATGCCAGGAGCTGCAGAAGCCAGAATAGAGCATCAGATCCTCTGGAGTTGGAGTCACAGCCAGTTGTGAGCCACCCAACATGGATTCTGGGAGTTGAACTTGGGTCATGTGAAAGAGGGAATACTTTTAACAGCTGAGCCATCTCTCTAGCCCCAAGAGGATACTTTGAGGATATGAAAGAACATCACACTTAGGTCAAAGGAATGAATCTCTATGTTGGTGAAATAGAGGCCAAATCTAAGGACAACTGACCTGAAAATGAAGATGGGCAGGACCTTAACAGTCCCTCTAGTGCCAAGGCTCTGGGCAGCACCGAGGACTTTGACTGACAGCTGCCTGAGCATCTGTAGGACTTTGTGTACCACAAAATGTGGCCTTAAGTCCATGTTCTAACCATCTGACAAAAAGTACTGTAGTAGTTAGAAATCTGAACTAACCTCACTAACTTGAGCAAACAGATATTTCACTATTTGTTGCTGTGTGCTTCGGCAGATTTTAAAGCAGACAAAGCATCATACTCTTCCTTCTCCATTTCTAAAACACAATATCCAAGCCATGGGTCTGTGAAATCAGAAGAGCCTTCCCTATCTGAAGTCCCTTCCCATGTGCAATACCCTTTTTTAAGTCAAGGTAGCAGTTCTGTTTCTAACTTGTGTGAATCAAATTGTTCTTCCATTTTTTTTCCTGTTTCCTGTTAGAAGCAATGTGCCTGCTGAGTTTCATTTCTCATGGCCTTGGTGGTCACATGGGCACCATAATAATGACATATAACTCCTCTGCTCCGTTTTTATTGTATCGGGCTTGAGTGGACCTTGAGCAAAAGATGACTAATGACACCCCTTCCTTCTTCAGCGTGGCACAAATGAATCAGACCGCACACCAGGAAGCAGTGGAAACAGAACTGGACTATGAATCAGGAGTCATGGGTCTTCACATTTAGTCTCTAGCCGGTGATGGAATCTTGCAGGACTCTGTTAGCCTCAGAGACTACCTTCCCTTTAAAATATGGTCTCCTTGAACTTCAGCATTCCGTGACTATTCTGAACTATTTACAAAGAATGAAAAGAAATGAAATCTAATTAAATTGCTATTTATTATGAAATAGTTTTATATTTTTGTTGTCTGAATAATTTGGTAGAGGTTATTCTAACCCAAGTATTTGGATATCTGTTAAATTAAACAACAAAAATCTCACCTAGCTTATGCAACTTATTAGTCTCCATGGCAGCAATTGAGAATCTAAATAAACCTTTGGCATCATCTAAAGTTTAATATTTAGTTAAAGAAACCTTTTATTAGGGCTTATATATACAACTCTCTCAGAGAGTCTGGAGCCACGACTCTCTGAGAACAAGAAGTTGCCTGTTAGTCATTTTAAGTTCTAAAAGTAGACTTCCATGACCCTCCCAAGAAATCAAACAATCTATTCATTAAGCTATCTGCATATGGTATAATGTAGAATTCAGAATAAAAGAAATCTTTAGTGATTGTTCTCCAACAATCAGAGACACCAGAAGCTTTGTGAGTTCCTGATGAATCTTTAAGAGTAGTGTCAGTGTTTTAGCATTGGTGTGGATGATATTTGTGTGATATTTGCCGTTAAAGGGGAGGGGGAAGTTGATGATTTTTAACCCAGAGGCTCTTCTTTTCTCAGAGTCACAATCACCACTCACTTCAATATTCTCCGGTCCCATATTTGACAATAGATACAAAGAATTCTCAACTCGTGGAGCATTCACCAGGGATGATAGTTACACACTGGTGCACTTTGGAGTATTTCAGAAATGACATAAAAGTTGAAGAATAAGTTCTTTAATCAATGGGCTTTGGGGGTGGTTTCTAAGACTCACAGGATTTCTTTAAGTCAACCAGTTTTGTGGTCTCTCTAGGAGACCTAGTACTAACCATGTATCATTTAAGGGTCATCAAAAGGTACTGTGAATGAATTATCTATAGTAAGCTCAAATACTGTCAGTCTGATTTATGATGGAAACTTAAACACATAGGTCTGAAATGGGTTTTGAGTTTGCCTAAGTGGTATTGATAAATATCTGTCTTGCCCAGGTTATCTTTCTTAAACTATTAGAAAGTTACTAGTAAGCAAAGAATTCAAAGTGAATTCATACTCTCCCTCACCTTTTAAAGCAAGAACCATGGTAGGAATTGCTATGGCATCTCTCCCAGAGCAGAGAGACAAGCTAATGAATGCTGCATCTTTGAATCTATGTATTTTCTGTTCTTGCCCTCAGTTGACCCAGAGCCATGACTTCAGCCATAGCAGAGTTGAGTCGGGCCAAGGCTAAAAGTCAAATCTAAATATGAAAATGGACAAAGAATAACTCAGAATTGGCTCAGTTGCATATGTTCATTTAACACTGAGCCATTCAATGCGCATGTGTGGTAATATTCATTCATACACCCCATAGATGTATTTAAATAAAATAACAATGCATAACATATATACAATAAAAGACTGCCCTACAAATCTAGACAGGACTCAATATTATGATTGTGACATACTGTGACTGTTTTGTAAGAAGCACTGAAGTCTTAGAGGTAGCTCTCATCATCAGGATAACTCTACTTGCTAAAAACATGAACTAGACACATGGTGAAAACTTCAAATCTAATCAGAAGTATGGTATAAGAAAAAGAAAAGAAAAAAAGCCAAAAGATTCATCTCCAGAGCTGGCAGGTTCACAGTGAGCAACCGCTCTGCTCCATTCCCTAAGATGCCTTTCTGAAGTGGTTTGTTTTAAAATACCACAGATGTGCACAGACCCAGGGGCTTGGCTGTGCTTTTCTCTGAGCTATTTTAGACGTGTATCCTTTATCCTCACATTAAAGGTTATTTCTTCCTCTTTCAGTAATGGATCTGCTCCTCAATGACACAACATTTTAAAAATATTTATTTTTATTAGATATGTATGAGTGTTTACGTATTTTTATGTATTATAATACCTGAGTGTCTTGTGTCCTTCGAGGACAGAAGAGGAAGACAAACTCCCTTAAATTGGAATCATAGGCAGTTGTGAGCTGCTATATGGAAACCAGGAACTGAATCTGGGTCCTTTGCAACAGCTACAAGTGTTCTTATTGGCTGAATCATCTCTCCAGTCCCCTGTGATACTTTCTTCCTTTTATCATAATTGTTTATGTTCATGCCTTGCCTCTATGGCTATGTTTAATTAGAAGCTTCTGAGAATTAAGGTCATTGTCTATGAATCCCACCCAACACTACCCAGCACAAAATCTAGACTACAATATGCTTAGCCTATGGAAAGTAGCACTACTAGGAGGTGTGACTTTGTTGGAAGAAGTGTGTCACTGTATAGGCTGGCTTTGATGACTCCTAGTGCTCAAGCTCCAGCCAGTCCAGAAGAGAGGGCCCTCCTGGCTGCCTTCAGATCAAGATGTAGAATTCTCAGTTCTGTCTCCAGCACCATGTCTGCCTATATGCTGCCATGCTTCTTGACACAATGACAACAGACTGGACTTCTGAAACTGCAAGCCAGCCTCAATTAAATGCTGTCCTTTAAAAGAGTTGCCTTGGTCACGGTGCCTCTTCACAGCAATGGAAACCTTAACTAAGACACTTACTGAGCCATCCCATTGACCTTGGTAGTTGAGGGCTTGGTTTTGTATTATATTCTCCTCTTGTCAGCTGAAAATAGGACTAGAGACATACCATTAAGTACCTTGCCTATATCACATCATCAGGGCTGATATTCTAGGTTGCCAGAATCCTAAAGTATGTCTGTGTCAGTCAATAGGTAGCAGCTTATCCCATGTGGGCTCCTGCTGTCCCAGCTATGATGAACCCTCCTTTGAGGCCTCTGGAAGCCCTTCATACACCCATAAGAACAGTAATGCTTACAAGAGGAGTCTTTCAACATCACTTCTGTGACCAGCATCCATTCTCATTGCTCCAGGTCTCCTACTGAGGCAGTTGATGAATGTCTTGAATTTCACCTCTGCTGTTCAAGGGTAAGGTCGAGTTGATAAGCACACATCCAGTCTGGAGCTGGCAAAGGCTTGAAAAGCACATCTTCAAGTGACACATTTAGAATTGACTGTGCACTTGCAGAGCCTGAGTTTTAAACAAAACAAAACAAACAACAACAAAAACACCCACAGAAGCCTGATCCAAAAAGCAGGAAAAAGAAGTCTTGCACTTTTCCTCATCAGTCTTTTCCTATCATGTCATGGTGGGATTTGTTTACTGTTTGATGATGTTCTGGTATGAACAAGGAACCCTCACAAGCAAGTGTAGACCTTTCCACCATGCACAGTCTGACTCTCAGACACAGCATATGAGGAGATCCAAATGTTTGTGCCTGGCCAAGGGCAGGGACAGAGGAGAAAGTGACCAGCAATCTGTCCTTAGAAGGCGAGGGGCAGCAGGAGTTGAGACCACATACATATTAAGCCTCCAAACCCCTAGCTCATGAACCTATTTTAACCTTTAGATATTTTTTCACAGACACAGATTCAAAGAGACAAGTAGGAATTTTTCAAGATAGCAACTGTAGAGCACTAAGACCTGTACTAGTTACTTCTTTCATTGTTGTGACAAAATAACTCACAATAGGGGCTTAAGGAGGGAAGCGTTTATTCTGGTAATAATTTGGCAGTGTAGTGCATCATTGCATGGAGGTTATGGTAGTAGAAGTTTAAAGTAGCTGGCCACATTATATCTGCAGTCAGGAAGCAAAGAAATATGAATGTCTTGTTCACCTTGCCTTCTCCTACATTTTCCATCAAGGTCACAAAGCCAAAATGACCTTTAGTGTGCACATTCCCATCTCAGTTAAAGGTACCTGGAAACACCTTCATTGACACATGCAGAAGTGTGTCTCCTAGGTGGCTACAAATCCAGTTAAGATGACAATGAAGATGAGCCATCACAGCCCTTGGTGTGGAACTAGCTTGTCATTCCTGAGCCCCATGCGTCGGGCTCTGTAAACCCATGGTGTGAACAACATTCATAGGAACCTAGGAGCCACGAATTTATTTTTGGGATTGAGTATGGTGAAGCAACAGAAGAGAGATGCAATCTGTGCAGATTGCCACAGCAGTGTCTTGAGGTAACCACAGGAATCAGTTACTCCAGGTCTGCTATTGGTGACATTCCTCCATGTCATTTAAGACCCTCCTTGCTGCCCAGTATTAAGGCAACCTTCCAGTGATCTAAGCACTTGACAGTCTAAGGCCAGAGGATTTCATAAGTTCCAGGCCAATCTGAGCTACACAGTAATTTCTACACCAATCTGAACTACAATTCTTCAAAAAAAAGACAGGGGAGATAGACCACTTTAAGTCCTGAGGTGACTTTTCAGGATCTCATCCTGTTTTCTTTCCAATCCAATGTGTTACAGAAAAAGTTCTGGTCTGGCTACTAATAACTACAATAGCAGTTAGCACATGTCCCTTCTAAAGAGAAACTTTTGAAAAGACACAGAGCAATGGATTTACAACATAAGTATTTCAGCACTCTGTAGCCTGATGCTCAAGACCTCATCAAGGTTAAGTGTGCCACCAGCCTGGTCTTCTACACCTTCAGCACATCCCATGTTCTTCTACAAAATAAAGCTTCCCTGTGAAATAAAGGCTGGGCCTCAGATCAGGACACACAGAAATTCTTAGCTACAGCAATTGAGAAAATGTGAAATTGGATCTTGGATCTTGATCATTGAGAACCGGCCATCATCATTAAGCAGCTGGGGGTGGGGGGAGCAGGCAAACATCTGTTCTCTCCGAGAACATGCAGAGCATACTAATCACAAAACCCAGAGCAGAGCATCCTGCTTCAGCTTGGACAGCCTGCAGAGCCTAGCCAATTGAGTCTGACCAGAGCACAACAGCAGAGAAAGTCACTACCAAAAGTCCCAGTGCCTGGTGACTTTGCCTTTTATCAGCTGGATGAAAATCAAAACAGGTCACTTCCAGGGTCACTGCCCATCTTTCTCCTGCAGTCTCAGGATCCCAGGAACAAAGTTCAGCCCTAAGGGCACACACCAAACCTTGTGTTTTTCATTCCTGATATTGTCAGCATTCTGTATTCATCTGACTGTCAAACCCAGCTCCAGACCCTTGCCATTCATTTACTAATTTATGCATTCCTCCAAAGGCATGATCTACACTAAAACAATGTGTTACTCTATGAGTAGAATAAAAGGCAAGCTCCAGGCAAAATCCTTTCTCTGTGATGCTCAAAAACCTAATATGGAAGGGAACAGAGATTGAAAAGTCATTCTGAAATACAAGGTATGTGTGCCTCAGAGGGGGGCCATGATCAGTGGGCACACTAAAGATTTGGTTGTACAGGCGGCAGTCACAGTTCTATGTGAAGAATGAGCAGCTGTCAGTGGAGGAGGCAGGAACCAGTGAGCACAACCGCAGTGAATTAAGACAGTGTTAGATGCATAGACCACACCTAGTGTCCACTATGATGAGAAATGGACATAAAAGAAAAGACATGAAAGGAAAGCCATGGGAGGCTAGAAAGGCAGCTCCAGGCTACTATTCAAGCCCCGCTTCTGAAGAACTGTCCAGGAAACTACAACCTCTCCTGACCTCTCTTCTCTCTGACTTTTCATAATGCTTCTGCTTGTATATTGCCCTTTAAGCTCTAAATGGCAGATACTCAACAAATGCCTGCTGAATAATGAATTAATAAGCATGTGCCTTGTTAAATCCCATACAGCCAGGGAAACTGACGAGTTATGCTCTAAATCAAACTTAGTTGCTTCACAGTAACCATCTTTGTTCACCAATGTTTGAAGAGTGACTTAAACAGACTCTACGACTGGTACAAGGTAATTTTACATATCAAGGACATCCTGATGTTTGTCTGACATCTGCAGCTTCATCTCACTCATTCATCTACCTACAGCTTTCGAAGTGTCATCCAAGGCTGCTGTGCTAGCAGAAGACATTTTACCTTCATTCTCCTGGACAGGTGTGGGCTAGAGACTGTGCAAGTCAGAAATGGAGCTAGCAAAAGAGGATCTAAACTAAATGAAGAGCCTGGGGGATTAGAGGGCTCAAGCCTCCAAGCTGATAGCCATGACCTCCCAAGATGCTTATCTAAATAAAAGGTAAATAATATCAGTAATATAATGAGAGCTATAATTTATTGATTGCTTACTTTGTGATCAATGCCTTATAGACACAATCTCATTTAAATTCTTATAGCCACCCCATGGTGTGGATATTTCTATAAACATTCTATAGATTAAAATAATGGTATAGAGAGCAGTAACAAAACTGGATTCAAATTGAACAGGTAGGAAGCAGTAGACCCAGAATTTAAAATTCAGGTCTATTTAGGTTACTATGAGCCTACCATTCTGAACCAATGGATACTTTCCAAAGGAGACCAGGGCAATTGCCAAGCATCAGGCAGACAATCAGAAGCCAGCTACATCATTCTAGAAGCCAAGAAGAAGAGCACATCAGAGCTGGAGTTCTGCAGATGTGCTGATTTTAGGGACCTTTGAGGCTGTGAAAACATGCACAGCCATGCTTTTTTCTAAGAATAAATGCTCATCAGATCTTCACAGGGAATTCAAGGAAAGGAAGCCAGTGCACAGCATCTCTAAAATCCTGAGAGGTGAGCTCCTTATGCTGACTGGGGAGGGAGGAGGAAATTGGGTGTAAGTAGCACTAGAGAGCACTGTGAATGCAGGTCTGAACAAACGGAACAAAGAACGCAATGATGCACTCCCTCGGCAGTCCTCTCCAAGCACTTGTTCAACACTGATTCTAGTGGGTCCACTTTTTATTTAAAGAATAGAATTAGTTGTTCCTTGGGCTTTTTTCCTGAAACCTCTGTGGAGCCAAGGAAATAAGCAAAATAACACCTATCATGTTGATCCTCTCCAAACAGAAAATCACCTTGCAAATGCAGTCCATCTCCTGCCTTCCTGTGGTAGCTTCATTATTTTTCATATGCTGTGACCAGATATCTTACAAAGAAGAACAATTTCAAGAAAGGTGTTGCGTTGGTTCACAGTTTAAGAGACTCAGTCTACCACAGCAGGGAAGGCAAAGGGCAGGCAGCTCCACACGGCAGGCTTGTGCACCCACATAACCTTTCCACATCTTGACAGCACAAGAAACAGAACAGACAGGAAGTGGATCTAGACTATAAAACCCCAAGACCTGAGCTCAGTTGGCAGAAGTCACAGACCCAGAGAGTCGATTTCTGATGTTCTCAACTTTGGTCAGACCGACTTCTTTTTTGAAGTGAGTTGTGATTAATTCAAAGACTCATAACTGGTCAGAGTGCTGGGTATAAATAATTCTGAGTGTTCAGCTGTAGATGGCTCATCCATACCAACCTCCTACCAAGCTAAGCTCAGGATTCTTCATGAAAGAGGATGCAGAATGCAAGAGGGCCAGCAGACAGGAAGAAGAGCCAGGAAATGCTGGCTTCTGTACATGATGTAGGTGTTGCAGTCATCTCCCCAGAGCAGATGTGGTTACCTCCAGAAGCCTGCACAAGACCAAGCCAATCAAAATTCAAGCATGGATGGGTGAAAGGCTTTCAGGCTCCATCGTGTCAGAGAAGCTTTTTGCAGTTGATGAGCTTCGGAGGGAGGAAATGCCATTCCTTTCTGGAGATGTGACCTCTGGTAGGATGCACATGATCCACTGGGTGGCCACTCACCCTCATGCTCGTGGGCAGCAATAATGACTCGAATTACTAATAACAACATTAACAAAAAAAAAGGCATGAAGTTGGGGGGAGGTAAAATGGCGGTTACTAGAGAGATGGATGGGTAGCGGTAGATAGAAATGATCAATACACATTAGATAAAGACATAAGACTTTTCAAAAACATTTAAAATGTATTAAAACAAAATAAAATTCTCCACTGGATATAGTTGGTGCAAAGGCAGATGGATCTCTGTGAGTTCAAAGCCAGTCTGGTCTGCATACATACTTCCAGGATGGCCAGGGATACACATTAAGACCTTGTCTCAGAACAAAACCCACAACAAAACAAATAAACCTCAAGCCTTAACCAACTTCCTCCTAGGAGGCTCCATCTCTTAAAGGTCCTACAATCATACAACCTTGCTAAACACCACCCCAGCTAGGGATCACGTGTTCAAACACGTGAATGTATAGGGCCCACTTCACTGAAATCATAGCAGTGGTTGTGGGGCCTATGTAAGCAATTCTGAGTCTGTGTCATCATGTATATGCATTTCTCTTACCTCAGCCTTCTCGCCTGCTGAACAGGGGTTATAGAGCACCTATCATAGAAAACTGCTGCAGGCAGTAAAGATTTCTTACATATATGATGAACACATATACAGTGTAGGTAAAGCGATGCCTAACAAGGTACTGGTAACTATGGTATCATTTTATTATTATTATTCAGAGCATATGTATGCAAACATTAATAATACACGACTTTCTCATTAAGTATCACTTACCAGTGGTCTGCATCAAGTCCCTGGAACTTACACAGCTGTTACTGTGTAACAGTATATAATATATAGTGTTACTATGTATTACCGTGTACATACCTACTCACGTTTACTCCAGTGCGGTAGCCTTCAAGCATTCCTTTTCACCTCTTAAATATTATTATTTAATTTATTATTCGGATCTGTCTTCCTCTCACACATTTAGATTTCCTGGTGTCAGAGTCAAAGGCAAAGTCGGGAGCTGAAATGCAGAGCTATAGCAGAGGGAAGGTTCTGGCTGTTGAACGCGGAGCTGCCAGCCCAGACCAGTTGCTTACTCCCTGTCTCTTATAGGACTGAAAACAGAGTTGAGGCTTCTGCGGACCTCTGAGGAGGAGGAGGAGAAACGGACACTGAATTTACCCACCTCTCCGGTTACTTTTGTTGTTGTTGTTGTTGTTAATTATTAATTGGTTTATTTGAGACAAGGTCTCTCTATGTATCGCTGGCTGTCCTGGAACTCCCTATGTAGACCAGGCTAATCTCAGACTCACAGATCCCCCTGCCTCTGCCTCCCAAGTGCTGGGATTAAAGGTGAGCACTACCATCCCTTGCTGTTTATTTTTTTTAATCTATTTTAAAACGACAAAAACAAACAAACAAAAACAGATTTGGTGGTGCGGCTTGTCATCCCAACTACTTGGGAGGTTAAAGTGGAAGGTCAAAAGTCAAAAGTTCAAGGCCCGCCTGGGCTTGAGTGAGTTTAAGACCAGCCTGTACAACTTTTGAGACCCTGTCTCAAAGAAAGATAGAAAGAGGGAGGCGATATGGCTCAGGAGTAGAGCACTAGCTCACGGCCCAGAGTTCAATCCCTTGTCCTTGGGAGGGGAAAAGGCCCTTTGAGACAGAATACAGCCGGAGTCAGAGAAGAAAGCAGGAGGAAAGGTAAACAGTGAGCCGGCAAGCGCCCAGCAAGGCCAGGGTGGGGACAAGTAGCTACCACAGGAAGGGGCGGTGCTCCAGGTCGGCCCTTCCCACAGGCTCCAGCCTGCGCTGCGCGGACACGGCCCCTACTCACGGCCGCGCGCGCCTGGGCTGCGCGGGCACGTGAGCCGCTGGCTGTCAATCACGTGCAGCTGAGCTTGGAGAGGCGGGAGTGGCGACAGCAGCGGCGGCGGCGGCGGCGGCGGCGGCGGTGGCGGCGGTGATGGGACCCCAGCGAGAGATCTGCGGCTAGGTTGGCTGCACTTGCTCCACGGGTCAGGGATTGGAGGGACAGGTAAGGCAGCGAGAGGGCTTAGAGCTGAGGGCTGTTCTGGGGCTTCCTCTTCACCTCATTCTCCTCTGGTCCTCTTTTCTCCCGCTCTCCTCACATACAAATCTCTATCAACCAATTTCTCTCCTTCCACTCCACTCCCTCCACCCCATATTCCCCTCTTCTCCCTCCTTATTCACACACACACACACACACACACACACACACACACACACACACAGACTAAAAACACAAAAATGTGGCAATTTGAAGCAACCAACTTCATGCTTTGGGGGATTGTGATCTATGTTACGTAAGAATTTGGTACAGCTAAAAACTTAAGAGTTTCCTTCCTGTAAGACAAGAAAAGTTGTATTTTCAGTAAGGAACAGATGGATTTAGAGTTTGCAAGGCTTTTTAGAATTCTCTTCCAGGCTGACTTGACCTGTTCTCTACCGAAATCACCACCACCAGCCCTCCTTAGCCATGTCTAAAGCTGTTTTGATATGATCTTAGAACCGACTTCTTTTTGTTATTGGATAGGGACACGAGGGTGGAGGTCAGACCAAGGCTGGCGACCTCACAAACCAGCTGGAGTTGGAACAGCTAGTAGACTTAATTGGTTCCTGGCTCTGTGGCGCCAATGTTTTCAGGACCTTGGACAGCTCCCAGGGCTCCAGACAGGCCAGTACTTTGGTAGAGGACCAAAACCATCAGTTTCTTCAGACACAATAAGTAAAGAAAAGGACACTGCTGAGAGGGAGAGACAGAGACAGAAACCAGAAAAGGTAAAGAGGGAAATCTGGGAGACAGAAGAAGGTAGTGAGCTTTTAACTGGCTTCTTTTGTTTTGTTAATTCAATTCCCAGATTCTAATGTTGGCTCATATACCACCCAAACTTAAGGAGCAAGGAAATGGGTCTTGAAGATGGTACAGCTGTTTATTCTTCGTTATAGACTGACTACAGAAATATTGAAGACAGTTTGTTATGTCTGGCTTACCCTTCTCCCCTCTAACCTTCGGTTTCTCCTACAAATGCAACGAGCATCTGTTCAACAGGATTTTTAATGGCCTTTTAGATGATCTGGCCCTCTGTTTTTTGTTTGTTTGTTTGTTTGTTTGTTTTGTTTTGTTTTGTTTCACAAGACTAGAGTAATGCAGGAAACCAGTAGCTCAGTAGCTAGCAGCAGTCTCTTAATTGAATTTTGCACAGGCACCTGCTTCTCTTGAGCAGCTGGAGAATAAACTGATCATGATAGGAAGAGAACAGATGTGGAAGTTAAACTAAACACAATGAGTAAATTGTCCAAAGAGATTTGCTGAGGGTGTGATGCATGTAAGCTTATCGGAAGACACAAGGACTGTAAAGCTCACTTGTTTTGCAGAGCGCTTATGAGATGTCTAGGAAACAAGATATCAGCTTTCACATGGGATGTGTGTGATATAAGCAGGGCAGGCAAGTTAGTGTTGTCAACTTCATGCAAAACAATGGTGCCAAGATAAAAGCAGCACCTGTATGGTGTACCGGGGCTCACTAAGCCCTTAGGTTTATGTCACTTCAGTCAGGCCAAAAATTATCACAAGAAGACATTAGAAAGTTTTAAAACATAAGTTAGACCTCTGAGTTTGTTTTTGTTTGCTTTCTTTCTTTGTTTTTGTTCT
Source organism: Rhabdomys pumilio (assembly GCA_030674055.1). NCBI lineage: Eukaryota > Metazoa > Chordata > Mammalia > Rodentia > Muridae > Rhabdomys > Rhabdomys pumilio. The sequence goes on from JANHMN010000006.1 coordinate 35,547,649, forward strand.
TTGTTTTTGCTTTTGTTTTTGTTTTAAGAAAAGCCGTCACTGTTCTTTCACAAGAAGATCTTGGTCAAAGGTTTTGTGAGTGGCTTGTAAATTTTTTATTTTGCTCTGGGTCATATCTGCAGAGTTATTGTTGTCTTTTTCTTAAATAGAATCGAAGAATGAGCTTCTAAAAGAAAGATCAAAGAATAAACAGGCAGAGGACAAGGAGAACATTGAAGGTAAGAGTCAGCTTTTGTCATCTGTGACTGCAGATAAGGAAGAGTTTTAAAAGAGAAGAATGCTTATTTTGATTCTGGATTTTGCATGACTTATTAATATAGGTAGATAGATAGACAGACAGACACACAGACAGACAGATAGATGACAGGTAGAAAATAAAGAAAAAGATGATAGGGTGATGACAGATAATAGAAAAAAGACAGATGATAGAGAGATGATATAGATAAGTAGACAAATGATGTATAGATAGATAGAAGATAATAGCTTATATGGATGAGTAGAAAATTATATGGTAGAGGATAATCAATGGATAGATGTCCTATAGATAGAAAATGCCAGATAGATATATAGGTAAGAGATGTGTGGATAAGTAGAGATAGATAACCATTGCTTGAAAGAATCAGACAACTAATAATGAGTAAACTAATTATATACTATTATTCCTATTTTCTAAATTATTAAAGTGACTGTGAATGCACTGGCAGAGAGAGGATTAAAAAAGACCTCATTCTACATAAGCCGCTATCTCTGTAATTATTCCAAAAAGACAAAATATCTGTTGGTAGAAAATATCCTTTGGTAGAAACACATTTCAAGTTTTATGATCATGCTGTAATTCAAAGATGCTCAATTTCAAAGTGCCAAGGCTCTTAGCAGGCTTTCGTGCCTTCCTGTGTGCACTGTGAATCTCATGGAGTCTTTTAAGAGATGTGACCTTTTGGGTTTGGTTCTGGATAAATGGTCTCAATGGACTGTCTATACCTTGTGCCTTGTAGCACCAGCCCTGTGGAAAGTGACTCTAATGGGAATGTCACTCTCGTTAGCTCAGAACTATTTTGAAGGAGAGAAAGCAGTATGAAAATTTGAGAGTTGTTTCAAAGTGAATAAAGAGAGCAGGGCCTGGCCCACAAGTGACTCACACGTAGAGCCATGGGAAAACACTCATCCACTTTGTGCCTCGATTTGCTGCTTTCCTTCTCTCAAGGAGACCATGAAGATAAGCAGCGTGATGCCTGCGATGTCCTCAGAGTTGCAGGAGGTATAAAGACTTATTTCTATTTCTATGACTGTGAGCGCTTTTAAAACAAAATGAAAATAACTGCATATATTAGCCCAAAACTAAAATTCTCAACAATTGATACCACAGTGCATTGATACATTTACTCACAGCATTGCCCATGGGGATCTGTCTGTCTAGCCAGGGGGTCAGTTTCAGTATTTGTCCTCTCATCTATTGTAAATGTCCCACAAGAAGGCTATTTTGTTGAAGAGAAGTAATAGGAAGAAGAAAGCTGTGGATCGTCCCCATTTGTCAACCTACAAGTTCCCTCAGGGAGAATACAAACAGATCCCTCTTCACAGGTGAGCAAATAGGTCCACACAGATGGCATCTCATCTGGATTCTGTCATGATTCCAGACTGGAGGTATAAAGTAGTTGGTAAAATGTTTGTCTCCCATGCACAGGGCCCTGGTCCGATACCCAGCCCTGCACAAACCAGGCATGACGGTGCAAGTCAGCACTCCTAATGTGGAAGCAAGAGGTTCAGAAGTTCAGGGCTAGTCTCAGGTACACAGACAGTTAATTCAATGTCAACCTGGAGATCTTGCTGCCCCCAACCCCCCAAAGAGAATACAAGAGCCTCCGCTTGAATATTTACAAGTTATATATCAATAGTATGTCATTTAAATATAATTCTAGAAAGCTTCTTTATCTGCTTCTGTGCCTGTACCTCCTGCATATTAAAGCTTTCTCTAAATAACAGAGCCCCCTTAGGTCTGTCTCTTAATAATAACCACAAATAACATTGATGCTACTGTTTTGTGACTTCTGAAATACAGATATTTAATACAAGGTAACAAAGCCTTGCTCAATAAGGGAGTACTTATTCAAAGGCCTTTGTCCAGCTTTGTGTTCCTGTCTCTGCCCTAGATTACTGTGTATCATTTAGTAATTAACTAGCTTTAAAATCACTTTATGACATGACTTCCTGTAACACTGGTGTCAGTCAACAGATTCCAAATAATTATAACATTCTTTGTATGGAGACAGCTAGTTTCTGACTTACTAACTTTTCTTTGAGTTATATAACTCTGTTGAGGTTCTTAGACCCCCCCACACATACCCTCAATCTACAATGGTAGATTTTTAAAACCCATTTACAAAGTCATTCTCTTCCAGACATCAGTCCTATCTGTTGTATCTTGAGGAAGGTATGTGAATTTTCTCAGACACCTCCCGCCATGCAGGCGCTACTATTGAAGACAACGTGTATGATACTGAAGTGGTGTGTTTAACAAGCAATCTGTAAGCACTCGGCCTGTTTAATTCAGGTAGAAAACCTAGGGAGCAGCTTACATTCACATCGAGCTAAACTTCAGACACACTGGAATTAAAGACATGTCTGGCACTGACAGTCCATGATGAGGTAGAGAATCAATAAGCAGTGTATACCCAACAGAGGGTAAATGGCTCACTCTAAAGATGTGTAACCAAACCTCCTAGAAAAACGCATCTGGAAGAAATAAAACCTTAGTCCAGTCCAACCATCTTATTGCAAGGATGATGAAACCACATCCCGGAGAAGTTAATAAGTTTGTGAGTGATGTCATGACCAGAAACAAGTGCCTGAGTCCATTCTCTGCTCTATGCAGCTCACATGACACAGGCTATGTTCTTCTTGTTCATGCCTTGTGCTCTTGGAAGATGAAGTGAGGGTCAGCAAGATTCCTCTTTGGGAGCGCATCCAGCATCACTAATGGTCCATTCTGAAGTGGAATGCATGCTCAGGATCAAAATGTTTGCTTCAGGGCACTTTCTTCTGCTGCTTTTTTGTTGTTCCCTCTCATATTGGCTTTTTGTTCTGTTTTGTTATCTTTAAAGTTTAATTAAAGAGTATCACAAGGTATGCTGGAAGTGAGCTGGGTAGAGAATGAATACAGTGAGTTTCAGGGATCTGCTGAGCACCAGAGCTGAGTCCTAAGCATGGAAACTCCAGCATCCAAGTAAAGTAGCTCTTCTTGTTGCTATAAAGGACATTTTCACTCCTCCTATATCCTTTATCTTTCTTCATGTTGAAGACTCTGGTGCTCTGCAGGAGACGTGTAGATTATATAAACCATCTAGGTGAGTTGATTCTGACTACACAAGCCTATGATTCAGACCAAGCTCCTGCACACTGTAGTAACTGTCATCTTTTGTCTCCTCCCTGACTCACAGTGTAACCTTTAGCAAGATTATTTTTCTATACCTCAGTTTCCTCAATGACAAAGCAGAGTTAGTAATACCAACCCAATTTCCAGTTGACTAAAAAAAATATTTTATTAGAATGTCTTCAAAGAAGGCAACTCTAAAATTATCCTACTTATGTGTCACTGGTAATAGGCTCTGTATTAATCAGATTCATTGTATAAGCATTACATAGAAGGTACTGAAGAGGTCATCCTAGCACTTAAGATATAAGGTTAGGTACCAATCTTTTGATCCATCAGGCTTTGCTGCAAGCAGACAAAATGCTTTCTAAAGCCTCAACTAGTTGTGAAGTCAAACCCCTCTGAATGTTTAAAAGTTCCCTTTGAAATGCTTACCTTTCTTTACCTCTCCTGACATGCTCTCCAGGATGATATTTTTAGAGGTAGTTGTTAGTGAACCAAAAAAGTGCATAGGTGCCAAGTGCAATGCTGGCCAAGCATACAGAAAGATGAGGCACGTGGGCAGGTTACCTCTGCTGTGCCATTCTTCTGACACCAAGAGCGTACTTTCTCAATTTTGATTGCATTTTCTAACCAAACTCACCTGTGGCCGGGGTACTTATAAAGTAATGCTCTTGTGAGCTTCCTTGTTCCCATAGGACTATTCTCACTTTTCACCATCATCTGTCTGTATTGGTTACTTTATGAGTTGCTGGGACAAGACACTGACAAAGGCAACCTATGCAAGTAAGGGCTTATTTTGGCTCACTGTTCTAGGCCATCGCACATCATGGCAGCAAGAACTTGAGGCAGCTGGTCACATCACATCCATGTTCAGGAAGGACAGATAAATGCCAGTGCTCAATTCATTATTCAGTTCATGTCTTCAGGATTAGTGCTACCTGCCTTTAGAGAAATTCTTCCCACCTCAGTGAACTTAATCTAGAAAACCTTTCACAGTTATTCCCAGGAATTTGTTCCTTTGGTGATTCTAAATTCTTTGAAGTTGTCAATCAAGATAACCACCACATTGTCCAACCAAACTGAGTAATCTTTGTCAGAACTTTAGGGAACAGTTTTGTCCTGTGGACATTACTAGCTGGTTCCTTGGTAAGCAAGCAGAACATTTAATGCCTCTTTCTTGGCCTAAGTTATACCACATTCCAAGACTTTCCTGAAAAAAAAAATCTTTCTAGTGAGAAAATAGCTTTGGGCCTCACTTTGTCATATACAGTCTATGTTCAAACAAGAAAAATAATCTACAAGAAACTGAAAAACATCAAATATTTCCTGCTTCTAGCTGTCTGCTTAAACAGAAATCAGAAAAGTCAAAGAACATAGAACTGAGAAATCCCTCACTCACTAAAACTATGATCCCTCAGTAATTCCTTACTAAAAAGAATAAACAAAGGCATTGGGCTTAGTGGTTAAGAGCACCGGCTGTTCTTCTAGAGGACTGCAGTTCAGTTCCCAGCACCCACATGGTGGCTCACAACCACCTATAGCTCCAGCTCCAGGAGATCCAGCATCCTCTTCTGGCCTTAGCAGGTCCCAGGCATGCAAGCACTTAAGATGTGCAGAAAAACAAAACAAAACAAAAAAAAAAACACCCAAACATTAAATAAAGTTTTACTTAAAAATAACATAAATTATTAACCACGTCCTTTTTAAACTGTTCTCTCCAAGAGCAACAGTTGGAACCAGTCAATCTTAAATTTCCATCTTACAAAGGTAGTTCCCGAGGCAGCTCGGTTTTATTTACTTTTCCTAAGTCTTATTTATACTAGACACTTGGAAGGAAATAGTAAAAAGGGTCTATTGTCTGCATTAAATGTTCACACCCACGCGGACAGACACATCCACAAATAACCACAGAAATACATGGTGCTGAACCTAGTGAGGTATAAATTAATGGCCCAGTCACTTGTGGTTAACAAAGCATGTAAGTTGTGCCACAGCTTTCTAACAAGGTTTCCACATGGCTTAGCAATTAGTTAAAATATCAGAAGATGTTAAATGAATTCTGGACACAAAACCGGAAAGCGCTAAGAGGAGTATTGTACGCAGTCTAGAAAAGAATGTGGTTAGAAATCCCAGACAAGCAGAGACAAATTCTACCCATGGCCAGTGAGTGCCCATAAATTTCTTACATTAAAGGTCTGTTGTCAGAGCTCCTTTATTGCCACTTCTTATTTTATGTAATTTAAGTGACTGAAGCTGGTGTATCTCCTTTGTGGAGAACCAGTTCTAACTATTGAACACTGGGGGTGATTTTACATTCAAGAGAAGGGTGGATGGTAAGGTAGGTGGATCTTTGAAGATGCCTGTTCTCTTTTTTAAAAAAAGAGAGAATTGTTTGAGTAGGTTGACCTGGAATTATTCTTGCATTTAATATGCCTTTTGATCCCGAGGTCCAAGAACTAGCCCATGAGGCTGATCGCTGTGGATGTTCTCTTTCCAGTTGGGAAGATGACTTCCTGCAGCAACACCTGTGGGTCCAGGCAAGCCCAGGCTGACACCGACGGTGGGTACCAGCAGCGCTATGGAGTTCGGTCCTACCTGCATCAGTTTTATGAGGACTGCACTGCCTCTATCTGGGAGTATGAGGATGATTTCCAGATCCAGAGATCGCCTAACAGGTGGAGCTCAGTATTCTGGAAGGTGAGGAACCAGCAATTGAAAAAAATAAATATCAGATATGGAAAATACTGGAGCTACAGAGAACTGAGAGGTTCTCTGTGTGTGCCTCGACCTCACTGACATTAAAGGCATTACTCTTCCCTTGGAAAGGAGATTATAAATTTGGGGTCAAAGAAAGCCCTTAAATGCAACATAATTACTTGATGAGCTGGTTAAGCAGGAGTAGGTTCTAAGGCCAGACAACTAGTAGTCTTGCTAGCCATTAACTTACTAGTTCAGTCATTAACTGTGAAGGACACAGCCTTGTGTTCTTACAGCCTGGATCGGTATCTGTTGTAGTTTAAATGTGTAAAGTCCCCACTGGCACCTGTGTTTGAACATTTGGTTCCCAGCCTCTGATACTGTTTGGGGTGATTGCAAAACATTTAAGAGATGGGAATCATCTGGACTAAGTGGGTCCCTGAAGTCTGGGCCTTGAGATTTTTACCCTATCCTGGCTTTTTACCTGCACTGTGCTCCCTGATTATCCAAAGGGAGCAAGTCCCTGCCACTACAGTCAGGAACCAAGCCTTCTCCAGTCATGGTGGATTGTATTCCCTCAAGTGCGCCACAGAAAACCTGCCCCCTCACTTGCTTCTTTCAAGTGTCTTATCACAGTGTGGAGAGAAGGAACTAACTCAGTATCAGTTAATCCCTTGTAACAATAACTAGAAAGAAACAATGGTGTTGAGCAACCATTAATACTGAAATATGGCCCTGAAGTCATAACACCAGCTCTGCCATCACCATATAGGGGACTGTGAGTCTCTCTGAGGAGCCTCATTAGAAAATGGACGCCATGTCTCAAGAGATGCTTAGCACTGACTCCATCTTTATAATGATTGGGAGGAAGTACTAGAAGCAATAAACAGGAAATAAAAGATTTCCTCCCTCCCCCATGGACCGGAGGCAGCTAATCCCAAGCATCCGCAGTCAGGAAGAAGAGAGAGATGGATGCTGGTGTGACCACATAACGGCCCTAACAGCATGTCATGTGACAACAGTCATACACATAAGAGGAAGACGGTGAGAAAGATTGAGGTGCAGAAATGTAGAAAGGTATGCAGAAGACATAAAATCAGAGCAAACACAGCTGGGCTGGTGGAGCAGACCATAATGTTTTCAGACTGAATGTCATTTGGCACTGGGAACATAGCAATCCCAAAACCCATGGGAAGAGGGAAGATGCCCAGTCTGGAAGCAGAGTTAGAATGGGGAACACAACGAATTCAGGAAAATAACAGCACAGATGGTTTCTATGGAGTCTTGTAGACAATGGTGAAGACATGGGACTTTTATCTCGAGAAACAGGGATATCTATCTGCAGAAGTCAGAGTGACTAATATTTTCACTGCCTTTCTGGCTACTGAGAAGAAAAAAAACAAACAAACCATCAGAGGGCAAACACAGCTGAATGAGTTCAGATACGGTTGAAGTAACAGTGGTAGTTTAGATTAGGAAGGGGTCAATGATGGTTTAAAACAGTCCAGCATAACAGAAATTTTGATGGCCAGGCTGTCAAACTATGCTAATGAAAAGAAGCCATTAAGAAGGTCTTAGAGCTTCAACATGAGCTTGTGTCCTGGATGGTGCAGTGGTGGCATAGATGGAGATACCTAGCAGAGGGATGGAACAGGTGGAAACCATGAGTGTGGTTTTTGACTCACTGAAGTGAACTATTACACCCATAGAGATAGACCTCGAGTGGCCATTTCAACCTACTGTCTCAGCTCATGTGTTTGAGGTCATTCACAGATAGAATGTACAGAAGGTCCCAGCCAGGACAACCTGAGCAAAGACAATGAACATAGAGAGAAAAGGATACTGGAATGTGCCAGTGCTTAATAAAAGAGAAAATTTTACGGAAGGACACTGAGAAGATTCATTCTCAGAGGATGCCTGGGGTCTCCTCCGTCTCCAAGATTTTGTGCTTATTCTGAAAGATCCCACCATTTTTACCAAGACATTGAGTTAAACTTAAACGCATTGTTAATACTGTGTAGCAAGAGGCGGCTCTGCCTAGTGAGTGTGAGCATAGATTCCCGTCTCAGGCCATATGAATGCAAACCCATGCTGCTGAGTTTCATAGCTCTGCCACTTTGGGTAGTGACACTTCACTTCCCATGTAAATAGTGTGAGACTTGAGACAGTATTTAGAAAGTGCTTAAGACAACAGCTGCTATACCTTCAATAAGATTTTTTTCTTTTTCTTTCTATCTCTCTCTCTCTCTCTCTCTCTCTCTCTGTGTGTGTGTGTGTGTGTGTGTGTGTGTGTGTGTGTGTGTGTGTGTATGTACAAATGAATGGAATATGTTTATTTTGCCAATATCTTTCAATGCCACTGACATAAATAATACTTAGGCATTTGTGTACATCCAAAGCACTGGTGTGTGACTTGGAGGACTCCAAATCCAGAACTCACAGTAAAGACCAGCTCCATTAAAATTTTAATATTTAACCATTCTATCTTACACAAGTAAAGCCCAAATATTTGTTCCCTGTTGTGTTAGCTTGTGTTAGAAAAACACAGACTGAAGTTTCTCTACAGCTGCACACCGAAGCCTAGTGCCAGCCTGCATAGCCTAAAGAGTCTGTCTTGGTGACATTAGCTCTACCCCTGGCCATTCTGGGAACTTCCAAACAGGCTGAGTGGAACTGTTCTCTGGAAGAACTTTGTAATAATACAGAAAAGGCCCCCATTGCACACATGGCCCAGTAAGACTTTCTTTAATGGTTTTTCTTGGTTTTCAACGTGCAACAATAGGTGGTTCAAGTTGCTTGCAACATCTTTCCCTCTGCTGTGGAAATATAAAAGTGGAGCCACTCTGTCCCTGGAGGCTATGCTCACAGTCCCTTGTTAGCTAGCACTCCACCCTTGAGCTCCTGAGCAGTGAGCAGACTGGACAGGCTTAATGAGAACAGAGATCACAATCACATGGGCCTGAGTTCAAATCTGTACTCCGCCCTCCCGGCTCATCTGTATGTGGCACTTATCTCAGTGCTATCCTTTCACTCCACAGAAGCTTATTTGTCCACCACACATCCAAAGCACTGCTGTGTCATTTGGGAATTGCAAAGACATTAAACACTATACAACAGTAGATTGAAAATAAAGAACTCACAATAAATGACAACTCCATTGGGATTTTAATATTTTCCCCTTTTATCTTACACATATAATGTCCAGAATCTAGACCACCTGGTAAGTACAACAGACTAATAGGATCCATTCTTCCCTCTGAATAAGATATAGCAATTTACAGTTCAATGGAAGGAGTAGATAACTCATGTTATTACAATCCAGTACGCTAACTGTTTTTATCAAAGTGGTTACAGTACATATTGAGAGCACAGAGTTTGGGAAGTGGGAGGAAGTGTTTATCTGGTGCAGTTTGGAGAAGTTGCTCCCAGTGGAGACTCCCTGAACATGTGCAGGAGCAGAGCATTCGGTATCATGATAAAAAGAAGTGCATTGCAAATTCCAAGGGTGGAAGATCACAGCAGACAGCAGAGACCCAGGCAGAGCAAGCAGTGGAGCAAGGGTGCTGCGGGTTTGCAGAGGTCATGGGTGAGCTGGAAATGCATTCAGAGGCTCACCAAAGGCTTTGGATGCAGTAGGAATTTCTCCATAGCCTCATAGCATACTGAGTATGATGAGGAATAAAAAGATAGTATTTCGATTTGAGGAGTGCCTCATAATCTGCGGTAAACACATATTTCCAATGTAAATGATAGTCTTTGTGACTCGGGAGCTTTAACAATTAGCAGAATGCAGTTTTCAGGCATCACAGAAGACTAAGATAGGATGTCAAGATCAGGAATGAGCATGGGAACTAAAATAATTATTGAATTTGGAAGCTATTACATTTGTCTGTGTGCTAGAGCAGTCAATCTCTGTGAAGTGCAAGGGCTGATGGGTAAGTTCGTTAATATGGTGTAGGGTCACTGTGTATACTGGGTGGAGTCAGGCCTGAAGAAGCAGCTAAACCAGTTTTACATCACCACCACTTGGTAGAGCTCAGAATCTAGGGGGTGGGGAGAGTTAGGTAACAATGAGCAAGACCCTGCTGCTGTCATGGGCAGAGTCTCTCGCTACTCAGAGCTCAGGGCTCAGGGCTCAGGGCTCACAGAGAAAGCTACATCAGTCCTCAGAGATAGGGAAGGATCAAAATCCAGTTCTCACTCCCCATGAGCTTTGAATAATCTCCATCACAGATGGCTCCTTCATGCCCAGCTCCATCCAGCCTTCTCCCCTACAGGCTGTTCCTCCATGCCTAGCTGCTTCTGGCCTCCAGTAGTCATTATTGCCTCCTCTGTGCCAAAGCAGCTGTGCTACAGAGGCTGGCTGCTGGCTCTGCCTTCTAGCTTGGCACACACTGTGAATTCAGACTTCACCAGCGCACTGGGAAACAAGGAAGGAAATGTTGGTCGAAATAACAGCAATTTTTTTGACTGATTTTTCTGGAACCCAAGGTTGCCTCTCTAGCCAACACTCCTTTGCTATAGCAGGGAATGGGTTTCACGTATGCTCTACATAGCTCAAGTAGACATAGGGAGTCACAGCCAAGACACCAGCCTTGCTGCTGCTGTGGAAGTTTACCAACACCTACTGAGGTCCTTCAGACTTGCCACGAAGACTGGTCCCACTACCCCATAGCCTGAGGATGCTCTTGGGACCTAGCTGGAACCTCTGTAGCAGCATTGCAACCCTCACAGACATCCAGCACTGAAAATTTCAGTGCTCTCTTAGAGCTCTCAATGACCCTTGTGTGGTTATGCTTTTTACTGATTTTTCTCTTAGACCTAAGACTGCTTCAACTCACAACTAGGTTTGGATACAGTTCACATGTTGCCTGATAGACTCATTCCCAAATTTTAATTCCTTCCAATATTCCAACATAATATCAGGATCAGTCGACACAGTCCACCTGGCCTCCCCTTGGTGATTTTCATGGGGATGTAAGAAACAGCTTCATCATGATTCATTCATTACTCCTCCAAGCCTACAGTGGCAAGCTGTCTTCTGATGTCTTAACATGACTGCAGTCCCTCTCTGAGGCACACTGTTTAGAGGTTACATGACATTTGCATTGATTGCAGACACCCAGTGACGACTGTCTTCTTCCTCTGAGATCCCAATGGGAATAAGGGAGGAAGGAGCCTCTGCCTGGTCAGTCAGTCTTCAGTTCTGACAGTGATCAGAACTTTGTCCACGTGAAAGCCATATTTGGCTGTTAGCTTGTGAGTGATATTCTAAGAGTGGATTTTGTCTTGTGTGCTGCTCAGCTAAGAAGGCTATGCTGAGGTCACTAGGGTTCACTTTCAGCAGGCTGGAGGTTGGAATTTCAAGAGTTTTTTCAGAGTCAGTCTGGAGTATGAACTCTGAAGAGACAAGACAGAAAAGACAGGGCTCCTGCTTCCCGAGCTGTGCAGAAATTGTAAAACCAAGACTGATACAGCTTTGTCCCTCTCGGTGTCAAAGCTTCAGTATCAGTTCTCAAGGAAGGAGGTAATTTAGCGACATGGGAAGCGAGTCACCATGGATATTTAAGTTAATTTAGTTTATGCTTCTAGAATTTTCCAATGTGAGTCATTTTTGAAGAGTTATAAATAATGGCTAGTCTCTGAAGGTGAATTACTTACCATCATTTTTAGCAATCCAAAATATAATTTTACAATCCAATTTTTCCTCTGTCACTTGCATCTTACCGAGAATAGCTTCTCTGCTTGTATTTAGTCTCAACACTGGCTTATTTTTTAGTTTCTTCATTATATCCTATTAAAGGAAATGTGTCCATATATGGTGGATAAAACTCTTTGGATATTAAAATAAATAACAGGCAGGAAATGTACAAAATAGTAATTGGCAGAGTATTATGGGCATAAGAAAAGCAGGGGCTCACACTGATCCAGATTGTATTGACTACAGAAGCTTGGAATGCACTTCTTCGACCCTACAGGCTGCAGCTTCTGACAATTACTATGAAAATTTCTACTTCTCTTAAGCAGCTGTATTAAATACACTGTATCTAGCATGGTGCCTGGGGCACACTGATGCTGAACTCCTCAACCAATGTACCGCCTCTAAAGTTCCACCCGCTTTAAATTCCAAGATTAAGTAGGAGTGTGTATTTGTTTATTTTTCTAGCCTTGTTACTCAAACGTAAAGCAATTAGAAATGGGAGGAAATGAAAAAAAAAAAGACATTTAAAAAAATTGATAGTTAATCCTTATTCCAATGTTAACTACTCTTTATTCCAAATGTTAAGTAACTGTTTTAATGCTGTTAACCAAAGGGTTTTTCCACATCATAATAGCTGCTCATCAGAGTTTGTTACTAGCCAAATGCAAAGTGCTTTTGAACAGTCATATTTAATCTTCATAATGTCATAATGTAGATATTACGATCATTTGTCATTGCTATAAGTAGGAAAAATGTTGACACAAACGTTTGAGTAACTTTGCTTCTATGATTCCAGTACAAGTTGCAGGATGCCAGCCCGAGGGGAGTCTACCTGCCCCTCATGTATGGGCTCACATCACCACATGAACATCCAGAATGACTGTAAAGGGGAAGGGGAGACTGTCAATAAGGGTTCTTTAAAGGACAGAACTGATTATTATTTGGGTGGCTTACAGGCTATAATCAGGATAGTCTAAGCATGGCTGTCTCCTAACCAAAAGGCTAAAGATTCAGTAGTTGTTCAGTCTATATGGCTGGATGTCTCAGCAGTCTCAGTCTGATGCTCGAGTCCCTGGAAAATTCCTAGAGAGCTGCTGGTGTTTGGTCTACATTGGAATCCAACACAAACAAGTTCTGACAACAGTGAACGAATGTCTCAGCAATAGAATGCGTGAACTTGCCAGCAAGAGCGAGAGCAAGTGGACAACAAAGGGAGTGCTTCCTCCATCCCCATCCTTTCAAGTGGGTTGACTCCAGGAAGTGAGGCCCAGATTTAGGGTGGCTCCTCCCACCTTAAATGATCCATCCCATCAAGACCATCCCTCACAGGCTTGCCCAGATGCTGGGGTTTCAGTTGATTCCAGATGTAGTCAGGTTGACAACCAAGCGTAACTGTTACATCCACTGAACACCCTTCCTCTGCATCCTGCTGAGATGTGAGCAAGCCGGGGCTTTGTGCTTTCATAGCCATGGAGTTGGCCCAGACATGCCTTCCCCACTATGCTGATCGATATCCACTTGAGCCCAAACAAATCCTTCCTCTCGTAAGTTTCTTTTGCCAGGTATTTGGTTATATAAATGAAAACCTAACACAGCTGTACTGCATTTAAGGAGATCTTGACTTGAGGCAGTTTATCTTCCATATGTTGCTCTAACATGTTGACATCTGCACAATTTCTACTCACTTAACTACACATTGAAAGAAACAGAGCATTGGTCTGGGGTCATCTGTGTGGCTTCCAGCCCGTCTCTGTGGTGGGTCTAGTTTTAGCCAATGACTGACCCTCTGGAGGCCCCACATTTTTAATTGCTGGCTATGGATCCTTCCCTGCTTACTTTCAGAGGCATCAGCATCCATAAGGATTGTCAGAGTTCTCAGGCCCTAGATACCAGGACCACATCTGTCTGCCAAGGATGCTATGTTTGTTACACATTGCAGTGAAAATAGTGATATCACAGGGGCACAGAATGAGAGAGTGAGAAAGAATGAATGATAGGATGTAGCTTTGGTTAGGAGATTCTGGGAGGGACTAAGGGAGCAACCAGAAGACAGTGGAGAGCCTTGGTAGAAAAAAGAGTAAGAGATAGGCCTATTAGCTGGGAAGAATAGCCTACAGGGTGACCCTGTTTGGTAAAAGCTCTGACCCTATCATGGAATGGCTTTGTCTTGTCTTCTTCCATCATGGCCATAGGTTGAGCTTGTCTGAGTTGACACTCTATGAGATGTTTTGTGCTTGACATAACATACTGTAAGATGGCAGTCTCTGGTGAGATCAAGGTTTTCACAGGACAGAGTCAGGCCAGCTCTGGGCATCAAGGAAGTTTCTCTCTTCCTCAACACCAAGTGAGGCATGTGAACAAAGGCAGGTTCCTTCAGCTTGTACAAGTAGAAAGCTATAGGGGGTTGGTCTAGGTGCTGTTTGTATTCAAAAGCTAAATTCCATACCTCAAGATCTGCTTGCTCCAGCAGTCTAGATTAGATATAAGATTAAGTCGGGTTTTCATGCAGATCGAAGGTGGCTGGGAGTAGCTTGAACTCTGGAGAAATGGGAGGGGAAGCAGAAGGGTTCAGCTGCTCACTTTCTCCTGCCTCTATCCTCATCTCTAGGTCGGACTCATCTCTGGCACTGTCTTTGTGATTCTCGGACTAACTGTCCTGGCAGTGGGCTTTCTTGTGCCCCCCAAAATCGAAGCTTTTGGTGAAGATGATTTCATGATGGTGGACACACATGCTGTGCAGTACAACGGCGCTCTGGACACATGCAAGCTAGCGGGGGCTGTGCTCTTCTGCATCGGGGGCACATCCATGGCAGGGTGCCTACTGATGTCTGTGTTTGCCAAGAGCTATTCTAAAGAAGAAAAGTTTCTTCAACAGAAATTTAAAGAGCGAATCGCAGACATTAAAGCCCATACCCAACCCATCACTAAAACTCCAGGCCCAGGGGACACCAAGATCCCTGTCACTTTGTCCAGAGTTCAGAATGTGCAACCTCTATCAGCCACTTGAAACATTTGCCTCCTCAGGCCTCCCCTCTCTGATTCACATGCATCATCATTAAAAAAAAAAAAAAAAAGGTAGCCAGTCAGTTTTTGAGATAACATGCATTTGGCAGTGACCTACCCCTAGAGCTATGTGGGGCTGGACAGGGTGTCATGCAGGCTTACATGCAGTTCAGGTGACAGTGGATGTTATGTGTCAGTCCATGCCCGCTTCTGGTGGGTTCCAGCAGCCGCTCTTAAACTAGTCTCTCTGGTGTGTCAACATTGTGTTATTTTCTGTGTTATTTGAAAGCACGGAGCAGTATAGAACAGCCTACCAGTCGTCAACGTGATCCACTCCATTCTCTAATAAGTTTTTCCAATCCTTCCGTGTGGTGCTGTCTTCCATGCCTATCTCTATATATGATACCATCACGTGTTCCTAGAATTGTGGTTTCCCGATTTTGATCCAAATGTTAGACTTTTAACTCTATCTTAGCATAAAAGTCCTAAAAATGAACAGGAATTTATCAGTGTCCCATGTAAATCATTTTGTTTCCTCCACACATTGTTTCTTTTCACTCAAGTAAAATTGCCAATTTTTAAATCTTGATAAAAGCAACATCAACAATGATACCAGGAGTATATATTTACACAGCATCTGAAAATAGTTAAAGACTGGAAAACTTGAGTTCCTGCCATTAACTTTGCAGTGTAAAAAAAAAAAAAAAAATTGTTCCCTGGGTCTCAGTTTCCCCTCCTGTGTATGAGGGTTTCAGAACCTTTCCTGCTCAAGTATCCAAATTTATTTTCATGTGTCACTGAGTCTCTTTCCTGAGGATCTTGTGATGGTCTCCTGTTGGGGTATTGTCAGAACTGGACTCCTGGAGTCTCCAATTCTGCATATCTTACAGCATTTACTGAAATACCTAACTAAGCAGGCTGGATGATGCCAATGTGTTTCTAGAGAGACAAGTATGCTATTCTCAAATAAGAAGCCCCAGGTTGGTGTTAAGCTTAAAAAGCATTTTAATCCTCAAACAGGAAAAACTGAGTCCCAGATGCCATTGTCCCCAGATCCCTTTGTCCCTTGCATTTTCATTTAATCTGCTAATGTAGATTAGGCAGAAGAAAAGGCAAAGTCTGACTTTGGTATTCTCTCAACTGTGCTTCTTAGAGTTCTTGTCTTCGTATGTGTACATAGTTTTCATTTCAATGGTAAATCACACATGTGAATGGGCCCGACCAGAACTGCACTGTCATCCCTCCAGTGTGGCTCTTTTCTATCCCAACATGTAATTTTCCATTCTGAGACTGAATAAGCTCTGATGTTTCCCTGACTAAATGGAAGAATAAATGAAGCAATTAGTGGTCTTTGTGTGTGGTGTTTATTTTGCACCCTGCAGCATAACACACAGGGCAATCAGCATCCTCAGTGGGGATCATCCGCTGGGTTGTGGAGAAGCTGTTCTGGTTTCCTTTCCTTCTCTACCTTCCCATGGAAATACCACTTTAATTTTATTCTCTGAAACCTTACACAAGGCCCCAAACATCTGTGTTGAGCATCTTACAGATGCTTGCTTCTATCTTGGTACCAATGAATCCTGGAGAATGAGGCTTGACTTTTTATTAGGGTCTGGAATGAAAACAAATAGTTGGTGGAGCTTGAAAATGTACAGGCTCCAGTGCAAAAGAAGTTCCATCTCTTACATAAAAACTTTGTGGGGGGAGAGGGGAGCCACAATGAACAGAATAGAAGATAACAGCAATCTCATACCCCCTGCCTCTGCTAAGCCCCAGCTCTGTAACAGTGGGTACCTATAAGCACACCCACAGCCTACCTAGCAGGCATTGAACATCACAGAGAAAAGACTGTAGCCAACTGGAAACAGGAAGAACAGTGGCTATAGGGATCCCCTGGCAGTGGGTAGAGATGCGAGCCACATCCTGTCAGTGAGTATAACCCAACAGACAGGATTGTCTTAAAGGTAGCCATGATTGTAGGACTACATTGTGGAGAGGGTGGTCTGGGAGCCATCATCCCTTTGACACACATTTCAGAAATCGTGGTACTTCCATATATCTTCAGCTATAGAGGGAAGTAAGAGATGAGTGGCTGAGACTATGTCAAGGGCCTCAGAAATGAGATCTGGCCTGAATGTTATATGAGATGAGATCTTGGGGTTGACAGAGGCTTAGAGCATGTGGCTATATGAGCAGAATTCCTTGGGTTAACAGTGACCTACTGACTAAGCCACCTCCATTGCTTGGGCTCCCCCTGCTTCATCATGGCAAACTAAAAATCCTGTGGCACTTCTACATGGTTTGAAAACTCCTCTCATATAATGAGGAAAGTCTTTTCTAGCCCTCCTATTCATTGCACAAGATTCCTTAGACAGATAACCTCGGGCCCCAAGAGGCAGTTTGTTCATTGAATCATGCTGGATCTTGTCACCGCCTTTTTAGTCCTTTTCTTCAAGAAGACATTTTCATATGTTCTTAATGTTTTCAGTTTCTCTATGTTGTCTGTTAA
The DNA here is from genome assembly GCA_030674055.1 of Rhabdomys pumilio. NCBI lineage: Eukaryota > Metazoa > Chordata > Mammalia > Rodentia > Muridae > Rhabdomys > Rhabdomys pumilio. The sequence continues at coordinate 35,564,932 of JANHMN010000006.1, forward strand.
ATGGAGATTCCTCTCTTCCCCCAAGTTTAACAAATGCTAGAGATGTCCTAACTTCATTGACAGTGTGTTTATGCACATGACACTCTATTGTAGCTTTGGCATCCAGAAGCTATATAAACATCTGCTCTCTATATTGCTCATCCTGGCCTACTGTGGCCTGGCCCAATTCCTCTCCTGTTTCATTCTGGCCCATGCTCCAGAACCCTACCTTTGAATCACACTCAGCCCTTCCCCCTTTCCAGATATGGCTGCACTCACAGTGCATATTTTCTGAGGAATAATAAGTTATCCCTCTCTGGTAAAAGAATTCATTAGTTAAGGCAACACCACCTAAGGCAATAATACTAAGAGCTAGGAAGAGGCACCTTTGATGAGTTTTATATGCATTCATTCATTTAATCCTCCCACTATTCATGAATTCATGAATTCGTATACCCATTTTACAAGGGAAGAAATGGTCAAAGAGGAAGCAATTCAAACAAGGACAACCTACAAGTGACTGAAATGATTCACACCTACTCATGTATTAGAACACTTGGTCCCCAGCTAGTGGCACTGTTTTAGAAAGATGGAAACCTTTGGGAGGTGAAATTGCACTGGAAGAAGTAATCACTATGGTCCAACCTGAAGGTTTTAAAGCCAGGCCACACTTCTTGTCTTCTCTGCTTTGTAACTGTAGACACAACATGACCAGATGTCTCATGGTATTCGGTTTTAATGTTAATTTTCTATAAATTAGAATTAGTGAGGAGCCTCAACTGAAGAACTCACCTGGATGTCATAATCAATTAGGAACACCCCACCCCAACTGTAGGCAACACCTTCTGGTAGCACTCCAGATGAGAAGGTTATGGCAGAATGAACATTACCTGACTGCTGCTTGGTTGACCTTGAAGCAGCAGTCACCCCACTGCTGCTGCTGTGGTTGTAGTTGCTGATCCTTCACTGATATCGGAACTAGTGCTTCCACATTTCCATCATGAAGGAAGGAATGATGGCTCTCCAGGAACCTCCCAGTTTTCAGAGCAAGATTGTGACTGCTGAAGCACCCAGTCTTGGGGACCCAGCAACTACTGGATTTGTGCTATCGGCCTCTCCAGTGAGAGATAGTCACTGTGGCTCTGCCAAAGCACTCAGGCTTGGGGAGCCAGCAACTACAGGTTCTCAGTGATGTAAATATTTTAATATTAGTTGACTTAATAAATTCATGTATGTATGTATGTATGTATGTATTCGCCTCACTGGTTCTGTTCCTCTAGAGAACCATGACTAATACTTACGTTTCTGTTACTATGCCTTCCTTTCCATGATAGGCTATGTCAATTCTAAAACCATATATCAAAATAAACTCTTCTGTTCTTCAATTGCTTCTTGTCAGGTACTTGGACATGGCAACAAAATAAGTAACCCACATGGTGGCACAGGCAGAGTATAAGTTCAAACAGGCCAGCTCCCCGCAGAGGCTGTACTTGGGCAGACAGGCTCTTCTGCTTCTAGAATTGTTTTTTGTCTTCTCTCTCATTTCCCTGCCATTGGTCTCCGCCTATCTTCCTGTCTCTCTCAACCACACACACACACACACCCACACACATCCTAGTTCATACTAATGTTTCCTTAATAAGGAAACAGTGACTTCTTGGCACAACTATTCTGCCCATTAAGCTAGACTATTAGCTGCCTGGGTACCAAGTTCATATCTTAATGAACAGTGAAGTTCTCCAAATACATAAAAGTTTTGTAGGGCTATTATATAGTCATTTAAAATAATGACTGAGTTTTTGTTAAGAGCTCAGCATTTCCGTTGTACTCCAGGATGTAAAGAGAAGATTAGTAGGGTGCTGAAATCTTCCCCCCCCCTCTCTCTCTCTCCCTCTCTCTCCCTCTGCCCTCCTGTGTACGTGTGTGTGTGTGTGTGTGTGTGTGTGTGTGTGTGTGTGTGTGTGTG